>MNCI01018510.1:117731-336951 GCA_015680685.1 Gnetum montanum
ACCTGTTGAGGGAGGCGTCTGTGCACCAGGCATAGGAGCAGGAGGTTGGACTGGATGAACAGCTCCAGGGAACTGAAGCGCAGGAGGTGGTTGGTTACCTGCTGATGGAGCAGGGGTCTGTGCAGGCTGGGAGACCTCCGAAGGCCCCCACCCACCGATTTGTGACGCGGGGTTAACTATTGCCTGCTGCGGGGCATAATGATAAGTGTAGCGAGGAAGCACCCGTGAAAATTACGCCGCTAGTGCTGGCGGGGGTTGGGGATCGTAAAACGCAGACGGATATTGTTGCACAGCAGGATCGGTCCACTGACTTGTTGCAGGGTATTGAACAAAGGATTGCTGTGGTATGGCCATAGTATGTTGCTGAGTTGGCGGGGGCAGCAACCTTTACGCTGAGCGAGTTGTCGATACAGTGTGAGCCTGTACCTGAGGAATGAACTGAGGCGCAGTGGTCGCCGAGATCACCGCCGAGATGCCGAGTACGTGGTGGGATGGACCCGCCCCTGCGTCATGACATAGTGGTTGTGTTTTCCACCCAGACAACTGCGTCTGGGCTAGCGGGAGGCCAGAAAGTTGTGCCTGCGCGGTTGCAGCTGGGTTAAGAGAGGCTGCCTCTCCGTCAAAAGGAAACAACGGGTCTTCTTGTGTGTGGAGGGGCAGAGTATGGAAGGAATTTTCCGACATGGCCGCGAATTCGTCCTCCGCCTCTTCCTCCCGCTGGGGTTCCGCCACAGGTTGTGAAACCTGGCCTTTGGCCATGATCAGCTGGGAGATGAGCTCGTTTTGGTGCTCGGTTAAGGGGATTATATCGTAGGCAGTTGGCTTGAAATCGTAACCCCCTCGATGGAGCGCCTCAAAGTTTCGTTTTGCCTTAAGGTCGGCTCGGCGGAGAGCCAACCTTGCTTGGATCTTGACACAAATAAAGTTGTAGTCTTCAGGGGTTATGACCGTGAAAATAGAATCTTTTCCCTGAAGCCTTAATGAATGGCGCAAGGGTCCCTGAGGACCGGTTGCACCGGGGGCTGGCCCTACGGTCACCGTCGGGTTCACGGGCATGACACCCGGATCGACAATGGTCATGGCGGTTGTGGCTGTTGTGTTTGAATAGTAAGAATCCATGGATCAACGATGAAAAAGTGACTGAAAGTTGAATCTGAATGAAAGAAAGGTTGACAGACAGCACAAAAGGCTTTCTACCCTACCGGATTTCAAAGAAATCGTCTTCCCGAGCGATCTACACCACACGATTTACCTTAGACCTCCCTAGAGGTATTACGTCTACGACCTAGGGTATAGATCTCTAAACAGGGTTACCCGAACTATTCAGATCGGAGCCTGAATGCCCTCCTTCTAGCGCCAGAAAACTGTAACGATGGAAAACATCGGCAGCTGGAAATACCGACCGAAATTCCGTGTACACAGCTTTCACCACGGATCTGCGCGAGGGCTAAGCTGGAAAAACGAATCCGCGATGCCCTGAACGGTCTTGTCGATCAGACAGGGACTTAAGGGTCAGTAAAAGCGGTGACGGTTACGGATTTTTGCATGACGTGATTTGTTGCGAGAGATCGTAAAACGGGGAGACAACGACGTAGATGGATCGTTGCGAAGATAACGCTAAAACGCCGAAAAGATGCTAATCGGGGGAGAGAAAAAAAAAAGTGGATGTCGCAAAGATCAAAGATCTATGTTTCAATGCTAGATTAGATGTATACTTGCGTATATATTACGTTACAATGGGAGAAAACCCCCAACAACTGGATACAAAATGAGCACAAAACAATAAGAAAACTGTCTGGACAGAAGTCTAATCTACCTTGTAGGCCCAAAGCTTAGGTGCAGGAAGGGTCAAGCTCTGAAGTCTATCGATCTTTTGAACGATAGAACCTGCTAACTGGGCGAGACGACTCTGCAATTCCCGTTCTGCTTCTTTACTTCGGGTAGATCCGCTGTTAGGACTCAGGCGTGCTGCGTTCTGTTTCTGCTAGATCGTGTTTGCAGCGATTACCAAAAGGTTGCTCTTGTTTCTCTGTTCAAGGCGATAAATGTTCCCTTGCTCAGAAAAATGCTCTTGTCCTCTTGATCTGCTGCCAACAAAAAGCGATAAAAATGCTCTGGTGCTCTGGCTCGTTTTTTTTTGTCTAGTCGCCATCTCTCTTTTTAATCCCCCTTGTATATTTGTCAGCAGGAGTATTTATAGGCCGCGACACGCGCAACCCTGATGATGTGGGCCCGAATGTCGCGGATCCTGTTGACGCGATTCTTTTAAGTCGAACAGCGACTACGCACAACACGCTCTTTTGTGTGCTGTGCGTGCAAAGATCAGGCCCATGATAGGCGTGTCTCGGCTGCGTTTCCGCTCATTAGCTTTGTGTTGCATGTGTGAGCGCACTGACGTAAAAACAATGAGTTCAAGATCGTTTTATGCTCACCACGCAGCTGTGCGTGTCAAAGCGTAAATGTAACGTACGCTCACTACGCAACCGTGCATGGTGAAGCGTAAACAAAGTGCAACTTACGTTCATCACACAACTGCGCGTGATAAAGCGTAAATAATGCATAACTTACGCTTATCACGCAGCGGTGCGTGGTGGAGCGTAAGGAGCGTGCAACTTGAATCATGACCCACGCACTGGTACGCATCGCCGCGTAACGAGCATAAAGGCCACTTATGTATGCGCCGCAAGAAAAAGTGCCAACTCGTCGTGCCTCTCTGGATTTTGCCTTCAACTGTTTTGGAGCTTATTACGCTCATCACGCTGCCGTGCGTGATAGAGCATAAACTTGTCCTTAGAAAAATTCGAGGTGCGTTCTCGCTCAAATTACGAATCTTCGCCTGAGGCCGACCCGTAATTTTTACGGTGTTTTAGCCACCGATGCCACGGGGAATGCAAGCACTCGAGCCGCTGGAAATGCAAATGCGCATGCTAGTGCAGGAGAAGGATGTGCAGGGGCGGGTGGAGAGAACTAGCAGTGGCGGTGAGGAAACAGTAGCGAGAGGCGTGAGCTGGAGAGAGACCTGGGGTG
The DNA here is from genome assembly GCA_015680685.1 of Gnetum montanum. Lineage (NCBI taxonomy): Eukaryota > Viridiplantae > Streptophyta > Gnetopsida > Gnetales > Gnetaceae > Gnetum > Gnetum montanum. The sequence goes on from MNCI01018510.1 coordinate 120,759, forward strand.
AATATTTGAAGTTCTGGGAACCAGTTTGTCGTTGCCATGCACGAGCTGCAGCGTGGGTTCTTCCATTGTTGCAGCGACTTTGGAGGAACGAATGGACAAATTCTTCACGGAGGATGGCGGAGATCGGAGCTCTGCTAGGGTTTGCGTGATGGAGAACGGAAACAGGAATCGCACGGGCTTGGGCGGCAGTGGTTGGAAGAGCGGTGGCTACAGAGAGGAAGACAGAGAGACGTCACAGTTTCGTGTGCAGCCAGGGCCGTGGTCAGTAGCAAAACAGGAAACCGCGGGCGCTTCTTCTTCTGTTGTGGCTGCAGGGAAGGGTCAGGTCTGCGTGCTCAGAACTACGCAGGTCTGACGTTGGTGTCTGCAAATCTGGCAGCAGGCGGTGGAGAAGGATGCATGCGCTGCGGTGGACGAACGGATGTGCGCGCAGGCGGCAGGTGAATAGATGGCTGCGCGGACGGCGGCCGAACGAGACCCTGAAACCCCTGGGTCCAGCACCGGTGTGAGCAGGGTAGGGGCACACAAAAAAAAGCGTTGCAGGTAGAGGCAGTGTTGGGAGAAACTACGGGACAAAAACAGCGACGGCGCAGTGGCAGTGGAGGAGACAGGGCGGCATGAAACAGTAGGAGAGACAACACGGCAAGCGCAGGACAGTAATGCGGTAGTGCGGCAGTGGGCGGACGACGCGAGGTGGCAAAACGGCGGCGGAACAGTAACATGATGGCGGCAACGGGAGCAGCTGGAACAGATGACTGCGCGGACGGCGGCCGAACGAAACCCTGGTTCGGTGCCTGCACAGGGTTTGGGCACAGAGGAAAGAAACCGAGCAGACCTGCCTACGGGAGCCGCCTCCAGAGAAGCCCCCTTGAAGAAAATCTACCTTCTGTATCCTCATGTATAGCGGCAGAGGCGGTGGTGAAAAGCTAACCCTAATTTGGCCACCTTTCCACATTAGAGCTATCTAAAAATAAAAATACAAGAAAACAAGCTTAAGTTTATAGTTGATTTTATTTTATTTTTAGTGTTGGGTGATGTCCTGTTGCTCATGATTTGTTCCATATTAATTTATTCTCTTTTAAAATCTATTTTTTTTAATTTTAAAATTTTATATTTTATTGTTATAAATTGAATTGGTTCAAACAAGGCCCTATGCCTAGCATGGGTGAAGTTGGCCACAACACAAAGTTGTTACATTTGTTTTCCTGCAATTTTTTTCTGAACATAGTTAACGGAGTTTTCTCTTACAAAGAGCCAACTGCTAGAATTTTTTGGACATTGTAATGAATGGACTTCTTGTACGTTTCCTTTTCCATTAAAAATTATTCCTTTTCCAGTAAGCTAGGTTGTGAAAGTAAATCGAAATTTTTGAAAAACTAAGAAATGCTGTTTGAATGCTCCCGTTATCGAGAGGAATGGAAAGTTAAGAGAAACGAACATTCAATATAGTTAAAGACAAATAACTGGGAAAGGAGTAAATGCAGCCCTACTCTTTTGGTTTGGTAGGCTATATCATGCTTTGCATCAAACAAATTTAAACAGAGCAATTAACCTCCTTATAATCATTATTTTACCCTTGTCCCAATAAAATAGGTCAGCTGCATGCGTTTTATTTTTCCAATTGCCTTTACCTTTATGAAAAGCTAGATGCAATACCGAAGCTGATAAAACAAAGAAGGCGGAGAATCCTACAAAATGTCATGATTGGGACCTACCTTTCTATGCAACTGCCTCCTTTTAACTTGATCTCCCAAGACCTTGAGTCAGAGATATTAAGAATTGAGCTCCCATGACCTTTAGTTAACGATATTCAGAATTTCTTATCGTCCATAGTCACATTTGACTCCAATAAGTTACTGCTAAGTGCTAACCTATACACAGGTATCATTAAAAAAAATTAGCTGCAACTGAGCTGCCTCAATGGATGTTCATATAGCAATTAGAGACAGTTTTAGTTTTAGTTTCAACGATATTTTCATTTCTGAAATCAGATGCTACAAGAGTTGTGTAATCTATATCAGTGGGTCAAATTCTGCAACTCTGAATGCTTCAAAGGTTAGAAGAACGGCAGAGGAGTCAAAAAGTCCCCATTTTCATTCTGGATCGCATATCGCACTCTTTTGCACTCGTAAGATCACCCATAATGGTAAAGATAAAAATTCCACTCATAATTGTAAAGATGGAGCGCTCCTCTACTTGTAATGAACCAGTAATGGTGTCTCTTGGGACTCTAGCTTTGCAGTTCTCTGCTTCTGTTCCACCATGGCATCAGACTGATCAGAGATTAAGATTCTTGCATCAAAATTGAAAGTTCTCTCTGGCATATTTTCCACGTTCTTGAACTCTGTTTTTTATTGGAATTTTTCGTAGTTTGTCCAACTCCAGCCTTTTTCAAACTGATAGCTTCAGGTCCGGTTAGTGCTATACTATCCTACGTAGCTGACTGATCGTAACGCACTTTAGATGGATGGATCACCGGTGACTGAGTCGGTGATGGAGCCTCTGCTGAGCAGTTGTGAAGAAAGAATCAATGGTGAGAGTTCAAGTTACAGTTTCGCCCTGATCAGGGAAGAGATCAAGAAACTGCTTGCAATTGCACTGCCCATGATCACCATGAACATGTTGCAGAGCTCTCTGCAGCTTGTTTCAATGATGATCGTGGGTGATATTGATGAGCTCTCACTTTCCAGTGTTTCCATGGCAACTTCATTTGCCAATGTCACCGGCCTCAGCTTTCTGGTATGAATCTTCTTCTACTTTAGAGGTCTGTTATTTTGTCCAAACATATTTCATTCAATTGTTTCGTGTTGTCTGCTGCTTTGGATGTTTTTTGCCTGTCTCCCGAAGAGATTTTTGTATCTGAAGTTATTGTTACAGAACATAACAACACCCATTGGATTAGTATATATGCACGGTTATAATTAGTTGCCGCAGAATAGATCAAAACAAGCTTTTTGTAAATTCTAGCTAAGTGGACAAACCCAAAAGTGGATGTAACATGGTAAGTGGCTGAAGACAAAGTTATTGCAGCATTCAGCTCAGTTGTGTCTGAGACATTTAGCATGGCCCTACCAGATATAGATGGAATAAATGATAGATGGGAGGTTCAAACCTCGTGTAACTGCTAGCTGTTAAATTTTAACTTGTTCCGACTATTAGATAGTTGTCCACAGATATGATTGGATGAATTCCTGGGAAGAAAATTAGAAATCACTGTCTGACACCAGTTGTTGAAAGATTAAGTTTGTAAAATAATAGAGAAAATTATCACTTTGAATCACTTACTAAACAAGTCATTGATGATTCTGGGTTTAGGTTATAGCGGCCCAGACCTACGAATTAACTGCTTCATCTGTTTCAAAGATTTTGGATTAATTTGTCTGATAACACAATACTTCTGTTATTCTTAATCAAAAATTCTAATTTTTAATATATACACGTTTTCTGATAATTAAAGATGAGCATCACATATTCCTGTAATGTAAAAATATCCTATTCTTGTGCAAGGTCCATACAAATGGCAAATTATAGCTAGTAGGTTAATTGAGCTTTTTAGTATAGCACCAAGGAAACTTGGTAACTTTATACTTTTATAGATGAAATGTTTACTACACATACCATGTATATTTCTTCTGTCCAATAGATCTTAATCTTAAAGGTCTCCAGATACAATAAAAAGCATTTCAGTTTCAGTTTTAGGGTTTTCAATAATTAGGAAACCATTTTAAACATACTTTTCCTAAATTTCTTGACCTCTGATGATATTGTTGTGCTGGGTTTAGCAAGTGGTTTAGACACACTCTGTGGCCAAGCATTTGGTGCAAAGTAATACCGGTTACATGGTGTTCTTCTGCAGAGGGCGGTGTTTATTCTATTTTATATCAGTATACCACTCTCCATTATGTGGTTATTCATGGAACACATTCTTTTAGCATTTGGTCAAGATCCATCAATAGCCTTTCATGCAGGGGTCTATCCAAAATGGCTGATTCCAAGCTTATTTATTTGCCTATGCATTTATCCAACCATTAATAAAGTATCTTAAGACACAGAGCATTGTCATGCCCCTGATGCTTAGTTCTGCCTGTGCTTTGATTGTTGATGCACCACTCTGCTGGTTTTTGTATTAGGAATCAAGGGTGCTGCTTTGTCAATGAATGCCTCTTACTTGCTCAATTTAGGCCTCCTTTTACTCTATGTCAAGTTCTCTGCTGCCTGCAGAAAGACCAGGGTATCCATCTCCACAGAGGCTTTTCATGATGTCAAAACCTTTCTTCAGGTCCCCATCCCTTCCACAGTGATGATGTCGTAAGATGTTTTTTTTTAATCCATCTTGTTCCGCAGAAACACATTTTTGAATGTTTTTTTTTAAATCCCCAACAAGTAAAAAGAGATAAAATTTTTGAAAGCTCAATAAGGTCAATGGTACATTGCCACATTTAGGTTTTGATGGCGTGGTTTTTTCTTCATTTAGTAGAAACCCAACTGTTTGTATGGCTAATATTGGCATTTGGTGCTATTGCTATGTTATAAACAGTTTGGAATGGTGGTCTTTTGAGTTTCTTATGCTTTTGTCTGGTATTTTACCCAACCCAGAGCTTGAGACATCCGTTACTTCAATCTGGTAAACACGTTAAGCACATTTTTTTTCATACTTTTAATTTCATTTATTTTATTTTTACAGTGTTATCCACTTACCCTGATCTTTCTTTCATCCAATGCTTTTCAGTTTTAACACTGCTACCTTTGTATTCATGATTGCTTTTGGGCTTGCTGCAGCTGCAAGGTAACTAACATGTTCTTGAAAATCAATTTTTAAGTAATATATTTTTAAAAAATGTTGACTCCATTACTAAATTTTATTAAATTCCCTTTGTAGCACACGGGTTGCCAATGAACTGGGTGCTGGAAATACACCTGGTGCAATATTAGCAGCCCAGTCAGTTATGTGTATATCAGCCACAGAGGTATTGATCATGGGAATCACATTATTCTCTCTCAGAGATGTCTGGGGCCATGTATTCAGTAATGATTCTGATGTTATTCAGTACATTGCCACAATAATGCCAATACTTGCACTTACATCAATGTTGGAGGGGCTTCAAGGTGTTTTGTCAGGTAAAGAATTTGAGCAATTTAATGGAGAGCAAAATTCATGTTCTCTAACCAAGAAAATACACAGAGCTAAACAATGTGCATAAGGTGTTTGAATTCTTTATTTTAACTTTTTTCATGACAACCACAAGGTCCTTGATGTAGTCTTTGCCCTTAAATGTTTATTGTACATGTACAGGTCCTTTAAGGATCATGATACGAGCCTTTGGTTTGGTTTTGAATTAGTTCTTGAGTACTAAGGATTCATCTGTAGATGTATTTCTTGGATTCATTCAAAGAAGTATTTAGAAACACTACATGGTTTTGTCTTTCAAAGACTTCAAAGAATGCATAACTTGACTACTAAGCATATTGATTTATGTCTTATGTTGAAAGTAATGTAAATGTTGTAACTCAAAACATACTCCATATTAATCAATAATTTCCATCTCTTAATTTTTAAAAATATCATTCGATAAATTGCACACTTGGTACACCTTGCTAAAATTAAAAAGTTTCTCCTTATCATGTAATTTCTGGTGGTTTCCTAGTAAATGTTAACCAGTGCACTATCTTTTGAGATAGTATGTCTTTAGATATTTTAATTGGACTAAACATCCCAAATGAAATAATAGAATCATTACCGGTAATTGCACACTAACAAATTTCAATCACTTTATTGCATCCACTGCATATGTTCACCAAGTGAGATAAGCTCAAGCTCAGATGAATTGTATCTCTTGGCTTTTTCTTATTCTTATGATCTTATCATTGTCTTCTTGCAAAAAAGATTTATCCCCACTCACTGAATTATGAGTGGTTAATAAGATTTGTAAATCACCATGGCTTTCCTGAATCCCAAATTACCCATTTATTGGAAATGATTTAAACAATTATCACTTATGTTTCTTATAGAACAATCACGTGCTTATTTGTTGAGAATAATTTACAGAGAGGTCACGTACATGTTCTTTCTTGCTAAGGGTGTGAACATAATGGAATAAACTGGTCATCCACGCTTGACCAACAAAACTTACAAAATGAAAGTTTAAAATTTTAAGCATCGAACCTTTAAAAGATTCATCAATCATAGGAATATACTCAGTGTTTTGGCAAGGCATGTTTTAGAATAGTAAAAGCTTTTACTTTTTAGGCAAACCATATACAGATCCACCAAGTGTCAATTCTAAGGAAATCCAACATTCAACCTTTCATTTATTATCATAAGTGCATACTACTTTTTTACTCAAACGAAATAATCTTTCTATTATTTAATCATGTATCTCTAGATCCCATTCTTGCAAGCACGACATACATAACCATGGTTAAGATAGTCATGAAATGTACATGAATGAGTCACATGAATAGACTCATGGTTTTTAAACTTTTTCTCTTTGATCTTTAAAATCAAAGATATTTTTGAAATTTTGAAACAACAATGATCAAAGGCTAATATAAATTTTGAAATTTTGAACCTGAAAAATTAAAGCTAAATTTTAAAGTTCTATGCTGTGAGGTTAAGTAATGCATAACATTTCGAGCATAGATAAACCTAAGCTAAGCAACTAGTATTTTAATTTTAAAGCATTTTCCCCACAGGATTATTTATTTTGTTGAAATAATTTATATTGTTTAGTCATATTTAAACAATATTATTAGTCCGGTCATTTTGTGTGAGACCATTAGTAAATAATTCAGAATTTCAGAGCACTTAAAATGAGGATCGTTTGAGTTTAATCTACCAAAATATCAAGGCATGAGTTTATCCACCCCTTACATGAAGCTTGTTTTTGATTTGCAGGTCAACTTTCCCAGACGCGTATTACTTGGATCCAGGGTAATGAATATGAAATTTTAAGTCCATAAACAATACTATATTTTATTACTAACTAATATGTATTATTTTGGAAACAAACTCACAAAAGCTTAATTAATTTTATTTCAAGGAGCATCGTAATTAATTTATCAACATGCTTGAACTACTTGAACTAACTCAACTTATTTGCAACTACTAAAACTAACTCTATTCCAGATAGGACACTGAGAACATATTAAACTTTTACATTAGAGCATAGAGCATTGAGTGGAGTAGAAATAACTGTTGATGCATGAAATTTGGACACACCAACATTAGGAAAGAAAACTCGTTGTAAGAGATTATTGCCTAAGATGTCTTCCATATGGGTACGGAAACCTAGGAATAGTCTCAGTTGGAGAGGGCCATGTGACATTTCAAAATAGTAAATCAAACTGGAAAATCAAAAATTTAAATTAAATAATTATCTTAAATACAATAAGTAACAACAAAATTAAATTTTTCCCTAGTCTCGCTTCTAACATCGTTGTGTTGCCAGTCCATTGTGGAATAGTTCGCTCGTAGTTGACAATAAGAGGGAAAGAGAAGAGGCTGAATCTTGCATTGCTGAGAGAGACCACCTACTGACATCATTTGCTATTGGTGGATGAGGAGAAACAAAAATGAAATAAGAAAGTCACCAAGAAGAAGAGATTGCCTGGTCAAGGACTATCGTAGTGAGTCACTTGCTGTATACTATCATGCACACTTACAACCACTATCCCACGTGCTATCTAGAATGAGAAAGGAGAGAGAGATCTGTTTAGTGTTCCACCACCACATGCCTCATTGTTGCCTACCACACAACTTGCCATTGGTTGCAGAAAATCCAAGGAGGCTACATGTTGCAGCTTCACTATTGCCAAAGAAAGAAAGAAGAGAGAATCCTGCTACAGTTGCCAATTTGGATCTACAGGGAGAGGGAGGTTTTCTATTGATCCCTTGTTCTCTGACACTGCCTTGACACTACTAAAAGAGGTAGAGAAAGAGAGATGCCACTGCTATATATTCTGTGTGCTACAAACATGTCGTTCACAACCTCTATTTCGTAGCACACACGTCGTTCTATCTACCACATGCATCGCCGAAGAGAGGAGAGGTTGGACCTTGATGAGAGAGAGGTAGGTCCTAATGAGAGAGAGGTTGGCTCCCAATGTGAGAGAGAGGTTGGCTTTGATGAGAGAGAGACTAGCCCCCAATGTGAGAGAGAAAGGAGGCCACTTGCTTTCCCCCCTCCTCAATGTTTGCTCACCCACTAGCTTTATAGCCACTCATTTGGGTGTTTAAATGTCAACATCCCATGTTGGTTATGCCCACCACTCGGGCCATTACACAATTTCCATAATGCCTAAGACCACCAAGTCATCCACTACCTTCGTAACTTCCACCATCGTCACTATTAATTACGCCCATCACTTAGGCTAGAAAACTCCCACCATTATTACAATAGTTATGTCCACCACTTAGGCCATTATGTCCATGCCATCATGGCATGGCAATGTAACTGTCACAAGCTCACCATTATGAATCGAGCCCCAATACATGCTTGTACAAATTAACTTTTTTTATGCTCAGTGCTGGGGGATTATCGTTGTTGATCATGGCCCCATGCCTAGCATGGGCAATGTTGGCATCAACAATAACATTGACTCCTATAGTGTACAAATTTAAAAGCAATAAGTAGCATAATAATGGGGAATTGGATCCCAATGGCATTATTGTTGCCCCATATGATAAAGCAAATCCTAATCCAAAAGTTATCAACGACACATGGTCTTCCACCCAATCCCACCAATTCCAATCCCTTGATTTTTGATGAATCATGTTTTACATGAGCCCCGATATTGTGGCCCAAGATACAATACCATAGGGTATTCCTGCGCCTATAAATACAATCCTTGAGCACATGATTCAGGAGGAGTTTTTTTAGTCAAGTAGCGAAATTCTTGTAGTTTGTTCATTTGAGAATTAGAATATTTTTCAAGTGCCCGCAACAAGAGGTCTAAGTGTAATTGGATCTTTATTCAAGCATTGATGTACTTGAACACACCATTATGTTGGCAATAAACACAAGCTCTTTGATTCATCCTTACAACACTTGAGACTTTCTATCTTTATGCATTTATACATTGTGATTTTGTGCAATCCACATTTAACGTTATTCATTTAGCAATTAATTTTGATTAATTAAGCAATTAATTAAAATACACAAGCATGACCCATTCGATCATACATGTGACACTTTGTAGCTCAAAAATGGTTAGCGTTTGACAACCCAGTAGTGTTTACACAAAGTTCAGGATGTGTCTGGGAAGTGGGGATGGTTACTTGTGTTAGGCTAGATTAGACAATAGTTCACTTAGCATTTAATTACTTTCACTTTCATTATTGTTTTACGTGATCAAATTGATAAAACATAAAATGATAAAAATCTTATGCCTCAGTCACACTTAACCATACACTTGCATTTCACAAGTGAGACTGGGAAGATAATGAATGGACAACACAAACTCACTATTTAGCTTTGATGTACTTGGTAATAAAAGTCTGAAGAATCTGATTTTATTGCATGTGAATGCCTATGATTCATATGGTTGGGCATAGGGGTACCTCGCTGCTCATTATTGACCTCATTGTCAGGGACTTTAGTTCTATGTGCACGATCTAAACTTAGTAAAACTTAGTAACCTTATTGTTCAAACCCTAAGGTCAAATCTTATAAAAACAAAATTGATGAGTGGCAAGGTACCCCTACACTCAACCATACGAAACAAGCGTAGCACGTGCTATTCGGTCGAACTCCGCAGACTAAATGCCTAAACGCCCCATGGAACACTTGGGGTTAATCACTCGTTGTCTTCCCAGACTTGTTCTTGTCACGGTGTATGGTTAAGTAAGTCTGAGGTATATGATTTTTTTGGTCTTTTCTAGTTTTATGTCTTCTACGCTAAGAGCAAAGGGTTGAGAGACTAACTAACTCTAACTAAGGACCTAAGTCTAAATTAACTAGCGTCAGCATCCGTTCCCACATACCGTACACACCCTGAACTATGCAACTGTGGCTACCAAACGCTAATCGTTACTGGGATCGCCACATGTAACGCACATGATCGAAGTGGTCGTACTGAGGCACCTAACTAGCCTCAGCGCAATGAGTAGCCGATTCCTTGGTTAGCCGTACACATTAGTCAATGCTCATAACCAAGTTGTACTCATGTCGCGCTAACAAAAGGTAATAAATGACATGTAATAAAACCTATCCATGTACTACAAGTTTTATCCACAAAGCTCGTCTTTATTGTCGTACACAACTTGTGTTCAGGTACAAAGCTGCTCGAATAAAGAACCATTCACTTGGGGACTCCTACTACGGGCACATGGAAAATATTCTATCTTTGGGGTGATCAATCTGCTAGAGCTTCGCTACTTCTAGCCTAAGATGAAAAATGAGGGGAGTGCCGCCTCTTATTTATAGATTTTGTGGCAGACCGTGATACCGCAAGGGATGACACGATATCGCGATGACCGCGATATTGCGTCTCATCAGACCCCCATGACTGAATGAAAACTCGTCCTCGAGTTCCTTACAATAATATCAAGTAGGTATGGAATTATTGAGGGAAATGGAACTAATGGGATGACATGTGAACTGATCATTATTACAAGACTTGACAAAACTGGTGTTCATGACAACACGGGTGAACACCTTATTACAATGACATCAGGCCTTTGTTGGTAGCTGAGAAAGAGAGAGAGAGAAAGAAGTGTTGCAACTACCAACGCTAAGATTGCACCTTCATTGTCCATTCGTAAGTGCGCTATTGATCTTGCTCCTTGCTTAGCTACCTTAACGCTGCTCCATTCTAAGTGTTTGCTCCAGATCCAATCTATTGTTTGTATGATCACCATCTGCAGACACAACACAATCATATATTAGCAAGGGTAATTGAATCATCATGTAATTGATACCTTGCATCAGTGTAAACTCATTGGCTAGGTTGTGGTATGTTCGATATGGATCTAGGAATATGTGACTGATGACTACCGAAGGTGTAGGTGTTAGGAAGGAAATCAAAAAATTTCGGGGCAGGGAGAAAATCGAAAAAAATCAGGCCCCATACCCCCATGACTAATCATGAACCTTCGGTAGCGTTAGAATGGAGAAAGAAAAGGATTAAGAAAGATAGATAAAAGGGACAACTATGGCATTGATGAAGTGGATCTCAAGATGGAAATGAACAAAAATAAAAATAAAATTAATTGCAAAATGTTAAGGAAAAGAATTTAACTAAGGCTCCAAATAGGAATGTCAGTGGGTCCTCCCCAAAGCAGGCTCATGCCCGTAATGCCCTGACAAACCCACATTCAAAGAGTCCATAAGCCCATGGAATGTCATCTGAAACAAGAGTTAAAGTCTTAACCACAAGAATTTACCAAAAAGAAAACAATGCATCAACCAAAATATATACACTAATCATACAACCGGCAATGAGGTGAACAATGGAGAGAAGAATGGAGAAAAGAGAAATGGAATGGAATCCCAAGAAGAAGGAGGTGTACAACCCATTGTATGTTTGATGATTAATATGACTTAGGAAATCTCATTCCAACTCCGACCTCAAACCAACCACATCCAGTAACTTCGCATCAATGCATTCGGTTAAACCATCCACTTGGGTAACAAGAATGCATGCGCCAAGAGCCACCACCATTCTGATGAAACAAAGGAGAAAATGGGAAGTGAGAAGGGCCTTAGTTAGAGGGAACACTTTGGTTCCATAACCAGTGCTTGTAACCCAAGTTTATTTCATCTAAGTGGTGTGCTTTGAATTCTTACTTGGGGTTTTTTTTTTTTTTGCGTTTTGTGTTTTTATGCATGAGAACCATATCATGCAAAGACTTCTTATTTTTATTGTCTCGGCTTCTAACAATTGGGTAGCATCGGAATGACAAGAAAACTCAAGAAGAAACATTCAAGCACCCAAGAGAATGACCAACACAAAAGCATTAAGTTCCCTTGAATTCACACCCTTTTCAATCCTTGAGTCCTTCCTTAGTTTGAGAAATGCTTAGTCATCGATTCGTTTAAGTTCTTATTAAGAAAGGGATTGTACATTTCTAAGCCGAGAGAGATCATAGAAACTGGTGGATGGATGGATGAAGTGGTCTCATTGCCTGCCATATCAAAAGAAACATACCTTAGTATCAACATTGTGACTTAAAGGTAAAAACCAAACATTAGCAATCAATATAAAAATAGTTCATACCATCATGAAGAACGCTTATTATGGGACAAACTTACAGGGTGGAACACACACACACACACACACACAAAATGGAAAAAGTATAACGATGTTGTAAAATAAAAATTATAAAAGTTAAAGAAATTTGTAAAACAAAAACTTAGAAAAGTTAAAGAAATTTATAAAACAAAAAGTAGAAAAGTTAAAGAAATTTGTAAAACAATAATGTGTAAAACAAAAATGTGTAAAAAAAAAACTTAAAAGAACTAAGGGCCCCATATGATTAGCATAGGTGGCCATCTCCCCCATGACTGAGTTGTAAGGGAGAGATCCGAAATAATGAGCGTTTGTTTGAATTTCGTAGAAGTGCCCAACTTCTCCCAACTGATGTTCTTAGATTGAGGGGTGGAAGTTGGCGACGCTCATATTTCAATGTGTCTATGCCTTCATTATGGGTATTTGTTTCCTCAGTTCGTTCCATGCACATTTTTTTTGCTCCTTCTAGCTATCAACCACAGGGTATCTACTTCTTCTTGTGTGGTTGCTACATATAGGCATCTTTGTTTCAATGTTTCTTAGGAACACCTGTTACATGGAGGCATTTCCTCCATGTCATCATCTGATGAATCACTGTATGTGATGCATGGAACTTTCCTCTTCTCAATCTTTCCACATATGTTTATCTTGGAGATTTCCAAGGAAAGATTGCGGATCCTAAGGCATGCGTCTACTGTACTCAGCCATGCCCTTCCCATTATAATCAGAAAGTTCCCTTTGTTGTTGTTTACATCGATCACCAAAAAATCAGCTAGGTAAGACCAACCACACATAGTGGTAATGATGTCCTCCACCAATCCTAAGGGAATGGTAATGGACTAGTCTACCAGCTCTAGTAGAATGTTGCTCTTCTTGAGTGGGGGCAGGTTCCAGGCGTGATACATCTCTCGTGAAATTAAGTTGACTCCAGAACCTGAGTCAAGAAGAGCCCTATGTGGTTTATTTTCAGCGATCTGCAAATAGATTAAGGGGCTCCCAAGGTCAATTAGTTTCCTGAGAAGGTGGCCCACCTTGATCCAGTCAGTTACGGTATGCGTTAACATAACCATATGCGTTACACTCTGATTTTGGACGGAAGGGTGCTCCGAAGTGTTAGATGGTGGAGGAGTGTACATGGCCTTAACCGCTTGTTGTTGTAAGATTTTATCTGGGCTTTTGGTTCTGAAATAAGATCTTCTCTTTTTACAATTGTCAAAACTAGCAGCAGGTTGGATATTTACAGCTCTCGTAGTGTGAAGTTGCTACGGTTGAGGAAGTTCACCTTGCATTGTTGGAGCAGGAGGTGTTATGGGAACTACTACTGGTGGAAGAGGTGCGGATGGATTAGGAGGATGGCGTGGGTATGGAGTGTCCCCTAGAGGAGAAGGAGTCCTTCTGAAGTACTCCTAAGCTTGGTAGTGACGGTTTGGGGTTGTGTGATCCATAGAGTCATTTGGAGAAATCGACTACTACACATAATAACCATATGGATCGGGCTGTTGGTAAGGGTACTATTGTGTTGGCAGTGGAATCCATCATGACTGTGGGTATTGCCACTGCTGATGCTATCCGATGGGCTGTGGTAGAGTTCCACTTGGATAAGGGGGGGAGGGTTGGTGGAACTACCTTGGGTTACCTTGTGGATAAGGTAACCTTCGGGGTGTTTACCATTGGTTGAGTCTTGGATTAAGCGCATACACCCCAGACTCCTGTAGATGTGAGATGATGGGGCAACATCCCTTAGGATGGTCATAATGACAGATCTCACATCCACCATCATAGTTTGAATTAGAATCCTCAGCCACATCGGAGTTAGTGATTTTTCCCTTACCCTTGTTATGTGCAAGGCGTAAATATCTCCACTTTTTCTTACCTTTGTCACTACTTTGTTCTACCTTAGACTCTTCTACAATTTTCAAGACTGTTTCAATTCTTGAGTCTAAGGAATCCCACATTTGGTCTACTTTGGCTAATACCTCGATTGTTAACTTTTGGATCGGCAAAGTTTTCTGATTCACCAACTCTTCGATTGGTGACTCTTCCTGTTCATCACAAAATTTCACTCCCTTCTTTCGAAGGGAGGGGTCACGGTTATACTCTTTCGCACTTTCCCTTTTTTGTAGCTCACCCTCTTCATTTGCTACTTGCTCCAACAAGCTACGTACTTCATGGGCTCTAAGTTGTGAGAGTCTCCCTTGGGCGTAAGTCCCAAGGGTTCTTCTAGTTTCATTCCTTAGCCCATCCACGATGTGGCAAAGCTGATCCTGCTGAGCGTACCCATGGCCCGGGCAACGATGTAATAGTGTGTAATAGCGGGCCATGGTAGCATCCAAGGGTTCATGTATACCTTGCTTCCAGCCTTGGATCTGCTTATGCAAATTGGATACTCTGGAGTACATTTGATACTTCTCGTTGAACAGTTCTAGCATCGTACTCCACCTCCTGATGGTTTTTGGTTCTAAGGACCAGTACCAGCACTTTTCTTCTTTAGTGAGTGTCCTTGGGAATAACTTAAGTTTTTGCCACTCATTTTCTAAATTCTATAAGGCACAGGCATCATGGAATGCCTGTAAATGATTTTGCAGATCAGCATTGTATCCCCCTTCAAAGCATGGGATATTATTCATGTCTAGTCGTTTGATCCGGCTATCCTTTAAATGCCTTGTGGGAATCCTAACTGCCTCCGTTATGTCAAGCATACTTAGGGTTGTGAGTAGGGGCTCGTCATGATCGTCTCTTTCATGAAACCTATGATGTCTGCGTTGTTCCCTACTCTCCCTACGTCCTTGCCCTTATACTCTCTCTCGACTCTCCCATCGAGGTCTCTCATCCTTTTTACTTTTATCCTCACTTTTATGTTCATGGTGGCTGCACCCAGATGTGGAAGGAGAGGGTGAGTGATGTGAAGAAGGGGAAGAAGAAGGGGAACCATTGCCATGATGATGTTTCTTACCTTTTCTTCGGCTACTGTGGCCCCGATCGTGGTGACGATCTAAGTGCCCATCCTTAGTGTGAGTGGTTGTTCCCTCTGTGAACAACTGGTGTTCACGGGCATCAGAACCATGGATATGTATCATTGATCATAGGTTCTGATAGTCATCCTCCTCACCATCGTTAGGAGGGGGAACATCGTTTGCTAAAGAATCCATGATAAAGGGTTCCTCATCTCTTATTTCACTAAGGACGTGTGGGGCTTTGCCCTTCAAAAAAACATGTTGACTCTCTTGTCTTAAGTCTCTCATACGTTGGGCATCTGTGGGATAATAATCCCTCATGTTAAAATATTCTACAACGTATTCTGTGAAATGCTCTTGCATGCTAATCTGTACCAAGGCACGGAAAAGCATGCGAGAGATCGATCGATCTGGGGGTAACACAATGTTACCTTGCAAATATCTCCACCACAGTTGTTCATCCTAATGGAGAACGAAAGTAAAATTAGGAATATACTCATTGGGATGAGCATATGTCATCCTATATTGTTTAGGAATTGGCTGATTTTGGTTATGTTTTTTATCTTGCCGATTGTCTCGTGTGTGGTCCGTAGGTGGTGAGTTGCTCTTATGAGAAGAAGGCATTTTGATCGATGTGCTAATTTCACCATTATACAATTTTTATCTTGATTAACCCGAAGGTTCGTTAAGGCTCACAACGATGTGAGTGATATCCCTTATGTTCTATTCGGTGCATAAACACTTAGTCCCCGACAACGATGCCTATGATGAGTGGTGAGGTACCCCTACACTCAACCATACGAAACGAGTGTAGCACGCATGATTTAGTCGAACTCCGTAGACTAAATGCCTAAATGCCCCATGGAACACTTGGGGTTAATCATTTGTTGTCTTCCTAGACTTACTTTTTATTGTCACGGTGTATAGTTAAGTAAGTCCGAGGTATATGATTTTTTTGGTCTTTTCTAGTTTTATGTCTTCTACGCTAAGAGAAAAGGGTTGAGAGACTAACTAACTCTAACTAAGGACCTAAGTCTAAATTAACTAGTGTCAGCATCCGTTCCCACTTACCGTACACACCCTAAACTATGCAACTATGGCTACCAAATGCTAATCGTTACTAGGATCACCACACATAACGCATGTGCTCGAAGTGGTCATATTGAGGCACCTAGCTAGCCTAAGCATGATGAGCAGCCGATTCCTTGACTAGCCGTACATACCCGTAGATGCTCGTAATCAAGTCGTACTCATCCCGCATGCTAGGAGATAAGGGTGAGAGAATCTAATCATGATGAGTAGCTGATTCCTTGGTTAGCCATACACATTCGTCAATGCTCGTAACCAAGTCGTACTGATGTCGCGCTAACAACAGGTAATAAATGACATGTATTAAAACCTATCCATGTATTGCAAGGTTTATCCACAAAGCTCGTCTTTATTACTGTACACAACTTGTGTTTAGGTACAAAGCTGCTCAAATAAAGAATTGTTCACTTGGGGACTCCTACTGCGGGCACATGGAAAATATTCCAATCTCTGGGGTGATCAATCCACCAGAGCTTCGCTACTTCTAGCCTAGGATGACAAATGAGGGGAGTTCTACCTCTTATTTATAGATTTGGTGATGGACCGCAATATTGCATACGCGGTATCACAGGGCATGACGCGATATCGTGACGGCTGCGATATCACGTACGCGATATCGTGGTGCATGCGATATCACGTCTCATCAAAAATTATTATTATAACTACATTAAATCTTAACTACACACTACATATAGATTCACTAATATAAAATGTCTTCTTCTCATAGGAGCCTATCTCTACCTAAGATAGACCAAGTGCCTCAACAATACTGGGTGGTATATGCTCATCCCAATGAGTATGTACTAGACTTCAACTTCATCTTACATCAAGATGAAATGTTGCGGTGGCGCAACATGGAAAGTAACATTGTGTTTCCATTGGATCGATCTGTTCTAGTTATGCTCCAACTAATGCTTTCACGACATGGACTTCAACATCTTCATGGGGATTATGAGATGCGAGATCCCAATTTAAGGGATTATCATCCCACTGAAGCACAAAGGTTAAGAGATTAGCAACTAGAGCAACAAAATGAGCTTTCAAAGGTCAAGGGGTCAACCACTTTTCCACCTCTGCTTGGCCCATTAGATGGAGGTAAACACTTCTCTAGTGACTTTTCCTTTGGTGACACTCGTCTCTTTGACTTTGGTCAAGGGGCCCTCAACCAAAATGTGCAATCCACAATTCATAATCCTAGTTCTAGTTGGAACAGATCCAATGACAAAAATGGATCTAGAGGAGTAAGTCATGACAAGGTGGAGAGTGGAAGTCATGATCGCGATTGTGGTCATGATCATCGAAGAGAAGGTAGTAGGTGCTGGCATGATGCAAGTCCTTCTTCCTCTTCCCCTTCATCATCTTTTTCTTCTTCATTTAGCTTAGATTGTAGCCACATAGGGCATGACTATGATGGAGGTAACTGACATGATCGAAACAATAAAAGGGACCATTAGGATAGTCATGATCAAAGGCATGGGCGATGCAGAGAGATCCACCACCATGAAAGAAGGGTTAGTAGAAAACATCATAGGCACCATCACTATGGCCTCAATGAACCTCTACTTGCCACTTGGAGCATGATAAACATTGTAGAGGTTGTGAGGATTCCAATAAGACATGTAAAGGATAGTAGAATAAAGAGGCTAGACATGAACAACAACCCTTAGTTTAAGGGAGGCTATGATGCTAATTCACAAAATCATCTCTAAGCCTTCTACAATGCATGTGCCTTGTAGAATATTGAGAAAAATTGGCAAAAGTTGAAATTATTTCCAAGGACACTCATTAAAGAAGTAGAAAATTGTTACCAATTCTTGGAACCAGAATTAATCAGGCAATGGAGTAAAATGTTAGAATTGTTTAATGATAAATATCAAATATACTCCCAAGTGTCCAACCTAAGGAAGCAAATCCAAGGGTAGAAACAAGGAAACCATAAGCCCTTGGATGCTGCTATTGGTTGATACGACTCTTTGTTGCATAAGTGTTCTAGCCATGGATATTCTCAGCTTGATCAACTCCACCATATTATAGATGGGCTATGATTCAAAATAAGAAAAACCCTTGGCGTCTATGCTCAAGGGAGACTAATAGAGTTAAGCACTTGTTGGATCCAAAAGTTAATTGAGTAGGTAGCCAGGGAGAAGGGAGAATTGAGAAAGTGAGAAAGTGAGAAAGTGCAGAGGAATACAACAAGGGCCCTTCCATTTTCAAAAGGAGGATTTGCTTTTGCAATAGTGAGGATGAGTCAACAAGAGATGAGGTGGCTAATTAGAAAACCTTACCACTCTAGAAATTTCAATTCAAAATTATGGTTAAGGTTGACCACTAATGGAACTCCATAAACAATAAGTTTCAAGCTATTCTAAAAGTTACTAAAGAGTCTAAGGAACAAAGTGGTGAGCATGAGCACCAAAAAGATAAGTAAATTGAATGTGCCATACCCAAGGGTTGTAGATAGTGAATCAGATGATGATGATGGGTGTGACATTTGCTAGTATGAACATCCCAAGGGATGTTGTCCAATTATGTCACACCTACAAGAATCTAGAGTGTATGCCTTACATTCATGACTTGCACAAAGGCAAACACCTAAAAGATTGCCTTATCCACAAGGAAAGTCTTGATAGTTCCACCAACCATAATAGTATTATCCAAGTGGAACTCCACCGCAACCTTATGAATTGTACCAGTAGTGGCAACAACTACAATCGTGGGTGTTGGCACCTCCACCAGCAACCAGATCCCTATGGTTATTATGTTTAGAAACCTTCATCTCCACATGACTCTTTTGGTCATGTTGCTATTTACCAACCTCATCACTACCCTCTTGAAGTTTACTAACTACCATATGCAAAATGGGATACCACCCACTATCATCATGCTCCTCTTATTCTTGCACCTACTCCTCCACCTCTTGCATAGTTATCATCCACTCCATCCAAGCAGGGTGAATTGGCTGCCTAACCACAGAAAAGAAACACTACGAGGGCAGTTAATCTAAAATTAGTTAGCCAACCAAGTGGGATGGAATCATAATAAAAGAAAAGACCCTTCTTTCGACCTTGTAGTCCACCAAAGCCCTGACACACACTAGTGGTTAGTGGCCCTGCTCCTCCACATTCCTCTGGATCATCTTTATTTGAGTCTCCTTCAAACCAAAATCCCTCTCAAATCCATACTGTGATGTTGATGCATGTTGTATCTAATTGGATTAGAGCCAATAACTTGCCTAGGAAGTTAGTTGATCCTAGGATTTCCTTAGTATATTTGCAAAGTTCTAGGAATGAGTTTTGTAAAGCTCTTCTTAACTCTAGTTTTGATGTTAATCTGATCTTACATGAGATGTACACTATGTGAAACCTTCCTTCCTTGAAGAAGAGCAACATCAGGCTGGAGCTAGCAGACCAATCCATCATTGTTCCATTGGGACTAGTAGAAGACATCGTGACTACCATTTATGGGTGGTCATATCTTGCTAACTTCCTAGTAATCAAGGTGGAGAATTGAAAGGGGGACTTTCCAATTATTATGGAAAGGGCATGGTTAAGTACTATTGATGCCAAAATGGGCATTAGAGATCTTCCCTTAGAGATATCAAAAGAAAATGAATTTGAGAAGATCGAGAAGAAGAGGGTTTCATGTATTGCATATAGTGATTCAGGGTGCCATTGTGTGCAGGAGCTATGGTTAGTGTAGCAAACATCTATCTCTACATGCAAGCAATGTGCATTGAAAGCTAAAATCCAAAGATATCTATACATGGTAGCCACAAAACAAGAAGGTACCTAGTGGTTGACAGTTGATTCTAGCAGCAATATGTTGTGCATGGAATCTATTAAGGGCCTAATGTGTGATTATGTTACAAGTATGGATGAGCTCGAGAAAGTTCATCACTAGCTCTCCAAGGGAGTAAATGATTATATCAATTAGGGAGAGTTGGATATTCCTGACAATTTCAAACAAAAACCCCTTACATTAAAGACACTACTGACCAGAATAGAGTATGTGTTCTTAAAAAGTGGAAAGTTGGTCATTATTAATGCCAAACTTGATGTAGGAAAAAAGAAGATGTTGATAAATGTTGTGGAAACATGGTCAATAGCCTTTGCCTAGTCATGTTCTGAGCTCATAGGAATAGATCCAAGAATATGCTAGCACTAGATATACACTAATCCTATTGTTAAGCCTAAATGATAGCTGCAATAGCGATTAAATCCCAAATTAAAGCATATTGTCAAAGAGGACATCGAGCAACTCCTCAAGGTTGGATTCATATACCTTGTTGTAGATAGTGAGTGGGTTAGCCCACTCATGATCATGCCATAGAAAGAAGGAAAATGGTAGGTGTGCATCGACTTTCGACTAATCAATATGGAAACTTTCAAAAATCATTTTCCATTGCCCTTTCTTGACCACATGTTGGACATCATTTCTGGGCACAACTACTATAACTTTTTGGATGGTTATAGTGGTTGTAATCAAATCCAAATCACACCAGAGGACTAGGTGAATACGACTTTCACAAGTCCTTGGGGAACTTTTGCTTACTGTTAAATGTCATTCTGTCTATGTAATGCCCCAGCTACATTTCAATGATTAGTCCTTAGTATTTTCCAATAACAAATTGGTAGCGAGGTAGAATTTTTCATGGATGACTTTTCTACCTATGGAGCTACATTCGAGCAAGCCCTGGACCTTCTTTAGTAGATGTTGAGGAGGTGTGTCAAAACAAACCTCTAGCTTAATTAGCAAAAGAGCCATCTTATGGTCTAGGAAGGCATAGTCTTGGGGCATTGTATTTCAAAAGAAAGAATTGAGGTAAACCTTGAAAAGATAAGGGTCATTCAAGGAATAACCTGTGAACCATAAAGAGTTAAAAAAGTGTAATCATTCCTTGGTCATACTAGCTACTATCGAAACTTCATTGAGAACTTTTCTAAAATTGCCAAGCCATTAGTTGAATTAACAAAGAAAGATGCACCATTTATTTGGACCCCTGCATGTGAAACAACATTTCAACAACTGAAGCAAAAGCTTGTTAAGACCCCAATTCTACAAGCACCTGATTGGTCCAGGCCATTTCATGTGATGACTGATGTATCAAATTATGCTCTAGGGGTAGTGCTTATGTAGATGGATGATCAAAGACATCCATATTACATTCACTATGCAAGTCAGAGTATTGTAGGTGCACAGCTGAACTATACCACTACAGAAAAAGAGTTGATGGCGGTGGTGTTTCCCTTAGAAAAGTTTAGGTACTATGTGCTTTGTTATAAAGTGTTCATGCATACAGATCATAGTGCCATCTAGTTTTTAATGAATAAACCAATGGTGAGCCCCTATGTCATATGGTGGATTGTGATTTTGTAAGAGCTCGATCTCACAATGGTAGATCAAAAGGGTGTGGAAAATGTGGTGGTCGACCACTTATCATAACTAAGATAGGATGACAAGGAGAAAGAGAGTCTCTTATCTGATCAATTTTTTGCTGAATATCTCTTTGCAAGGGCTATTAATGCATAAATGCCTAATGAACCAAGATGGTATGATGCCATTCTTACTTATATACTTAAGCAAGAATTACCGCAAGGGATGAACACCTGGAAGAAACAATATTTTCTTCACTAGGTTAAGCATTTCATGGAAATCAATAGGAACCTTTACAAAGTATGCTCCAATGGCCTAGTACATTGGTGTGTTCTTGATACGAATCAACTGCACATTCTCTAGGATTCTCACGAAGGCCCTTGTGAGGGCCATTATGTTAGAAGATGCATGGCCATAAAAATTCTCATGGTAGGATATCACTGACCAATAACCTTTAAAGTTGCACATCAATTCATTCTTGCTTGTGATTGTTGTTAGAGAGAGGGTGGAATGATAGCTCAAATGGAGGGGCTATAGCAATGGACTCAACTTCTCAAGCCATTTGATATTTGGAGCATTGACTTTATGGGTGCCATCATGCCTATGTCAAATGGAAAGGCATATATAATAGTTGCGGTTGACTATTATACTAGGTGGGGAAAAGTAACAATCGTCATTGACCCTACATACACTAGTGCTACTCAGTTTGTACAACAGAACATCATAAATAGGTTTGGCATGCCTCATGTGTTAATTTCTGACAATGGAACTCATTTCATAGGTGACACTTTCCAAGAACTTATGTAGTGCTTGGGGGTTGAGCACAAACTCATAACATCTTATCACCCTCAAGCCAATGTTCAAGTTGAAGTCACTAATTAGGAGATTATGAAAATTCTAACATGCACTATTAGCAAGTATCAAAGGGACTAGAGCACCAAATTAAACAATGCCCTTTGGGCCTATTGCTTCACATGGAAGCTTCCCATAGGTTATTCTCCCTATGAGCTCATATATGGAAAACTACCAACATTTCCCATTCAATTCGAGCTCCATACACTTTCTACAACCTCTGACCTTGACATGGATCTAAGTCTAGCACAAAAGGAAAGATTAATAAACCTCAACTTGCTAGATGAAAATCAATTAATGGCCTTGTTATCCAATTAAGTGCATAATGCATTCAACAAGAGATATCATGACCTCAAAATAAGAAAAGTTAAGTTTTAACCAAGAGATAAGGTTCTCTATTGGAGTCTTGCACACGTACTGCAACAAACCAAGTTTCAAAAGTTGTGGGAAGGATCTTACATTATCGAAGAGACTTTTCTATCTAGGGCCATGATCATATATAAACCTGATAGCCCAGAAAAGAAGTAATTAGTCAACATCCAACAACTGAAACCTTTCCATGAGCCCAAACCAACAAACTTAATAGACACCTCACAAGATGGAGAACCATGTTTAATCTTTCAAATCTCCTTCCTCCAACTTGGTTGTGGGGGAGATGGCCATCCATATTGACACTTTAAGTAGCTTCTTAGTCTTTCAAATTTTTGTTTTACACATTTTTAGTTTTACAACTTTTTATTTTTTATATTATTTGTCTTACATCTTTTTTTTTAGGTTATTGATCTCTTTTAAGTTTTTTTTACACCATTATTAGTATATTTAATATTTCTTGAATATATTTTAGTTTCTTTTATATTTTCTCATGTTTGATGTAATTTTCTACTCTTTTTGCTAATAAGGTGCCAGGTACAATGGTAATGTTCTACTCGATGGTGGTGTGTATCATTTGTGATTTGATTGTTGATGTTTGATTTCTGACTTTGAATGTCATTACTGACAACTAGGACATGGTTTCTTTTCATGTAATAGGTAGTGTGTCCACATCATCCACCCATCCACACACTCTATGGTTTTCCTTGTTTTGGAAATGTGTAGCTCCTTTTTCATTAATACAACTTTAATAAATTTATGACTTGTGTATTTTTCAAAATTGAGAAGGATTCAAAGGTTTGGATAGGGTGTGGCTTTAAAGGAATGCGGTATTCTTTGTGTTTTTCCATTTTCCTATGTNTTCTAAGTAAGGCCCTTTTTCACTTCTTACTTCTTCTCCAATTTGGAATGGTGGTTATTTTGTGGGAGCATTCTTGTGTCTCAAGGGATGGACTAGTCTTAGATTGTTGATGCAAATTCATTGAAAATGGTTGGTTTTGGTCTGGACTAAGGATGGATCCTACCAAGTCATTTAATCACAAACTTCACAAGGGACTTCATGTGACCATAATTAGGAACTCCATTCCATTCTCTTTCTCATCCATCTATGCTTTTCATGTCTGACCTCACTACTGTTTTCATGTTTTGATTCAATGTTCTAGTTTAATGTGTTAGGATTCTTATTTAGTTACTTTTGGGTGTTTTTACTTAACCTTTTGTAACCATTAATCATCCACGGAGCCCATAGAATCCTTGGTTTGAAGTTATGCAAGGGCATAAAAGGCCTATGTCTACTTTGGGGAGGACCCACTTGCATATGTTTTTGTTTAGTTAAGCTAAGTTCTTTAACCTTAAACATTTTTACAATCAAATTATTTTTGTATACCCCATCAATTCCATCCAATTGTGCACATCTTCATAATTTTTTTTAGTGAATTCTTTTTTTTTATTATTGTTGTGAATTTCTATACGTTCTTTTCAATATTTTTTGTGTTAAGCTTTTTCTAAATCTTATGGACTGCTTCTCTCACCTAAGCTATTTGTCAATCTTACCACTAACATTATCAAGCAACTAATCTACCACAATCACAACTTAGCTAGGAATAACCACTGATGAGACAAGGTATTCAACTGCTATGTGTTACACTTTATATACTAATTTTTGATTATTTTGTGATTATAGTGGGAAGCATGGACTAGAACCAGGACTGTCTCCACCAAGGATGATGCAGCAATATCACTCATTGGAGATTGTTCATAATGACTGGATCTCTTCTACCTCTCCCTCATTCTTTTGTTGTCAAGATGGGTTGGATGTCCATTGGATCCAAGGATGTTCTTTCTTATTGTCATGAACACCCAATTTTGTACACAATTGTAATGATGTATGCTTGGGCACTTCTGTATTTGTCTATTTTCTCTATGTCACTCTAGATGTTAATCAAACATTCCATACCTCCTAATATATTTTGTAAAGGACTTGTTCCTCTTTTTTTATACTCAAGGATGAGTTTTCATTCAGTTGTGGGGGTATGATGAATCATGTTTTACATGAGCCTTAATATCAGGTATGCAATATCATGGCCCAAGATGCAATATCAGGTATGCGATATCATAGGGTATTCTAAGGTTTATTAATACAACCCTTGGGCACATGATTCAGGAGGAGTTTTTTTAGTCAAGTAGTGAAATTCTTGTAGTTTGTTCATTCAAGAATTAGAATATTTTCCAAGTATCCGTAGTAGGAGGTCTAAGTGTAATTGGATCTTTATTCAAGCATTGATGTACTTGAACACACCATTGTGTTGGCAATAAAAACAAACTCTTTGATTCATACTTGCAGCACTTGAGACTTTCTTTCTTTATGCATTTATACATTGTGATTTTATGCAGTTCACATTTAACGTTATTCATTTAGTAATTAATTATGATTAATTAAGAAACGAATTAAAATACACAAGCACAACCCCTTCGAACATGCGTTTGACACTTGGTAGCTTAAAAACGGTAGCGTTTGACAACCTAGCAGTGTTTACATGAAGTTTAGAATGTGTCCGGAAGTGGAGATGGTTACTTGTGTTAGGCTAGATTAGATAATAGTTCACTTAGCATTTAATTACTCTCACTTTGATTATTGTTTTAGGCTATCAAATTGATAAAACATAAAATGATAAAAATTTTATGCCTTAGTCACACTTAACTATACACTTGCATTTCACAAGTGAGACTAGGAAGACAATGAATGAACAACATGAACTCATCATTTAGCTCTGGTGTACTTGGTAATAAAAGTCTATAGAATTTGATCGGATCACATGTGAACGCCTGTGATTCGTATGGTTGGATGTAGGAGTACCTTGCCACTCATCAATTTCCTACCTTGAGTGTTTTACTTTCCTTTGATTTCATGACAATAATCATGGGGGAAAACTCTACATAAACAATTGTTTCCTACAAATGAACTATCATCAAATGTAGAGAACTAGGTAGACCAAGGGATTTTACCATAGAGGTGATTATATTAAACTTTGAAAAGCTTCAGTGGTGCTATGGAAGCTAATTGCTCTAGAATTATGCTAATTAATCTATTTGAATTCAAATCAGTTTGTTCTACCATGTGTTGAGGCCAACCTCACCCATGCTATCACATGAGGCCATGATCAACAATAATATGGTAGAAAAAAAATCTATATAATCTTTTGTGAGTTAGCTTTGTTTTAATTCTAGTTTCAAATTTAATTATTATAGAAAATAATTAAACTATAAGCTAACTTTTAGTTTACTTCTACTTTAATTAATGGTTAGTAAATGGGGTAGAATGAAGGAAGTAAGCTAAGATACAACTTGTAAGATCCAACTCCAAAACTTTATGGATAATGGGCATTTAGGATGTGAAAAAACTATCAACTAGGTTACATATTGAGAAAATGAATTGATCCCAAATAAATTTATAGATACGACAACATGAAAAGAGGCCAAACACCCAAGTTATTCATCAATGAAGAAGATACCAACGAAAACACTTAAGTTTTTACAAGTGATTTGCATGTATTTTATAGATACATTACAAAGAAGATATAAATTACCTAAAGTGGAGAAAATATGCTAACAAATAAAAGATAGGGGAATAAGGACAAAAGAAATTCTCTCTCAAAATCAATGCCAATTATGATGTGTGCATGTCAGGTACGTTTACATCAACTTTGTTTTCTATTGCATAGTAGAGATACAAATTACACATTAAAATATGGTTTTGGTAAAAAGGAGAGACAAAGGGGAACACTATGTAAGAAATAACATGGAAATAGTCATAGCCAAGTTAGGCATGGGAAAATGAAAACCGCGCAACTACCAATCATAATTCGGTAATGCTAATATTTTGTGCGTAATGTTGACCAACGTTGACTTTTGCATGGCCCATTTCGGTAACGCAACTTTGTGCACAATGCTGATGTGTAACTAAAATTTCAGACAAGCCATTTCGGTAATGCAACTTTGTGTATAACGCTGACATGTAATTAAAATTCCAGGCCATTTCAGTAATTCAACTTTATGCATAACATTGATGAAGGGTTACATCGTGTTATGAAGCCTTTGCTTTGATGTGCTGAAGCTTTTGCAATTTCCCATGCCACGGCCCTACACCTCTGGATGTTGTTCTGGAATTCACTTAGAAGCTCCACTCCCCTGATTTCCGACACTTGCCTCCCATGCAAACTTGAATCAAGCTTCTTACTTTTGTTCCCGATTCCAACTTTTGCGCTGCCTCTGCAAGGTCCCGCTGCAACTCTGCATCGGCGCTGCCCCCTGAAGACACAGTTTCTATGTTCTTTGGAGGATTCATCGTCTCTGCCGTTGCCAAGGTTGTTGCCATCATTTGATTGTTGGCTTCGTCGAGATTGCTTTGAATTTCTTGAGAAAGAAAGTGATTGCTATGGTGCTTGTCTCCTTGTCTCTAGGATTTCTACTGATCTGCTAGAGCTACGCTCTGGTAGCGACTTGGAAACCTCTGTCTGAGGACTCAAATAATGAGGTTTCAGCGTTCTTGCTTTTCATTCTACTTTGCATGCCACTCTTCATCCTTTATGCCTCTTCACTCCAAAACTTGCTCGAACTTTCATATGAGAGAACCTAGAATGCAACGCCCATTTAATGCAGCAAAGTTGTAACATACAAAGGTTAAGATTGGTTTTGCAACATCTGTTTTGCTTCCACCACTGACATGACATGATGACAAGATTTAAGATCTTTAAAAAAATGTGGCACACAAGAAGAGATCAGACCATCTATGAAATCAATATTCTAAATCAACATCGAGTGCCTCATAAGAGAAGTTTAAAGCAAAGGCTACACCCAGAAAATTAAATTCAAATGCAAGCCCGCACACTTGGCCCTATGCCTCACTTGCCCACCTTGGAGAACCAATTTTTTCATTTTTGTTGCTTTGTCAATGGAATAGGTGGTCATCAATGGAGGAGCAGATGGACCAAGTGGTCATCAATGGAGTAGGTGGAATCAAAAGACTGAGGGCCAGCTGGGTGCCAGAATGAAGAACAATTATCACCTGAAATTTTAAAGATTGAGAATAGTAGAGGGAGGGGAGGCAGAAACCCTGTTTCGAAGGTGTTGGCCCTGACTCTGACTAACTGAGACTTGGCCATATTTTGTTTGATTGTTCAGTGCTGCTACTGGCCTACAAGTACAGGCCATAAATCCATGGACAAATGAGAGGAATTATTTGATTCATGCTTTGAGGGGGAAGAAGGTCTGCATTTTCAATTTTCATTCTGTCCAGCGGGTTTTAGCAGATCGAGCATGAACGGAGCGTGGCAGCGGAGATTTGCTATTACGAGGCCTGCAACAATGCGATGGCAGGCAACAGTGTTGAAGGTTTGTTGCTGCGCACTGGCAGGATGATGGGTGGAAACACTAACGCAAAGGTCACTGCCACAAAAGTGTAGACAGTTAGAATAGGAAAGGTGGTGCTCTTGCTGCAAGTGACGGAAGTTAGTAGCAGAGCACGGCTTGATGTGGTTCTGTGTGGTCCATTCCAGGACCTGCGTTGGCCTCAAATGATGGTTGCATGCTGGGTGATGCGTGGACCTTTGTTTTGTTATTTTTTCTTTGTTTTCATTGCTCCTCAATAACGCCGCCTGATAATAGTCCTCAGTTGTTTTGGTGGTCCTAATATTTTAATTGTTGTTTTGCTGATTTTTCCATTCATAGTCATAGTTTCATTAGTGAAGTATCTAATAAAATGCCTCTGTTCCAAGTCCCTTAAAGGATAGTTACATCCAGTTCATGATAACGAAAACGTTTTAATATTTTCTATTTTGTCATTCTCTATAGTTTGGCTTTCACCTTTCCAATTTTGTATGCAGGATTAGTGGAAACCCAAAGAACCCTTTTTGAAATTTTGTAGCAAAACAAATCTTTGAGGCATTTTGGGAAAGAATTTAAAGAACAATTGTGGATAGATTTAGGAGTCAAAGGTGCAGACTTGAGGAGGTGTGCTTCTTGCAGGCATGAGCGGACAAGGACAAGGCTGCATCAAAAATTATTCTATTTGTACTTATTTCTGAGGCAAGTCTTTGTTTTATTCTACTATTTTAAATTTCTATTACTCAACTTTGGTCTCTCTTGTGTGGTTTAAACATAGAGCTTGTGTTTCTTTAGAACTTTGGTTAATCTTCATTCAAGTTGTCAGTTAACTTCATACTTTTTATTTCATACTTCATTAATGCACAAATCTCCTTGTTGAAATTTTAAAATGAATAATTGTTTCTCTGTCAAAGTTATTTTGGACTATTATTTGCCAAAGTTATTTTGGACT
Organism: Gnetum montanum; assembly: GCA_015680685.1. NCBI lineage: Eukaryota > Viridiplantae > Streptophyta > Gnetopsida > Gnetales > Gnetaceae > Gnetum > Gnetum montanum. The sequence continues at coordinate 149,958 of MNCI01018510.1, forward strand.
ATTATTTACTTGTTAAATTTATTTAGGCATTCATAACATTATTGAAAACGACATGGTGTGTAAGGTCTTTGTAATAATTTTCAGAAGTAAAGCCACTTAATGATTTTTAATGCTCCCTAATGCCTCTATCAACTCATGGCTAGACTTTAAAAATAAGTTTCTACTTGCGGGGTCCCTCGAGTTTGGGCACGCTATCAACTCATCCCCTCAAGTTTGGGCGTGCTGTCAACTCATTGACAGCACGCCCAAACCCTAGGGACCCCGCAAATCCTGACTGCCTCAGAGCATCCCTGTTAGCAGGTGATATGTCTGATGCCCAATCCCTTAAACAATAGTTCCGACCAGGTCGAGCATGTCCCAGGGGGAGAGTTGTCCCCCCACCCCCACGTTAGGGCCTTTTGGGATGTTCGTGGTTAGAGCCCTGACTCTCCTTGGGGGTTTGGAGGCCCAGGTACTGCTCACTAGGGCTAGCAGCTAGGCGACGATGATTTTCTTTAATTATCTAGGCAATACCTATCATGTGGTCTTTGATAACATTCTCGATCCATTGCAGCATTTAGCTGTATGATTGCGAGGGCAAGGTTGGTGTCTCAGAGAGTGTTCCCTCAGCAGCCTGCTGCAGCCCCTGGGACCAGATGGTTGCCCCACCATCTATTCTGTGGGGTTGACGTCTTCAGTTTGTTGATCCCTCTATGGGCCTGGGCCAACCTGCTCTGTGTGCAACTTTCAACTGTCCCCCAGATGTGGCCGTTGGCCTTCTGGGGGATGGAGCCCTAAGAACTCGGCAGCATAAGCCTGGGACCACGCCACCAGTGGAATTATTCTTTTCTGTCAACTAATTTTTACCAATTTGAATGTCAGAACATTTGTAACTATACATTTTCAATTACGCAAGTTTGTATATTGATCATTTCTGCTGTATTACAACATGTTTATGATCATTCAATAAAGTATTCCATGGTCTTATAATATTTCTATCTGTTATGTTTAAATCATCGCTACAGCAGAAGATGACTGGCGATCACTAGCTTAGTTATATATTAATAATATATATCTATAAATTGGCTGATAGAATCTTATTAGTTTACAAGTAAAAAGTTCTTTGAGTAAAAAATTTCACGACTTTTGGATGAAGAACAAGATTTAAAAATCAAAATTTTCATGCCTTCTGGACGAAGAACAAGAGTTCTGTACCTTATTTTTCCTTAGGATGGGTTTTCTGAAAAAAAAATTCATAAATTAGTGTATGTTTTCACTCTCGGCCGAATTTATGCTCTCACTCTCAACAAATTCGACTGAGGGTGAGAGCATACACTAATTCATGGATTTTTTTTTCTAGAAAACCCATCCTAACGAAAAATAAGGTAAAGAACTCTTGTTCTTCATCCAGAAGACATGAAAATTTGGGTTTTAAACTCTTGTTCTTGAAATGTTTTACTCAAAAGAACTTTTTACTTGTAAACTAATAAGATTCTGTAGGCCAATTTATAGATATATATTATAAATATATAACTAAGCTAGTTTACACGTGTTATAATTTGGTTGATATGGAGGCTGTATGCATGGTTGGATTTGATTTCTCAAATGCTGCCACGTTAATGCTACCACCAAGGAATTACATGATGGTCGTTGATTTGTTGGGTATGTTCTTCCAAGCGTTGGTGGTCCCACATCAAGATGTAACATTTTCTCTCATACGCTTCTGGCTGCTTGCTTTCCTGCCCCATGCCATGCTCATTCCAACAATTAGACCTCAAATGAAAACTTCCCCTTACATTATGCAGCATGTCTGTGTTGTCTTCTTACCCTCCTACTGCTTTGTCTGCACCAATACATAGAAGCAACATCAAATAGCTCTTCGTCTCATCTTGCCTCACCTCACTTAGCCAGTGTCCCTGCACTGCCCCTAAACCTACCTTCATGTTGCCATACATTTCCTTGGGCATACATGAAACCTAGTAGTAGAATAAAAAGAGTTTATTTCATGTCATGCAAATTTTGTGTTACGTGGTAGTTCATGATTCTAGCTGGTAATCTCATCAGATAGATAGATTAGATGGTTTTCCTGTGTTGTGTTCCAGATTAGACGGTTTTGCTGTGTTGTGTTCCAGGACTTTCAGACTTTATTGTTGCTCTTGCTCTTTTCTTTTGGCATCACAATTGACATTATTTCTTTTAGAATTCAATTTTATGGAAGCCTATAATCAATTCAAATTAAAGACAAGTTCACATGAAGTGTGATGAATGTTCTTCATGGTAGTTTGAAATTAGTACATCTTGAACATCATCTTCCTATTCTTTAGCTATAATCTAACTGCACATACACTCTGTTTTTCAAGTAAGATAAAATGTAGGTAACCATCATAGGCATAACCAACGTTAGATAGGAGTGGGGTTGTGGTAACTGATGGTGAATGTTGGTTACAACATGGTGAATAGCAGAAAGGGGATCTATTGGACAGAAGTTATATTGTTATTAAAAATAAACTTTACAAATTTGACCAAACATCAATGAGGACATCAAAAACAAATCATAACAAATCATAAAGGCATTTTATTGTAACATTATAACATTGTCTTAAATGAGTAATCATAGCACAAGAAAGAAACACATAACTCATTTTCAAGGCCTCTGTAATATGCAATAACAATAATAATCATCCAGTAGTATGTAGTATGTACCATGTATTCTTAAAAATAGAAAATAAGAATACATACATCCAAAGAAGATAATTAAAGTGAAATACTGAAAGCAAACATTGGAATGAGTTATAACCTATGCGTTGGAGATTCACAAATCCCATGAAATTTTTACAAATAGAATGTTTCAGAAGCAGGCACACGAACATGTAAGATTCTCTCATGAAACTTTTAATTTAAATTAAATTAAAAATAATTTTTAATAGTAGTAAAATCTGAAAAATTAAAAAAATATTTAATTATTTTATAATTCATGTCCCCACTTATGAATCCATCCCAGTCTTTGCATATGCTTGCATGCACAAATGCAAATTGAATCGCAAATCCTCGATTCCTCGCTTCCAAGAATCATATTCATTTGATGCATAGGTTATAATTGAGATCGAAGCTATCTTAAGCAAGCCATCTCTATGGGCATGGTGGCATAAAAATAATTGTTAGACAAATCCAATGAAGTTAGAAACATGAATGTTGTGGCCAACCTCGCCCATGCTATCACACGGGGCCATGATCAACAAAAATATCTTGTAAAATCATTTACTATTTCACCAAGCAATGTTAATGTGCAGAAAGGTGGATTGATGTGCAGGAAGTGAATCGAAGTGTAGGAAGATGGATCCACATGTAGGGAGGTGAATTGACATGTAGGAATGTGGACCGACGTGCAGGGAGGTGAAACATCACTAGCAGGTAGCTATAAAGCAAAGAACGATAATGATGATTGGGTGGGGGGAAAGTAGGTGGCCTCCTAAACCTGCCTTCCTGGGCATACAAGGAACCTAGTAGCAAAATAAAAAGAGTTTCTTTCATGTCATGCAGATTTTGTGTTACGTGGCAGTTCATGATCCTAGTTGGTAATCTCATTAGATAGACAGATTAGACGATTTTGCTGTGCTGTGTTCCAAGACTTTTAGAGTTTATTGTTGCTCTTGCTCTTTTCTTTTGGCATCACAATTGACATTATTTCTTTTAGAATTCAATTTTATGGAAGCCTATAATCAATTCAAATTAAAGACAAGTTCACATGAAGTGTGATGAATGTTCTTCATGGTAGTTTGAAATTAGTACATCTTAAACGTCATCTTCCTATTCTTTAGCTACAATCTAACTGCACATACACTCTATTTGTCAAGTAAGATAAAATGTAGGTAACCATCATAGGCATAACCAATGTTAGATAGGAGTGGGGTTGTGGTAACTGATGGTGAATGTTGGTTACAGTGTGGTGAATAGCAGAAAGGGAATCTATTGGACAGAAGTTATATTGTTATTAAAAATAAACTTTACAAATTTGACCAAACATCAATGAGGACATCAAAAACAAATCATAATAAATCATAAAGGCTTTTTATTGTAACATTATAACATTTTCTTAAATGAGTAATCATAGCACAAGAAAGAAACACATAACTCATTTTCAAGGCCTTTGTAATATGCAATAACAATAATAATCATCCAGTAGTATGTAGTATGTACCATGTATTCTTAAAAATAAAAAATAAGAATACATACATCCAAAGAAGATAATTAAAGTGAAATAGTCAAAGCAAACATTGGAATGAGTTATAACCTATGCGTTGGAGATTCACAAATCCCATAAAAGTTTTACAAATAGTATGTTTCAGAAGCGGGCACATGAACACATAAGATTCTCTCATGAAAATTTTAATTTAAATTAAATTAAAAATAATTTTTAATAGTAGTAAAATTTGAAAAACTAAAAAGAATATTTGATTTAAATATTTTATTATTTTATAATTCATGTCCCCACTTGTGAATCCATCCTAGTTTTTGCATATGCTTGCATACACAAATGCAAATTGAATCTCAAATCCTCAATTCCTCACTTCCAAGAATCATATTCATTTGATGCATAGGTTATAATTGAGATCGAAGCCACCTTAAGCTAGCCATCTCTATGGGCATGGTGGCATAAAGATAATTGTCAGAAAAATCCAATGAAGTTAAAAACATGAGTGCTGTGGCCAACCTTGCCCATGTTATCGCACAGGGCCATGATCAACAAAACTGTGTTGTAAAATCATATACTATTTCATCAAGCAATGTTAATGTGTAGAAAGGTGGACTGATGTGCATGAAGTGAACCAAAGTGTAGGAAGATGGATTGATGTGCAGGGAGGTGAACTGACATGTAGGAATGTGGACTGACATGTGGGGAGGTGAAACATCACTAGTAGGTAGCTATAAAGCAAAGAATGATAACTATGATCTAGGGGGAAATAGGTGGCCTCCTTTCTCTCTTGCATTGGGGGCTAGCCTCTTTCTCATTAGAGACAACCTTCTTGTAGCAAAGTTCTCTCTTCTTTCTCTCTTTAGCAACGGTGAAGCAACAATAGGCATCCTTCTTGGGTTTTCTGCCATCAACAGCAAGTTGTGTGGTAGGTGACAGCAAGACACATGGCAGGGAATAGTAGATAGATCTCTCTCTCTCTCGTTCTCTTTTAGTAGTGCTAGGACGATGTTAGAGGATAAGGGATCAGTAGGCAACCTATCTCTCTCTCTCTATAGATCCAAATCGATGACTGTAGTAATTTTCTCTCTTCTTCCTCTCTTCAACAATGATGAAGCTGCAACAGGCAACCTACTAGGGTTTTTTGCCATCAACAAAGGTTTTGTGGTAGGTGACAGCAAGGCACGTGGTGGTGGAGCACTAGATAGATCTCTCTCTCTCCCTCTCCCTCTTTTATTAGCACCAAGGGGATGTTAGAGGATAAGGGATCGGTAGACAACCTCCCTCTCTTTGTAGATCCAAATCGGTGACTGCAGCAGGGTTCTCTCTTCTTTCTCTCTTCAGCAATGGTGAAGTTACAACAGGTGGCCTCCTTGGGTTTTCTGCCACCAACAACAGGTTGTGTGGTAGGTGACAGCAAGGCACATGGTGATGGAATAGTAAATAGATTTCTCTCTCCTTTTTCTTTTTAGATGACACGTGGGACAATGGCTGTAAGTGTACACAACAGCATACAACAAGTGACTCATTGTAATAGTCCTTGACTAGGAAACCTCTTCTTCTCAATGAATTTCTTGCTTCATTTTTCTTTCTCCTTGTCTACCAACTACAAACAATACCATCAGGTAATCTCTCTCGGTGACATGAAATCCAACTTCTTCTCTATCCCTCTTCAGGTGATGGTCACAATTTTTTTGCCTGATCGTGAGCACCATCGACAGTGACAGATCGACAACAACATCAGCAAGACTAGGGAAAATTTAAATTTTCTTTCTACTTACCATGTTTTTATGAAGTTTTGAATTTCAAGATAGTTGTTTAATTTGAATTCTACCAAATTTTTAGTTTAATTTATTTTATTTTAAAGTGTCACATGGCCCTCTCCAATTGGGACTATTCCTAGGTTTCTATACCCATACAAGAGGCACCCTAGGCAATAGTCTTCTAAAATGAGTTTTCTTTCCCGGTGTTAGTGTGTCCAAAATTTATGCATCAAAAACTTTTTGGCAATAGAAGGAGGCGTAAACCCGCCTTTGGTTTATCAGCTCTTCTTGCCATTTTCTTGTGGCTATTTCATTTTTATATCCTATCTTGGAACCTATTTTTTTTAATCCTTTTTCTTCAAATCCTTTATTTTCTATGCTTCCCATTTTCTCAAAATTATTGTTACCGAACACATTTTTTTCTAACCCTCATTTTCCAATCTCATTTTCAGATTTCTGTTCTGGCAGTCCTTACTTGAGTCCTAACTTGGGTGAGGTGGTTTTGTTATTTAATTTTAAATTTATTTTTTTGAAATTTTTCTTATTTTATTATTTTCCTTTTAATATTTCGTTGTTTTTTTTGCTCCTTGCACTTGCATGCAATTTGTTTTTTGGGGGCTAAGTGTTGTGACCAACCTTGCCCATGCTATCGCACGATGCCATGATCAATAAAACTATTTTGTAAAATCATATATTATTTCACCAAGTAATGTTAATGTATAAGAAGGTGGACCAATATGTAGGAAGTGAACTGACATGCAAGGAGATGGATCCACATGCAAGGAGATGAACCAACATGTAGGAAGGTGGACTAATGTGTTAGGAGGTGAAACATCACTAGCAGGTGGCAATAAAGTAGAGAACGATGATGATGATCTAGGGAGGAAGCAAGCGGCCTCCTTTCTCTCTCACATTGAGGGCCAACCTCTCTCTCATTAGAGAAAACCTCCCTCTCTTTGTAGATCTGAATCAATGACTATAGCAAGGTTTTCTCTTCTTCCTCTCTTCGACAATGATGAAGCTACAATAAGCACCCTCCCTAGGTTTTCTGCCACCAACGATAGGTTGTGTGATAGGCGATAGCAAGGCATGTGGCGGTGGAACACTGGATAGATCTATCTCTCTCTCTCCCTCTTTTAGTAGCACTAGGGCAGTGTCAGAGGACAAAGGATCAGTAGACAACCTCCATCTCTTTGTAGTCTCTCTTCTTCCTCTCTTTGGGCAATGCTGAAGCTGCAACAAGTGACCTCTCTAGGTTTACTGCCATCATTGGCAGGTTATGTGGTAGGTGACAGCAAGGCACATGACGGTGGAACACTAGATATATATATATATATATCTTTTAGTAGCACCAGGGTAGTTTCAAAGGACAAGGGATTAGTAAACAACCTCTCTCTCTTTGTAGGTCCAAATTGACGACTACAGTATGGTTCTCTCTTCTTTCTTTCTTTGGCAATGGTGAAGTTGCAACGTGGCCTCCCTGGGTTTTTTGCCACCAACGGTAGGTTGTGTGGTAGGTGATAATAAGGTGCATGGCGGTGGAACATTGGACAGATCTCTCTATCCTTTTTCTTTTTTGATGACATGTGAGTAGTGACTGCAAATGTGTACGGCAGCATACAACAAATGACTCATTGTTATAGGCCCTAACTAGGCAGTCTCTTCTTCTCGGTGGCTTTCTTGTTTCATTTTTTTTCTCCTCATCAACCAATAGCAGATGATGTTAGCAAGTAGTTTCTCTTGATGACACAAGATCTAGCTTCTTCTCTGTCTCTCTTCGAGTGGTGGTCATGGTCTTCTTGCCTAGCAATGGACTAGGGAAAATTTAAATTTTTTTGCTACTTCTTGTGTTTTCATGAAGTCTTGAATTTCAAGATAGTTGTTCAATTTGAATTTTCCTAACTTTTTAGTTTAATTTATTTTGTTTTACAGTGTCACATGGCCCTCTCCAGCTGAGGCTATTCTTGGGTTTCATACCCATACAGGAGGCACCTTAGGCAATAGTATCTAAAATGAGTTTTTTTTCCTATTGTTGTTGGTGCATCCAAAATTTATGCAATAGTGAGATTGCCTACAAACAGCGAAATGAAACCCTCAAGTGCTACATAAACAAGTTCCAGCAATACGACTCTTTTGACTCGTTTTGGTGCCATGGCAAATGAGTTCGTACCAGTCATAACAGAGCCTCTAAATACACATGTAGGCACATGAGAGGAGTCAATCTTTTAAGTTTGGAAATAGTTAGTTTTTCAGTCAGTAGATAGAAGTTAGTTCATTTCTTAGTTCCTCTCAACCCTTTCTCCTAGTGCATGCCCACAGTGTGATGATTGTAATTCTATGGCATACTTTATTCGAGTGTGGTATACTTGGACACACACATGACCAAAAATAAAGATCAAGATTACTTCATCATTGCAACATTCACTTAGTTTAATTACTTAATTATAATTGTTATTAAATGTAAAATGAGTACAACTTAATCATGAGCATCTACGTGTGATTGCTTGGTATCCCAGTAGCATACTTGGGCCATGCACTTGCTAATCCCAGTGGTAGTCATGCACGAGGCCTAAGATGTGTCCGGATGATTAAGGAACGGATTCTCATTGCACTTAGGTTAGGTTAGATGCTCTCTCCTTATCTCCTCTTAGCATAGCTCTTTCTCTCTCCCTTTTCCCTCCTAGCTTAGCTAAGATTATTTTCCATAGCCTCCAAGAGTAGCATTAGTTTAGGAACACATCATACACCTCACTTTGACTAAACCATATGTGAAAAAGCAAATACTAGTCTAGGTGGGAAGACCACGAACTGCGATCAACAAGTAACTATCTAGATACCACAACTAGCCCATCTGCGGAGTTTGACCGGATCATGCATGAAATGCTCGTATTCGTATGGTTGAGTGTAAGGGTATTTGGCCACTCATCATTGGCACTGTTGTTGGGGACGATGTTAGTTATTTAGATTAGTTACATCATACAAGATCATTGCAACAAAGTATTAATGATATATTTTTCAATAATAATAATAATAATAATTGCAAATAATTTACATGAAAACTCATAACAATGTCTCTCTCACAAGACTATGATAATGCAACAACTAGTAAGGTAATTCATTGGAGAACCAATGAACTATACAATGATGAAGATGAAGTTTGGAGTACCCAATTTGATGTAGGGGTCTCCTATGAGCATAAACGCAAACAACATCATCCCAACTCATGAATGCATAACATACCTAGTGACGATGAACCCCTACTGGCCACTACAAGCATAATGGAAATACAAGAAGCTATTCGAATATCCTGCTGGCATCGTAAGGAAAGCTGTCTACCTAGGCTTGACTTAAATAACTTTCTTAAGTTTTCAGGAGGCTATGATTTAGATCCACAACAACATTTACAAGCATTCTACAATGCCTGTGCATGGAACAACATTGATAATGGATGGCAAAAACTTAAGCTCTTTCCTATGACACTCATTGGCCACGCAAAAATATGGTATAGGTCCTTAAAACCAAAATCAATCCAACGTTGGCCAACAATGGTAGAACTATTTAATGAAAGATATCAAACTTATGCAAGAGTGTTAGCATTGAGGAGACAAATCCAAGAATGGAAACAAGAGCAACATGAAACCTTGGACATGGCCTTAGAAAGATATTATGCACTATTAAACAACTGCCCAGGCCATGGGTTCTTCGAGGAAACTCTAATGTATCACATCATAGATGGGCTTCATAATGAAATAAGGAAAACCCTAGGGATGTATGCCCAAGGTCAACTATACGAACTATGAACCTACAAATTCCAAGAGCTTATCAAGTAGGTAGAAAAAGAAGAAGGAGAAATGGCTAAATGGGAGAATGCTGAAAAATATCAACAAGCCAAAAAATTAGCAAGGGCCCATGATAATAAAGAGGAGAAATCAACTCACCTCAAGGAGGTGGAACCATCTTTGCCAACACTACAATCATTGGATGAAATTGAGGCAAAGATTAATAAGATGATGGAATGGATGCATAAAAAATGCGGAGAATATGCCAACATTATTGGAGGTAGAGTCATGATGAACCAAGAAATAGGACCAAACACCTTTAGACGATCGAAAAGAAGGGTTGAAGAGAATAAGCATTGGGGAAGAATCACCCCAAGGGTCAATGCCCAATCTGGTTACATCTACATGAGCATTGGGGAAGAATGTTACATCCAAAGTTCATGTAGAAATACTATGTTAAATCACAGTGGCAACAATCCCAGTCGTGGAGGAGGCCATCCCCAAACTAGTTACACCCTTCATACCATCCGAACCTAAGTGCTTATCAAGTTCAACATCCTATTTCCCCAACTAGGTCAACATCTTATACCTCACCACATTATTATTATTCTCCTCAATACTATCAACCCATATCTTCTCCAACAGGACCACCACCTTGGGTACCTTACACTTAATTTTAACATTCTCATCCTTCACCTCCTTCTGCATCGCTACCAACTATACGAAAAGGATTTTCACCACAATAGCAACCCATGAATATTACTTGTGCTTCTACTGACAATAGCAATGGGAACTCTCCTCAACATCCAAAACACCCCTTCTTTCGACATGACCGTAAGAAGGGACAACATAATTCTGAGCCCATTGCATCCTCCAACTCAACACAAGTCCAACACTATGGTGTGTCTTCCTCTACAATGCCTCATGTTACTTTATTTGGGCCATCAAGCAATACTCCAACAACTATGCAGCCCAATGAATAGAGAAACATAGGGAGACATGTCGATCCTTGCATACCATCTTATAGTTGCAAGTACCATACTAGGTCAACTCCTTATAAATTAACCACATCTTATAACTTGCCCTACTATGTCAAATCTAATCAAGTGTGTGAACCCCAATGGGGTAAGTATGACTAGGTCCCAATATTTCCAACATGCAAGGATCCCAACCTTCCATTTATTAATTCTATCCATGCTCAATTGTTTAGTTATGAGGGGTATCCCCCATTCTAGCAATAGCAGAATTAATACATTTTTTCTTTAATTTTACAATTTTTTGTTTTTTAGTTTTTCATCTTTCAATTTATTGTTTTGTCTTTTTGTCTCTTTATCTTTTTATAAGTAATCTCATCTACAAATAAAACACTCATGTGAACCATTGGTTGAGATGTTGTTTTATGCTATCAAGTCTCAGGTGACTCATTATGTAGATAGAGAGCCCATAACATCCACCCATCCATTCTATTAATAAGGGGTTCTGCCTTGGGTACAATGATATTTCTATTTATTAAAACTTAAAGTAATTTTGTGTTATTATGCCCAGAGCAAAGAAGAATGGACTAAGCGGGAATGGCCAGGGTGCAACATCAAGGGGACTTGTGGATTCTCTTTGATGGAATTTGTAGGAGCTATCATGCAGATTGGTTGTACTAAGATCCTTGTAGATCTAATGAAAAATGTAAGTAAGAGTAATCAAAAGGCACTCAACCAAAAAATAATAATGCTATTCTAGGGGATCCTACTGGAAAGACATGCACCCATGCTTGAAGGTAGGTGGCTTCTCTGGATTAACCAATACTTCATGAAAAAAGGGAAGAGAAAAACGAGTGCCACAACACAAAATTACTCCTCCCTTGAATGAAATGCCAAGTGATTGTACTCTTTGCTGTCATGGTGCTCTTATGGTTGTCCATCATTGGATAAAGCAATGCGATGTCATTGATCAGAGGAATGGACTTGGTCTTGATTTTGGAGTGACGGGCTAATGACACACTAATCATGCCTTACACGCAGGATTCATTCTGCCCTGAGTTAGTTACCTCATGTTCCAATATCTGTAATCCCTTCTATGATTCACCTCACCTCATTGTTCATGTAATTGTGACTCATGACTTGGGTAGCATAGGATTCATATCTCATCATGGTAATATCTACATGTGTGTGTTTTGTGAGATCGGTGTGGATTACATTTAACCCTTCTAGTGCCTATGGACATTTTAAGGTGTGGTTATGCAAGGGCATTATACGTTGGAACCTACTTTGGGGAGGACCCACTTGCATAACCCTTGTAATTTGCACTCGTAACACATCTCCCGCACATCATCTAATACCCTCCAAGTATTACCAACATTCTTCTTTCCCTTATCATCCTTTCAATTCAAACGTTCCTATGAGCTAACACATGTCCTTTTTCCTCATACTCTTCATAACTTTCATTGTCAAATTTTATACCATTATATTTTTTGTGCCTTCAAAACTAGTTTATATTACCCTGGATCCTCTACATTTCCCTAAAAGTCCTCAGTTTATACCTTGGAGTTTAAAAAATTTATAGATTTTTCCAAGTACCCTATTTCCGATAGGACCCGATATTGGGTTGGCCATGATATCAGGTCCGCACTAGTGGGTACGTGATATCATGTCCTTAAAATCTATATATATGGACCCCCCATGATTGTTAACATCATTTGCAACTATTCATGTGGGGAAGTTTTTCAAATTTTCTTCTATGACTTGCGATTGTGCATCTCTTGTTCCAACAACCATAACTCTCTTGCTAGTGCTCTAATTTTCATTCTGTTTGAACCTACTTGAACCTGGAGCTAGTGTTTGGCTTAGTCATGGGGGAGGGGTACACATTGAATTGCGTATAAATTTTTTGAAATTCATCATCGCCCAAAGGACACTATCAAGGGTAATTAGTTATAAAAATAATAAACATGTGCCAAAAATAATTTTATCTCCTTATCTATACTAGGAAATTAAATTTTGAAGCCACCTAAGCAAAGTGGACCAAATATTATAACCTTTTGGGAACATTTGCATAAAAATTCCTAGCTTGAAAATCACACAGAATAAGAAGAAATTCATTAAGGCTAGAAGTAAGGTATAACTTAACTTTGGTAAGCAACCTTATTAATGATTGGCCTTGTGTGATTGCAGATGGTCCTAAAGCATGGACAATAAGAAGGTCCCTCTTAAGGTGCATCTAAGCAACCTAAGAGAGGTAGAGGACAAGCATCTACCGAAAGACATACAAACCAAGAGGCATAATCCTTTAGTATCCATCAAGAGACTCCTACTGCTGTACAATAGGAACAAGAAGAAGGTGGAGTTGCTATAGTGTCTAAACAAGGACATCACCTCATGTTGCCCATGGAGTGTGTTCAAGCCATCTGTGAAAAGTCCACATCAGCTATAGTGATCATGGAATTGTATTTAAGACCCTTCATAGAATTCGCTCCTGAGGCCATCAAGGACCAACTCAAAGGCTCCCCGCTATGGCCTATCCTCTCCGAAAGTGGTGCCTGGTACTTAGGAGAAACATACCAATTTTGGCACAATAAAGAAGAAGGCACCATGATTGACATTGGTGGTGTGTCTATTGATTTTTTTGCTAAGGCCATTTCAGAAGTGTTAAACCTTCCAAATATAGGGATGAAAGATTGCTCACCTATTCACTCACTCTAACGAAGATGCACGAAAGGTTTGGTTGGACAGGACGTACGATAAGGAAGATAAGATAATGGAGAATTGACGTTGGAAGAGAGAATCTACTTTAAGATTGGTACTTATCACATCTTTCCCACAAAAGGATTAGATAGGATTTCAACATATGCACCAAGAGGAAGTGCAATATTGATGAGAAAGGTTAATGCTAACCTACCTCATCTATATCTCATAGAGATCTTAAGGCGGTTCAAAGAACACATGATAGGGAAGTTCACATTGCCCTTTCCTTTTCTCATTAGGAAGCTGTGCAAGCATGTTGAAATTTTGGGGTACACCAATGATGTCCCCAGAAGAGCCCAAAATGCTTCATTTACTAAACTATTGAAGCCACTAGCCCCAAGGAAATATGTTGGTGAGACATTGGAGCTAGAGATAGAGTAAGAGTAAGAAAAAATGTTGGGCCCCAATGCAACTCAAATTGCAGGGCCTAGCTAACTCCCAAGCTCAAGGCCTAGTCCACAACAAGAAGTGGGGCCTAGCATAAGCCAAAGAGACCAACCACCACAACCGTAGGATTATTGACTATTGGTGAGCCATCTCAGGGCCATTGTTGAGATGGTCAGTTGGGGGAGTTGTGATGATGCTAATCACTTTTGTATCATCGAAAAATACCATACGTCTCACTATCTCTATAGATTATGCATGGGGTGAGGTGTCCATTTAGACAGGAGGAGGGGAGACTGATTAGTCAAAATAGATTTTAGGGAACGCTGCATCCTTTCAGGTGCAACTCGAGATTGGTGAAGGGGCCACAATGGTGGTAATGCAGCACTAGGATGTAGCAAGAGCTGCAAAAGTGATTACAAACCACATCAAAGAATCCTTCAATGTCCTTGTTGTGCCACCGACAGACTTCATAGGAGCACGTGATGCTCAAACATTGACTGGTCTGTTAATGACTCCTGCAGAGCATAAGCTTGTGCTTGATCAATTGCTACAAATAGGACAAGTAATGATGTCCTTGTTTGACATCCCACAAGATGTCACAGTAACAAAATCATACCTCATCTCTACTAAGGGAAAGTTGGTCATGGTAGAAATTAGGACCGAGCATGCAAAAGTGAAGTTAGAAAAACTCCAAGAGAGGCTTGTAACCCTCAAGCTGCACAGTGGGACCCCTCTCAATTTGTTCTCATAGACTAGCTAGACACCTTCAGGACTAAGCAACTAAACAAATTGTTAGTAAACAATAAGAGAGTGGCAGAGGAGAAAGAGAAGGTCGATTGGAATGCCTCCAAGGCACAATTGCAAACCTACGTGCACATCAAGGCACTCAAAGCCTTACAAGAGGAGAATAAACAACTCACTATTAATAATCTTCAATTGACCACTGTGGAAAAATAGCAGAATTTTCTCAAAGAAAAATTTCAATAGGTATGAGAAAAATTGATCAAGGTGAATCAAGATATGAATTGTTTGGCCAGAGAAAATCAAACCCTCTTGATGGAGAAGGTTTGCACAATTTTTCATAAGATAGCCATCGAAATAAGTGCATGGCAAAACGAGGCCAAGTGCATGAAAAGTTAAAGGAGCATTTCCAAGACCAAGTGGGAATGTATAAGAAGGTCATTGAGAAGGAGATCCTTATGGCCAAGACCCACATCAACACTTTCAGTGCTCAACACACTGATTGGCGGGCCATATTAGACACATATGCATTTGCCCACCAAGCGAAACTTAAATGTGAGGACCTATAGATTCAAGATCTCATAGAGTACATGGAATTGGAAAACCTGTGGTATGCCAATCTAGCCATGTTGACAATAGGATGCTTGAGGATAGAGCTTTAGGAGTAGGTAGCAGCCACCTATGCCAAATATGAAGTAGAATTTGTAGAGCACAAGAGAATGTTGCAGAAGTTGGAAGTTGCAAATTCTGAACTAGAGGTGGTTAAAGAAAGCTACCAAGGATAAAAAGATAATGCAGTAGACTTGGCTCAATGGCCTGCCAATTTCCAAGAGTACAAGGACAAAGCCATAGCCTATGAGGAGGAACGATAGTTGTTTGCGGCTTAGTACATCAAAGAAAACAAAATGTTTTTGTAACTATCATGTTCATGGGAGGTGCTAATTCCATCAAACATTGGAGCATCAGCATGGATGGCACAAGATCCCCAAACAGAAGACAAAAAACTCCATACACTACTTAAATGTCATCAAATTCCAAAACTTGGAGCACAAGATAAAGGGAAGAAACCCATGGAGGAGCCACCACCACCTGGAACCACATGAGTTTCACAGAATATTATAATTTTGTGATTTTGCATTTTTGTGTTGTGTCCCAATTTTGTTCTATTGAGTTCTCCACTACGGCATAAATAAATTCCCCATTAGTAAATAATCCCATACCTATCCACTGTGTAATCAATGGGGCTTGCTCTCATTTTGACTTGAGGACAAGTTTTCATTCAGTTATGGGGGTATGATGAATTGTGATTCATTAGGCTACATTATTGGACCCTTGATATCAGATCCACGATATCGGGTACGTGATATTGTAACCCAAATAATGATATCGGATACATGATATTGTGACTACTATGAGAGCCTATAAATACACATGTAGGCACACGAGAGGAGTCAGTCTGTTAAGTTTGGAAATAGTTAGTTTTTCAGTCAGTAGATAGAAGTTAGTTCCTCTCAACCCTTTCTCCCAATGCATGGCAACAATGTGATGATTGTAATTATATGACATCCTTTATTCGAGTGTGGCGTACTTGGACATGCACATGATTGGAAATAAAGATTGAGATTACTTCATCATTGTAGAATTCACCTAGTTTAATTACTTAATTTTAATTGTTATTAAACATGGAATGAGTACGACTTAATCACAAACATCTACGTGTGACTACTTGGTATCCCAGTAGTGTACTTGGGCGATGCACTTGGTAATCCTAGTTGTAGTCATGCACGAGGCCTAAGATGTGTCCGAATGATTAAGGAATGGATGCTCATCACACTTAGGCTATCTTAGACTCTCTCTTCCTATCTCCTCTTAGCATAGCTCTCTCCCTCCCTTTTCCCTCCTAGCTTAGCTAAGATTATTTTCCATCACCTCCAGGAGTAGCATTAGTTTAGGAACACATCATACACCTCACTTTGGACTAAACCATATGTGACAAATCAAATACTAGTCCAGGTGGAAAGATAGCAAACTATGATCAATGAGTAACTATCTAGATACCACAACTAGCCTGTCTGCAGAGTTCGACTAGATCATGCATGAAATGCTTGTATTTGTATGGTTGAGTGTAGGGGTACCTCGCCACTCATCAGTTTTTTTTAGAGTATATTTTTGTTAAAGAATCGTTGTAATTATATGAAAGTTTAGGAGAAGTGCATACAGATATTACTTGTTACCATTTTCTTATTGGCATTTTTTGAAGGCTTTATGGAATACAGAAAAAAAGACCTACTTGTGATATTAGCTCAATTGACTAGTGGTAATGAACTACTTGTAGAGTCCAAAATTATGCAAAATTGTTTGGTAGGAAATTTGGTAAGAACAAGTGTCAAGTTGAAGAAGATCTTATAGAATCTATCAAGCAAATTTGACTTCTTTTAAGGTAGAATCCAAAATATCAACATATCAATATACTTTTAGCTAGAGTGGAAAGTTATTTGTATCTTATATCAATTGGAAAAAATATTTTTTTTATTATAAAGGTAGTATTGATGAGAAGGTTACACTCAAACCTTGAAAAATATTGAAAAAAAATTCTGTCTTAAATTTTAGAAATACCTTTTTTAGCCTAATCTTACTATTTTATGGAATTATTTGGTTGATAAAATTGAAAAAAAAACTTGATAAATGGAAAGAAAAAAAGCTCATCCTTATTGATGATGTTTTAGTTATTAAGAAAATGATTTAATTAACTCATGTTTATTATCTGTTACTTTCTTGGATCTACTAAGAAATATAGAAAAGGCATTTCTAGAGTTGCTTGGGATATTTGCACTAACATAAGAAAGATGGAGAACTTGGACTTATTAATTATTATAACAAGGGTATTTCTCTTGTAGCAAAATGCATTGATAGAGATGATGTTTGGATATTTCATTTAAGAAACAAATTTATGTAAGAAAAACTTAAAAATGATAATAGTTGGTCTTTTAATAATGTTCTTCACTATCTTCTTTTTCCTTAAACCATTTCTATCCCTAGCTCTCCACTTATTACATACTTAGAAAAGTAAATTTTTCACAAGGTTTTGGTACACTCTTGATGAGTTTGAAAACCTTATTAAATCTCTTCAAGGAACTAATTCAAGATTACATTTATAATTATAATTCAATGTACTATTTTGTGCTATGCTTGTTTGGGTTTGTTAGTGATATGTTTTTGGGGGTATATTTTGTTCCTTATTTATTGTTTATAAAGTAGAGAAATTGAATTTTTGTGCAACACTTCCAAAGAAATTTCACAAAAACTTTAAAATAATGCTCAACATTCTTACAATCCTTGAAATAGAAGGTCTTTCTATGTTCATCTATCAGAATTCATAAACTAACTTATAGTTATATCACTTTCTAGGTCCAACATTACTTGTTATCCAGAGTGAGTTTCCCATTCTAACTTTGAAATTGATGTCTTATCTTGAACTTTATCTAGAAACTTTTGTAGCATATTTCATTAAAGGATTTGCAATATCAATCTATTGTTAAGATTTTGGGAAAATTCCAAACTTCATCCCTCCATTATCATTTATATGTTTATGCTTGTATGTTTCAAAGTTATGTATCAAAAAAGGCAAGAAAGCTAAGAATAATAGCTAAGAAAACCTTAGGAAAGTATACCCTATGCTAGAAGTTAAAAAGAAAAGAGGAGAAACGTTAATCCTACATGAGAGGAACTCCAAATCCTCTTCACTTCTCAAGCTATAAATAAAGGCTAAGGGTATCTCTTGTAACACAATGGAGCATAGCATTTGAGCATCAAGTAATGAAGTGAGGATATCTCTCCTTAATCTTTTCTTCATTCTTTCATGCTTCATTTTGTATCCATTTAAAAGGGTGTTCTAGTTTCTTCATTCAAGCTCCATGAAAAGCACCCTTATTACATTCTTGCTGTAATTTTTTCTTTTAAATCTAAGCTCTCCCATGAGAAGCCCTACTTGTGGAATTTCTTTCATGCTCCCACACAAATCTTCTAATTCTCGCAACTTAGAGTGCTTCTAATTCTCACAATCAAATCCTCATGGTTCTCTCTCAAGAATTGGTTCAATATTAAAGGAGCTCATGAAGCATCAATGATGCTACATTTTACTCTCTCATGATCCTATCATTTGTGTTTAGTTTGGCCATGTCTTCTCTCTTATTTTCATGCATATATTATATGAATGATATGGTAGGAAGTATTTATTGATATGAATATGCATGAATGTTGGGTTTAATCCACTCTAATTTTGATGTTTATTTAATTTTTTTCATTAAATATGTTAGATGCATATGTATATTATTTCTCATAAAGAATATGAGTTAAGATTGGAGAATTTTTGCATGTATTTAGGTTTGTGTTTGTTGTAGATAAGAGACAAACATTAATGACAAATTCACCATATTAAATTTCTTAGGTTTTTAAAGCTCAATGTCAAGCCTAAGCCATGTTCATTTTTGATGTCATATTGCTCCACATTTCTAAGCACATGTATAGTGAAATTGAGCCTTATTTCAATTCATAGTTTTCTATTAAATCATAGGCACTTTATCTTTCACATAGCCCTATTTTTTATATGTTAAAGGAAATGTGAATTTCATGTTTTAAATGTATGGAAGTAGCCTCCTAATGAGTCTAGAATAAAACTCTAATGCCATAGCATTTTCTAAGCACTTTAAGTGCACATGAAAATCCAATTTGTTGCCTAAATTTCATATGAATTTGCCCATCCATGAAGAAGTTTATTTGCCTCTCTCAACCTATTTTAGGTGGCTCATATTCATGTTAATTATTTAAATCCTTTCTCATGCTAGATATATCTAAGATCCATAGAGTATTTGCAACTTGGTTTAATCATTGAATTCATCAAATATTTCATTAATTTTTAACTACAATTATTAGTTTTCATTTTTAAAGAAATGACAACTAGACCATGATTTGTGGTCTACATAGAGTTTACACCACAACCTATGATAAACTTGTGATTTGCATAGAGTCAAAATGCCTATGTTTTAGGCCACCATGACTCATGATCTTTACAAATTGAATGTAGGAGTAAAGGATAATAGAATGAAATCTATTTTGGCCATCATGACCTACCCTAGACCCATGGTCAAGCCACCATGTCCTTACTACAACTTGTGGTATTCATTTCTAATGTTTTCTAGTCACCATGACCTCATCATGACTCAGTAGTGGTTCAATGATTGTCAACTTTTATAGTGAATTTTAAAGTGAGGCTTGATGGTTTTAAAAGGTTAAGATATCTTATTGATGTTCTACATTTAAATATTTCATATTTACTACCATTTAATTTCTATGAATCTTCCAATATGAGGCTCTATTGTTACCATGAAATGACCACTAGTAGGAAACTTCAATAGCAGTCCAATGGTGGTCAACTTTTCTATTAAATTTTGAGATATTTCATGAGTCATATAATAGCATTTTTCAAGTCAATTGTAAGTCATATACCTAAGAAGTATTATTTCCACCTTGTATTTGTAGTCCTAACATGTGTGGTTAAGGTTCATGTCTCCTGGGAATGCATCCTTGCCTCTTGTATCATACTTTGGGATTTTATGCATGTTTTAAGTTTCTTAGAATATTTCCAACCTCATTTAGGCATTCTAAGGACCTTATGACATGTCTCTTTGGATTCCAACTTTTACCCAGGACTAGTGGCATGGTGCTGGAGGCAAGGAGGTGTGTTAACACCCCTATGTTAATGCATCCTCTGTGTCAATGTAGAAGTGCTAACACATCCCTTACCTCACCTTAATTGACTCATATTGTCCCAAGTGTGATTAGGAATTGTCAATCTACATTGATAGACCTCCATTAATGCTTTGACATTAACAAACCTAAATCATTACATAGCAAAAACTATAAATATTTGGGTTGAGCTCTCATTTTACATCTTTTTCATTTTATGTTTTCTTGGGCTTTTGACATCCAATTTCAAGTGAAAATCTCCTTCTTCCTTGGGTAAGTTGATTTCATTCAAATTTTGTGTGTGTTTTGAGTTTTCAATTTTACAAGTGTGACTAAAGTCTACTAGTGTGCTACCTTGCTTACATAGCCCAAAACCATTTGGTCAATGTGGAGTCTAGTGTTATACATTGTGAATAAAGATCATGATTTTCTTTATGTTATATGTCATGGATGCATTAAACTATAAAAATATCAAAAATATGAACTTGAAAAATATATTTATTTATTAATTACATTACTTATTAATTTTCATTACATGGAGCTATGATGATTCATCCTTATCCAAGAAGGTCATAACTATATGACATGGTGTTGGGCCATTAACACTATAACTAGAAGCCATTATTTACTTTTTTTGTATGGTGTTACACCTATCACATAAGGGATTACAACACACATATGTGTGAGTACGAATGAGAGCATTACACTTGTCCCACAAGGAATTGTGATGTGTGTGTATTTATTACTGTTTTTCCATTATATTTATAAAGTACATAAAAATTATAAGTATTTTCTCTCTTCTACAACTATGGTAACATGCTTTTCTTATGTATTATATTTCTTTTATATTTATTGAATGCAACAACATACATGTGTTCTTGATGAATCATTTAACATGATCTTCAAAGTTAATAACTAGATCGCACTACGTTCTATATGATGTAATCCCATTGGTCATGGTTGGTAGGACCCTTATCAATGCTATTTTTGATATAGAAAATATAAAGGAACCTTGTCACCACTATGCACTTTGATATCTTTTCCTCATATTCAACTCTGTTTAATCCAAATCATCTTCAACAAAGAGGTATCTTCACTCTTCTTTTATTTCTATTTTTGGAAGTTATCCTTGTAAAGTATAATCTTTGGATTCATCTCTTTTGCTTTATGCTTAGTATTTGCAAATATTCTTTTGTAAGTATAGTTGTGATACTTTTTTAGATCTTTGATTTTGACATAATTTATTTTTGAAAAATTTTATGGCTAACTAATAGTAATTTCATTAGTTTGCAAATTTCAATATCATTTCAATATTGCTATAGGGTACAAGAAGCATTGCATGAAGGAAATTGCCAAACTATGGTATGCCTAGGGTTAAGATGCCTCTATTTGGGACCACCAAAACTCATGGTATTATAGCATGAGTTAGGGTCTTTACAAATTAAATGTAGGAGCAAAGGGTAGCAAAATGAATCTTTTTTTACCATCATGACTTGAGCACAACCTATGGTTAGGCTACCATAACCTTATCATGAATCATGGTATTCAATTCTAACGTTTTTTAACCATGAAGACCTCATCATGACTCATGGTTAGGTTATGGAACTATAAGATTTCACCATTAATAATAACATTTACTACTAGTTCAATGGTGGTCAATTTTTTATTGAATTTTAAATTTAGGCTTGATGATTTTGAAAGCTTAAATGGGTATTGTTATTGTTCTACATTCAACTATTTCATATTTACTATCATTTAATTTTTATGAATCTTCTAATATGAGGTTCTATTTTTGCCAAGAGATGACCATTAGTAGGTAGCTTCAATAGTGGTCTAATGGTGGTTAACGTTTTGTTCAATTTTGAGATGCCATTTTTTAAATATTGAAATTAGAAAGGAACCTTATCATCATTGTGAAATTTGACATCTTTCCCTCATCTTCAACTCTTCTTAACCCAATTCATCTCTAATAAATATGTATATTCTCTCTCTTGCTTTATGTTTGGTGTTCAAAATATGCTTTTGTAAGCACATTTGTGCAACTTTTTTGCATCTTTAATTTTGAAAAAAATTATTTTTAACAAATATTATGGTTATGTAATAGTATTTTCATTGGTTTGTAACTTTTAAAATCATTTTAATATTGTTAGAGAATACAAGAAGCACTACATGAGGGAGCTTGCCAAACTTTGGTGTACACATAAGTAAGATTTCATAAATTCTTTAATGAATTTTAATTTATTGTTAATGATAAATTATCCTAATATGATGTGTTATAACAAGGCACACTTAAGAAAAAATATAGTGAACAATAAGGTTTTTAATAAATCATTAATTAATGGTTTAGCAAGGTCTAAAAATATTCCAGATAAAGATAAAGAAATGTTCATTAATGGTTGTCACAACCAATGTGGTTATTTATGCTTAGCATAATATGCATGGGCTATTTAAGTCTTATTTCTTTCTATTTATATTATATTATATCATATGTGTATGCTTATAATTTGATTTGGCCTCATTACTAAAAATTTTCTTTACAAAAAATTATTAACTTCTTTTCATCATAAATTTGTACACTATATCACATTCTCTTACATTCATGACATCAATATTGGTGACCTATATAATTTTCTACAATAGTTCCTTGGAATTATTATTAAACTACTATAATTTCCTATCCCTTGTTAAGGGTAGAAACATATTGTAAAAATGTTATTAACCTTCAAATGAAGGGGTACCTCATTATGAGTAGTTTTAATTATTTATGTATCCCTCAGGAATGGGTTTGGCCTATGTCATTTAAGTTCAAGTTTAGAGGTTGTGTTGGCATGGAGTTGTGGAGCTTGGAAAGGCAAGTGATGAAAACTAAGTGAAGGGGGACAATAAGGGACTGATCATCCCTTTGGCTGGATAACCTAACCATGGTGGCAATGTTGGATTTCCTCTAAGGCTTAAGTGGCATGAGAAGATAACCCAATGGGGGTTACAATACTCTCTCTCTCTTATTAATAAAGTTTTTCCATTTTCTTTCCTATTCTGAGTACTAGTTATTCATTTACTAGTTAATTTATTATTTAAGTATTTTATGATGTTTCCATTGTATTACGCAAGAATGTGATAAATTAAGTAATGAACAATCATGTTTTTACGACATCTAGGAATAGGATGTCACAACTATGTTCTTCAGTTTTGATTCTCACAAATTATGTTCTTCAAGTCCAAGAATTAGACATGATTGAGCCTTATGCTTTAATAACTCAATTTTATTATGTTAATTCACTATCATTTCCATGCATTCAAATATTTTGTAACATAGGCCATCAATTAGGTATAGACATTTGGAAATCCCCATACATTCAAAACCATGATTTTTTATTATTGCATACTATAAAAGGCAAAGAAACTATGATATTAGTCACTGATCTAGAGTTCTTTCCTAAAAGTTTTTCCCCCTATCAATGTGTATGTATCTAAAAAAAATAACTCCTTAATTTTTTAACCAATAAGTTTGGTGTTTAAGCTTTACTTGCAACATATTTCTTAGCTTTATGTATTTAGGTTATGTACCACATTTGTTACGATCAAAAACCTTGGTTTTTGGAAAGACCAAGGATCCTCGGTGCAGTAATTTCCCAACACCAAATCCCCAGGTCCTCCATGAGAAAAATCGAATTCGAGGTGCCTTGGCTGATCTAATAGATCAACCAAGGACTTATGAAATGCAAAACATGGAAATACAAACAAATTCGAATAATGCACAAAAAATAAATTTATTTTTGAACACAAAACTCAAAACTTTATTAAGAAAGAATAAAGAATAAGTTAGAGAAATGTGTAATAATGATGCTTGGATGAGCAAAAATGGGATTCAATTATGCAAGAGTTCAAAACCCATTGAAGTTGATTTGATATGCTCCATGATCCAGGTGATAAGCCACTCTTCATGCTATCGAACCTTCCTTCACTATTACAACCTTAGATCTGTAAGTGGGTGACTACTGAGGGGGTGAGAAAAGTAAAACATTTGGATGCCAGATTGCTCCATGCTGGGGTTTGGAAATCCTAGAAGTGCAATGTAGACATCCAAAATCTACAATTCTCTAGGTGGTTATGCTTCCACTATGGGATTCAAAAGAATGCAAGTATGGGAACTTGCAAGAGCTCTTGAGTGCTTGAAAATGCCCCAAGTATGGAATTAGTGCTTGCAAAATTGCTTGTATGCTCAATGAGAAAAAAATTATTTAGTCTATTCAAAATTTTGAAACCTGTAAATGGTGTTTGAGGTTAGCTTTTATAGGATCTTTAGGCCATGAATGGGGTTGCATATCGACTATGATTTGGCTATAAAATAGGTGCAAAATGGTTGTAAATTGGCTACCAAATCTAGGTAAGATGTGTGCTCAAATTTGGGGGGTTACTATACATAGTAAGTGCTCCCCCCATGGTTTTTCCATTTAATATAAATAGCAACTGAGGAACACCTTCCATACTAGAGATAAATCTTCTACACTAAGCTCTCCACCATGCTTACCAAAGTGGCTAGTAAATGTTGAAGTGCATAAAGTGATGAATTTTGGCTTTTGTGGCTTCCATGCTGGGCATGTAAATTTCCACACTAGGGATGAAGGCTCCATGCTAGGGGGCACCTTCCATGCTAAGGGGGAAAGGTTTCTAGGCTGTGCATGTGGTCTCCACATTGAAGAAAAAATGTTTCCAAAAACCCCATCCTTCCACACTAGGGGTAGGTGAGATTTACCTCCTACATGTGTTTCCAACATAAACAAATTTTTACCCCCCATAAAACCCACAAAATTACCTTTTTTGGCATTCAAAAAGGGATTTTTGACCACCCTCAAGCCTAAATATAGATACTAGATGATTTTTTTCACTTAGGGAATGAGGCGTTGACCACTTATGAGGCATTTTTGAACTCCAAAAGTATAAAGTATGTGAAATTTTCCACTGTGGGTTACAATTTTCACATTTACAATGAAGTTTTGTCTTAGGTTTCATGAGGTGAAAGCTACATGTTGACGATTAACTATAACATGCAAAATTTTGTGGTCTTTTAATGGACCCTCTTTGTTGGTGCCTGGAGGATTGACCTGATAGGAATTGATAAAGAATAAAAAACACCATTGCATATTATAATGCTACAATGCATATAGGTCATATGAGAATCAGGCTATCTAGGTCACCAAAGTTGCTATTTTAAGGCTATAGTGGGCCATGGTAGCAATTTAAGGCCCTGGCAGGCCATGTTGCCAATTTAAGATTCTAGCAAATTGTTGAAAGCAGGCTTGATTGTTGACAATTGTTAGCTACATGTTATATGACTTTAGATAGGAATGATTGATTGGATTGGTCAACTCATTCCCATCCATGTTAGCTATTTTGAATGCTTTGTTTCTATAGGCTCTCATGATAAGGAAGGGCCTCTCCTAGTTAGTTGAGAATTTTTCTACATGCTCATGAATGGCCTTGAGAACTAGGTCCCCCTCCTTGATCTTGTGCATGATCAATTCATGGTGATGTTGTCACCTCTTCCTCTTTTAATAGTGCTTGATGTGAGCAAGCACTTGCATACGTCACTCCTCCATTGAATCTAGGGCTATTGTCTA
The DNA here is from genome assembly GCA_015680685.1 of Gnetum montanum. NCBI lineage: Eukaryota > Viridiplantae > Streptophyta > Gnetopsida > Gnetales > Gnetaceae > Gnetum > Gnetum montanum. Next base: position 175,899 of record MNCI01018510.1, read on the forward strand.
CAACTCCTTATTCTGCTCATCATTGATGAGTCAGTCAAGGCTACTCAAAGTCATGGCTCTTGCAATTCAAGAGGTAAGATAGCTTTAGAACCATAAATAAGGCTATAAGAGGTCATGCTGGTTACCATGTGATAGGTTGTTTTGTATGCCAATAGTGCATGGACAAGCTGCTCATGCCACTTTCACTTGTAATTGTTAAGCATATTTTTGAGCAAGTTTATGATGGCCTTGTTGCTTGCTTTTGCTAGTTCATTAGCTTGAGGGTAGTAAGGTAATGAGAAAGAATTCTTAATGCCTAGGTTGTGATAGAAATCCTTGGTTTTGTGGCTACTAAATTAAGGTCCATTATCCCTAACTATGGTTATGGGTATGCTAAAATGAGCTATAATGTTATCTAGAATAAATTTGCAAACTTTTTTAGATGTGGTCTTCCTTAGGAAAATAGCCTCAACCCACTTGCTGAAGTATTGGGTTGTGGTGATGATGAAGTTATGTCTTGTAGAAGACTTAGGCATTATAGGTCTAATGATATCCAACCCCCATAATTGAAATAGCCATGTTATCTAGGTTGTATGTAACTCAGTTGGTGATACATGTATCAGATTGCTATATCATTGGCATGTGTCACGTTGCTTAATCTTTTGTAGGAAATCATTTTCCATATGGGGCCAGTAGTAGCCTAACTGTCTAATCTTAGTGGTCATGGCTCTAAATCCTATATTTCCTTCACAAACACCCTCGTGAACCTCTTCTAGAAGTCTTTTGGCTTCAATTTTACCTAAGCACTTTAGGAGTATGCCATCATATGATCATCTACATGATGTGTTATCACCTACAATGACATATTGCTTCAATTGCTTGCATATGGCATCCTTCTAAGCAGTAGTCAGGCCTTGTGATGATTCACCATGCATAAGGTAAAATTTGATATCATCATACCACTCCTTGGAAGGAGTAGTATGAATGATAGCCATAAAGGAATCCTCAATTTCTTATGTGATGGGAGTAGCACAGCCCACGGTTAAGGTGGACAACTTACTAAACACATTTGGCATCACGCTATGGGCTAATGTTGCAATTGCATTCATTATGACATTTTCATTTCTAGGTATGTGTTGGACAACAACATCTATGAATTATTGTAATAACTACTTTCCTAGGTCATAGTAAGGTTGTAAGTGCTTAGCTTTACATGCATTGACTTTGGTGAATTGGTTAACCAATAGTTGTAAATAACCTTTGATGGTTAGGTGTATAATTCCTAGGTCATGAGCTACCATTATATCTCTGATCAGACCCTCATATTCAGCTATGTTGTTGGTACATGGGAATCCAAAACAATAGGCAAAGGATCAGATCTCACTAGATGGGAATGTTACGATGGCAACAACATCCATTAAAGTTCATGACTGCCTCGTAACCCTCAAGCACTTGGCTAATTGTGTTAATCTATTCATTGGGGAACTCAGGATCTATGACTACTTGGTCATCAATAGGTGAAACTGTGAGTTGTATAGCTATAACTTGACCTTTTGTTGAGAATTGAGAGACATAATGGAGGTTGAACCTCGTGGTTATGCTTTTCATTAGGTTGTAAAACTACTTTCGTAGATCTTGGTCATTATGGCTTTGAGTATGTTGTCCTTGTAAATTATGTTGACTTGGCTCCTGAAGAGGTAGTATCTCCATTTCTTCAAATAAAAGACTAGTGTTAGATAATACTTTTCGACTTCAGTGTATTGGGTCTCATGAGCAACTAATGCATGGTTGAGGTAATACATAGGCATTTCTACTTCTTCATCATGTTTTTGACAATGTAGAGAGGCAATGGATGTATCAGAGATGGCAAGGTAAATGTAAAATGGTTTACCCTCTTATGGAGGATATAATGTTAGTAATTGTGTTAACTCTTACTTAAGGTTTTCAAAGGATTCTTGGCATTGAGTTGTTGACTCATAGTGAACTCCTTTCTTAACCAAGTGTTGCATGGGCTATAACTTATTTGTAATCCTAGCGATAAACCTATGAATAAATCGTAATCTACCTTGTAATCCCCAAAGCTCTTTAAGTTTGGTAGGTGCTACTAATTTAGATATGGCCTTAACCTTATCAGGATCTATGTGTATCCCTAATTCAAAGACTATAAAGCCAAGCATCTTACCAATCTTGACATCAAAGACACACTTCTTAGGATTGAGCCTAAGCTTGTATTTGAGGAATCATTTAAGCACAAGATCTAGGTCATTAGCATGATCATTGGCTATCTTAGACTTCATGGCTATGTCATCTACATAATTAATTAGCAAACCTAACATGTAATCACTGAAGATATAGGTCATGGCTCTTTGGTATGTTGCTTTGGCATTATTAAGGCCAAAGGGCATCCTGGTATAACAAAAAGTACCCCATGGAGTCATAAAGGCCATGCTAAGTTGGTGCTACATGTTGATCCTAATTTGGTTATATCTTGAGAACCCATCCATAAAGGACAATAAGGCATGTTTGGCCCTAATATCAATAAGTTGATCAATACTAGGTAAAGGAAAGTCATCCTTGATAGTTGCTTTATTTAGATCTCAAAAATCAATGCAAATATGGATACTCCCATTTTTCTTAGGGACTACCACTATGTTGGATACTCATTCTGTGTAATTAACAGCCCTAATGAAACCTACTTGGTGGAGCTTTCAGATTTCAATGCGAACTACCAAGGCCAAATCAAGTCTAATTTTATGCAAGTTTTTATTAATTAGTATAATGCTAGGGTCATGTATGATGTTGTGCTAGAATAGACATGGGTCTAGGCTTGGCATATCTTCATATGACTAAGAAAATTCCTTAATGTTGTTTTGTAAGGATTTGGTGATGTGTTGGACACAATGAGGCTCTAGCTAGAAACTTAGTTTAATGGTTTTCTACTTACCACTTTGTGTTGTCATAGGAACCTCAACTAGAGAGTCTTCGGTTATGTCTACTGCTTCTAAGGCAATGGTTTTAACTAAGTTTTCAAGCCATTCTAGAGGTTTCTCTATTGAGGCTATGTGATTTACAAGACTCTTAGGCTCAAGATCTAAGCAATCAGGGTTGATACACCATTTAATATCACCATGAGGTCCATGTAGACACAAAGGCAAACAAAGTTTCTCCCATGTGCTCATACTTTAATCCTACATGTTAACCAAAAGAATATTAAGTGGCACCTAGGTAAAAGTGAATAAATAATGTTAAAATACTATCAAATTATCTAAATCTAATGCAATCAAGGCCATCCAAGGTCATCAATGACATAAGGTCAACTTGGTAAAGTGCAATAGAGATGAACAAAGATCATATAAAGGTCAAGTAAGTGGAAGTATAAGAAGTAAGGCTACAAATGCTCAATAAAGGCCACAATTTTGCCAGTTTTAGGGCTTAGTGGGCCATGATGATATGGTGTCAAATGGTGGTTAGGAAAGGTCAAAACCCATTATTCGATACCATTTAAAGGCCAAACAAAGGTACATAGAGTTGTAATCAAACATATAAGGCTATATAAAGGCCATAGAAGGTTAACAAGGTCAACAAGGCAACATAAGTCCAAAAATAAGCGAAAACATTATGTAATAAGACAAAAATCAAGAAAAATAGGTTACATATGATAAAATTTGGTTAATATAAAATAAAAATGATTAGGTTTTTCTAGTTTTAGACCTTAGCAGGCCATGTTTTGGTGCTACAAGGCTATTAGGTGAGTTCATGCATCAATTAGGGTTGTTTGGACCCAAAAATTGAGTCTTTTGAGGCTTCCAGAGTCAACTATACATGGAAACAGGGACCCTTGGTGTGGAAACCAAGGAACATATGTTTTGGAATACTCTAAGGTCCAAAATTGGGTTCTAGAACCTTTCCAAGGTAGCATAGGGTCACATCCATCAAAATTGAACACTTTGGAGGTTTGTAAAGGGCATACCGTAGTCTTTGAAGCCTTCCACCCTTGTTTTGAAGTTAACCAACATGGAAACGTTGGGAAGGGGGGGAGTGCTTCAACATGGAGAAATAAAATAAAAGAAAAAATGAGGTCAAACATGGTCAAATAGATAGATGAAGTCCAGATTTGAAACTTGTGCATCTCACGACTTCATTCTGAGGTAATTTGAGGTAATTTTGAGTGTCGAGGTGTGTCAAAATGGCTTTCCCCTTTTTTTCCACATTGCGCATAGTATCCTCAATATGGAAAAATAGGGGGGAACTTGTTTTATGAATTTAGAGTCACGTAGTAGCACTTTGACTAGGTTTCTATGCCCCTAGGTTTGTAAACTTCACTTCTGTAGGTTTTTGATTGATTTCAAACATGTTTGAAGGTTTTTTAAGGGTACTTAAGGTCCCCCCCTTTTTTCCATGTTGGGGAAGTTACCATAGAATGAAAGAATTGGGGGAATGGGTTTTGGAGGTCTAAATAAGGTCAAATGGAAAAAATCTTTAGGCTATGAGGTGATGGGCTTCTTCAATGTAGATCTTTAGCTTTCGAGAGTGGCATCTTGCCACCAAACATGGAAAAGTAGCTTTCCCCCTTGTTTCCATGTTGGGGAAGTTACTCTAGCTTGGAAGAAGCAAGAATCCTAGATTTAGGCTAATTCAAATCATAATCAACCATGCATGTTACCTTTCAGAGTTGCCAGGGTCAAGGGCTATGGATGTATGTTAAAATGTAGCAGTTTTCAGCATTCCTAAGTGATATTTTGGTTTCCCCACCTTTTTCCATGCTAATAATGAAGATATTAAAGTGGAAAACTATGGGAACTACTTTTGGCCATTTTGGAATAGTCTATGGCTACTACCAGAGTTCTAGAGTGCATGCAAGGTTATTTAATGTTATTTTAAGGTGTTTAGGAGCTTCAAACAAGTTCCCCCTTGAGTTTTTACACTAGGGATACCGTACTTAACATGGAAAAAGGGATTAATAGTGTGTAAGAACCATGAATATTATATCTAGGCAAATTTTGACCTCAATCGACTATGCATATCAGCTTTTGAGGCTACTAGGGTCAAGGACCAAGGTTTTATGTTAAGTTTTGGCCTTTTTTGGTATTTCTAAGAATTTTTTGGGCTTTCCCCATTTTCTCACATTAAGAATAGGATGCATAGCATGGAAAAGTAGGGGGAATAATTTTCTAACATTCTTTCATGAGTTTCTTAAAGTTTGAAGTCTCCAAACAATGCTGGCAAGTTTGTAGAGAAAATGCAAGCTTAGTTAATGTTGTTTTGAGGTAGTTATGAATCCTAAATGAATCTTCCCCTTAATTCGCACACTGAGCAACATGGAGGAGATTATCCCTAGCATGGAGACACCATTAATCTTTTATCTTTCCATTTTTAACATTAATCAATGATGCATGTTAGCCTCTAGGACTGTCAGGGTCAAAGATTAGGGTTTAGGATTAAAACTGGTAAATTTATTGGTTTTCCGAGCGGGGTTTGAGCTTCCCACTCTTTTCCAACACTAGAGATAGTATTCCTAGCATGGGAAATTGGGGGAAAATAAATTTTTATACTTTTGCATCATTTTTGGTCATGCATGTAGGTCCTTGAGGTTGCTAGTGAGATGGTTAATGCGTGGTGTTAAAATTTTGTTGTTTTGAAGGTTGATGAGTGGTTTTTAGGCTTCTCCCAATTTTTTCATGTTAGGAATTCCATGCTCAAATTGGAAAATTAGGGGGAAAGCTTTTTGGCCCTTTATGGTTACTTTTAGTCATGCATATAGGCTTCTAATCTTGCTAGTATCAAATGCTAACATTTGATTTCAAATTTTGGTTGCTTGAAGTGTCATTAAGAAATTTTTAGGTTTCCCCTCCATTTTCCACACATTCTTAGTATGGAAAATTGGGTGCAAATATTTTTGGCCATTTGTGACCACTTTCGGTCATGCATGTAGGCTTCTAAGGTTGTTGGTGTCAATTGTTAATACTTGATGTCGAAATTTGGTTGTTTTAAGGATCATGAGGAAAATTTTGGGCTTCCTCACTTTTTCCACACTAGGGCTTTCATTTTAGCATGGAAAATTAGTGGGAAAGATTTTGACCCTTTTTTAATAAATCTTGTTATGCATGAGTGTTCATAGGGTTGCTAGTGTTGGCCATCAGTGCCTAAGATTAAGATTTGGTTATTTTGAAGGTTGTGAGGGGGTTTTCAAGATTCCCCTCTTTTCCCATGCTAAGGGTGGAAAGCTCATTGTGGAAGAGGTTTCCCTTAATGAATAAAGTCAACTTTAGGCCAAATTGATATTCAATTGACCATGCATGTAACCTTCGGGATTTCCATTATCAATGGCCAATGTTAGGTATCAAGATTTGATAACTTGGATGATTCTATGTACCTCATGCAATCTCCTCCCTTTCTTCCAAACTAGGCATGATGGCCTCAACGTGGATGAGAGGGGGATGATAGTTTTGTGCCATATTTGACCACTTTTAGGGCTTATGGAACCTCTAGAGGGTTCCAGCAGGGTCTCGGGGTCACCAGACATCAGGAAATGGTCATTAGATCATTAATTTAGGTCATTTTTTTGGCTTCCCCCCATTTATCCACACTAAGGATGAGAGGCTCAATGTGGAAGAAGCCCCCTCCAACATGGAAAACACCAAATCCAAAATTTTTACCTATTTTGACTAGGTCTAATGGGATTCTGAGGCTACTAGAGATGCTTGGAGGGGCTCTAGGTCACGCAGGGCACATTTTGTGATCAAAATTATGCTAGATGGGTGTTGGGCAATAAGAGTGGGTGTTATCCCCCCTCTTACATGCTGGGCACTACTGTGGTAGCATGGAAGCCCATGATGTTTAGGATTGTTCTTATCTTGCCCACTTTTGGGAACCCGAGTGATGAGTCATCATTGTAAGGCCCCAATGTCAGATACATGACATCGGAGCCCTGACATCATGTACCTAACGTCAGAGCCAATAAGCGATGTTGAATACCTAACATTGCCTCATCTATATTTGTCTATAAATATGACACTTGGGTGGCTGGATGAGGGGGAGGGTTAGTTGTAAGGGAAATAGTTTATTTTTAAATTTCTTCCCTTTTAAGTTTGTTTTTCCTAGTGCATGCTCATAGTGTGATGTTTGTAATTGTACGACACCTTTGTTTGAGTGTGATGTACTTGGACATGTTACATGACTGGAAATAAAGATCAAGATTACTTCCATCATTATAGCATCCACTTAGATTATTTTTTCCTTTAATTATTTACTTCTTTCTTTAGTTAATTGTTTTCATTTATTGTTATTTACTATTCCTGTTATTAAGTGGAATGCGTACACCTTAATCATGAGCATTTAAGTGGAAGTACTTGGTAATCTAAAAGTGTATCATTTGGCACAACTAGTGATGTATACTTGGCAATCCTAGAAGTAGCCTCATGAATTCCAAGACATGTACAGATGATTAAGTGTGGGTACTCATCATCCATAGGGTAGTTTAGATCTTGTTTTCCATTATTCATTAGTTTAATTAATCCATCTCTTTATCATCATCAGGATTAGCATAGAATTAGAAACAACATCATATGGACTAAACCATACGTGAAAAAGCTACCACTAGTCCAAGTGGGAGGACAACGAACTACGATGAAAGCATAACTATGTAGATGCCACAACTATTCCCATCTATGGAATTTGACCAGATTGTGCATAAATGCTTGTGATTCATATGCTTAAGCATAGGGGGTACCTCATTGCTCATCATTAGCACTGTTTCCAAGGATGGTGCTAGTTATCTAGATTAGTTCTATCATACACGATCATTGTAAAAGGTATCAACGATATATCTTTCAAAAAATATTAAATCTCACACACTATAAACCAATAAAAATGTCTCTCCCACTCAGAAATGACAATGCACTAAATAGAAAACACATTCATTAGAGGAATAATGCAATATACAAGGAAGGAAATTAGAGTGATCAACCTTATGCAAGCGTTTCTTATAAAAATGATCACCTTGATGACACTCAAAGAGTACATTCATCTAAGGTAGAAAATCTTGGAGAAGATGATGTAGGTCCTAAACTAGGGGATGCCTCAAGGCCTAAGACCTCCTCAAAACCCTAAAACAATAAAACAAGGGACCCCAAAGAACACCATAGAAGCCATGGTAATTCTTCTAGTTCCTCATCTTCCTCTTTCCCTTCAATGTTTAGTTTTGACAAAAATGAATGTAGCTATAGAGATATAGCTCCATAAAGGGTTAGAGTAAAAACCAAAATCAAACCCACAGGAAAGGCCACAGACATCATCATCATGATCAAATAAATAGAGATAGGCATTTCCTCACAATTTATTTGGTAACGATGAACCCTTTCTAGCCACTAAGAGGCAAATGCATATCATAGAGGTAGTTAAGATATCTCGCAGGCATCACAAAAAGAGTTGTTTATTAAAGCTGGACATGAATACTATTCATACATTTGTGGGAGGTTATGATTCAAATCTGTAACATCATTTACAATCCTTCCAAGATGCTTGTGCTTACTACAACATTGAAAGTGGATAGCAAAAGCTTAAGCTCTTTCCTAAGACACTAATTGATAGAGTTGAAGTGTGGTATAGATGATTGAGACCAAAATCAATCTAATAATGGTCTATGATGTTGGAACTATTCAATGAGTAGTACCAAACCTATGCAAGAGTGTCCAATTTAAGGAGACAAATCCAAGAATGGAAACAAGAACAACATGAACCCTTGGACATGACCTTAGATAGATATTATGCATTACTAAATAGATGCCTAGTCCATGGTTTCTCTAAGAAAAGGTAACTTTACCACATCATAGATGGGCCTTGTAATGAAATAGGAGAAACCCTTGGGATGTATGCCCCAGGGAAATTATATGAGCTCCAAGCCCATCAAATAAAAGAGCTAGTAGATCATGTGGCAAAGGAAGAAGAAGAGATATGTAAATGGAAAAATGTCAAGAAATATAAATGGGATCCAACTCTTCAACATAAAGAGGTCCAGATCTATGGTAAGAAGAATGAAACTAATCCTAATAAGGTGATCCCACAACAAACCTTGTCGATACAAGAGTTTATTGATGAATTAGAAGAAAATTTTAATAGGATATCCAAATGGATATATGAAAACATTTCAAGTATCATTCATATGGTTGAGGAGAGGATCATGAAAAATAAGCCAAGTGATCATACTAAATAGAGGACACAAAACCAAGAAATCACCAAGAACACTTTTCGGTAGACGAGGAGAGTGGCTGATAAAAGTGAGGCTAAAGACTCAACCACAGATAAAGATGATGGATGCAGCCTATGCATATATGATCACCCAAAGGGACAATGCCCCATATTTTTGCATCTATAGGAGTATTAGGTAGGTGCTTGAAATTTAAAGTTTGTGCAAAAGCACATGCCAAGGAGACTTCCTCTTCCATAAGGTAATTATAAATAGTCCCACAACCAATTGTACCATCCTAGGGGGACTTATTACTAGCCTCAACATGGCCATCAACCATAGTGGTAACAATCATGATTATGGGGGAGACCATAACTAAATTAGTCATATTTGCCGAAATTGCATCGATATTATGTTCAACACCCGATTTCTCCAACTAGTTCTACATCCTCTACTTCAAATTGACACTACCACTCTCTTGAGTACCCTCAATACATGACATCCCTTGAAGGATTGCAATCTTGCACCTATTACCATTTAACCTACCCTTGATATTCTCATAATTCACCTCCTTATTCACCACCACCAGCAACTTAGGAAGGTTCAGCACCACAATATCAACAAATGAGTGCCAGTTGTGCTACAAATGTGCATAGACATTCTGACACCAGTGGGTTGTAATTGCAACATCGGCAATGTTCCTTTTAGAGGAAAGGTCATAAGCTAAAGAAAACCACACATGGACCCATTGCATCAATAGAGCCAGCATAATGCCAATCTACTGCACCACCTTCTCTGCCTCAACCAACATCCTTCAAATATACACTAGGGCCACCATCCATCAGTACTCCAACCCCACATCCAACCAATGAATCTACAAACATGGGAAGAAAAATACATCCATGCATATCATTTCATGATCAAGGGTGTAATCGAGGGCTAGTCATCCATAATGTTAACATGCCTCATATCCTAATCCACCATACATATAACAATTAGGTATGTGACCAACAATTTTTCTACCCTACCATCACACCACCAACAGGTACCCAGTTGCTGGGGCATGAAAGGTTTTGAATGTTTCATACATGCATCAATCCTACTTATCCACTTATTAATCCTCATCATGGCTAAATGTTTAGTTGTGGGGGTTATCCTTCATTCTAATCTTTAGGATTTTTATGTGCTTTTTATCTTTTCATTTTATAATTTTTTGTCCTTTTGATATTTCTTGTTTCCATTTTTTGATTTTTCTAGTCATTATTTTTATTTTCTTTTGTAATCTTGCTTGTGAATAAAATAATCATGTTTCCAAATGAGGTGAGGTTTTCTCTCTGTTGTCAAGTCATAAGGGACTGATTATTCAAACATTGAGACTACAACATCCATCCACCCATTTCATTAATAAGAGGTTCTTGCTTTGGTCATAATAGTACTCTTTATCACCATCCAACTTAATAATAACTCTATAATCATTGAGTTTGTATAAAAGAGTGCAGAACTAAGGTGAAATGTAAAGGTTGTGACATCAAGGGGATTTGTGGATTCTCTTTGGCCACTTTTGTAAGTTCTATCATGTTGTTGAGGTTGTAACCATATCCTTGTAGATCTAATGAAAAATGGGAGTAATAGAAACTTAAAATGACATTGAATAAACTGCTATAGGTCCCACTAGAAAGACATGTACCTATGCCTGAAGGTTGGCAACTTCTTAGAGCTTCAAAAAATGTGATAAGTGTGCCATAATAAGCTCCTTCCTTGGACAAAACACCATGTGACGTTACTCCTCGTGACTCTGCTAGTCTTATGAATGTCCATTAATGTGATGAAACAATGCAATGTCACTGCAATATGGTGTGGACTTGGTTTGAATATTAGAAACATGGACACATGGTTATTTAACCATTAATAACACATGAGGTTTCATTATGAACATGGTATGCACATCATGTCCCAATTTCTATAGTCCCCTCTACAGTCCATCTCATCTCATTATTTGGATGATCATAGATTTTGGTTTTGTTTAACATAGAGTTATTATCTCAATTTGGTAGTTTTAACATGTGAGTTTTATTTCATAGGTATGCATTGCATTCAACCCCTTTTGTGCCTACAGACATTATAAGTGTGGTTACCCAAGGGCATCATAAGCTAGAGCTTGCTTTGGGAAGGATCTACTTGTGTAACTTTTGTGACTCATGCTTGTTTCACATAATCCACTATTTTTCACCATCCAAGCATTCAACTTGCTATATTTTATTATTTCCCTTATTATGAAATTGATCTATCCCAAAATCTTGATTTCAACACATTTTTCTTGCTCATTCTAATATTTTTAACATTGACAACTTCACCCTATCATACTTTTGGTGCCTCCAATTAATTTTTTTTAATCTTTTATTTATCTAGAATGTTGAACCTAACTTTAAACCTTCCAACCAATCCTAGAGCTTTAGTTTGCATCTTCATTGACCCCAAAAAATGTAAAAATTTGGACCTTGATGCCATGTACCTAACGTCAAGTCTCGAAAAGGCTATAAATATGACCCTTGTGATACTCATATCATTGTTTCCATTATTTGCTACTTAGGGAATTGTTAAAATTTTTTCTTGTGACTTAAAGCTCTACACATCTATCTTCCACTTGTGATATCTAGCTTTCTAATGCTAGGATTTATGTGTCATTCAAATCCATCTGAACCTAGAGTGTTCAACTTAGTCATGGGAGGTGCTTGCATGCAAAATTTATGCCGATTTGCTAAAATTTGCTATCACCTAGAAGATATCATAGGGGTAAGAATGTTGAAAACCTTAGGAACTATAATGAAAAATCATTCATGATAATGCACAAAATCCAATTTTTCCAACCAAAGGCCCATAACCATTATTATGAGCCACATATAATGAAAAAAGAACTAGTTGCAAAGGGTTGTAAAAGAAGATAGACTCTTTTTAGGGATTTTTGTTTTAATTTTCATAACCTTATAATCATATGCATTATGAACTTAATGAACTAAGGATATGAGTAAGGTATAAATTGATTAATGATAAAAAACATAACCTTAGTAACACTTGGTTTTTGCTTGATTGCAGATGCTCCCAACGCTCACAAAGAGCCACTAAGCATCCATGTGGTGGCCACGATTGAAACACCACAAAAATTTCGAGTTTGGCATTTGTCTGACAAGAAGCAGATCCCCCGTTGGCTACATTTGGAGTCACACATGGCAAATGTTACGAATCGAAACACTTGGTTTTTACCAAGTGTTGTGCTAGCATCTATGCCCAGCGTCTCTGCCCATCGTCTACGCCCAGCGTATACGCCTGACGCCCAGCATACATGACACAGCAGGTGCAACAGGAGCAAGAATTGAAGCAAGTTGACGCTAGCATCCATCAGTGTATACGTCCCAGCATATATGCCAGCATCCATCAGCGTATACGCCCCAGCGTATACGCCCCAGCGTATACGCCCAGCGTCCATCCAAGTTCGCACGCCCGGCAAGTCCAGCGTATACGCCCAGCGTATACACTGGCCTGATGTAGCGTATACGCCTAGCGTATACCAATATTTCTAAAATGTACACGCCCGGTCGACACACCACGTGTCTCCCAACCCGATTTTCCCGATAACCCTTCCCCTATAAAAGGCCCAATTTTTCGCATTTTTAAGGTCGGCAAAATTTTACCAGAGCAGACCCAAGAGCAATCATGCTGCAAAAACTAGAGCTTGAAACCCTCATACTCTAGAAGTCCTGTACGCTGAGCACAGTCTCTACGCTCCGCCTACCGTGCAAACCAGCCGCCTCCCTGCACCTACCAGGGCTTTACGTCCGCCTTGTGTACACGCACAACTGCGTTAAGACCGGTACCTCGAAAATTGTTTTCTTACGGAGTCATTGTTACAGTTTATATTCTGATTACGCTCACTTTTTTTACGCTGTTTACACTTGTCTACGCTGTTCAAACTTTTTTATGCTATTTACGCTCGTCTACGCTTACGCTGCACTTACACTTTACGCTATTTACGCCCTGTTTACACTTTACGCTATTTACGCCCTGTTTACACTTTATGCTTTACGCCTTGTTTACGCTCTATTCACACTATTTACGCTGTATACACTTAGTTTACGCTGTTACGCCGTGCACATTTTTGCTTACGCTTTACGCTGCCTACGCTATTTACGCTGATTACACCAGTTGCATTCTGTTTATGCCCTGTTCAAACTTCGCACTTTTTTACACCCGCTACACTGTTCACGCATAACCCAGCGTATAACACTTTGGTGACGCTCGGGGAAATCCTTGTCTGATCTGCGTGCGGACCACCAAAGGTACCCTACCTTCGTGCATTCCAGCATGCCCTCGGGCGAAGGTAGGGTCGTCTGTGCTCATTCCGAGATCCCGCGGTCTCTATTTTTCTTTCCAGCCTGGGACAGACGATTTTGGGCGGTACAGAAATTGGCCCTAGATGGAGGGCCTCCACTTAAACAAATTGACTGTACACCCCTCAGCGTCTACGCTCATCAGCGTTTGTCGCTGCCCTATTTAAACCCAACTCTCAGCGTCTACGTTGTCAATCTTCCAGCGTCTGCGTTGCGATCAGAAACCCTAGCGTCTACGCTGTCAGCCTGCCAGCATCTACGCTGCACACTTACTCCAGCATCTACGCTGCCCGAAGACCATCGTCTACGATGCGTACTTAGCGTTTACACTGCCCGAAGACCAGCGTCTACGCTGCGTACTTAGCGTTTACGCTGCTCGAAGACCAGCGTCTACGCTGCATACTTAGCGTTTACGTTGCCCGAAGACCAGCGTCTACGCTGCATACTTAGCATTTACGCTGCCCAGAGACCAGCGTCTATGCCGCATACTGAGCGTTTACGTTGCACACTAACCAGCGTCTACGCTGAACACTTAGCGTTTACACTCAAAACAGTTTTAGATACGCAACCTATCATCATGAATCCCGTAAACACCACTGCTACCACTACCAACGACATTAACATCTCAGACACCATGGCTGCCTAGTAGTCTATCACACCACGCTTGGGGGGGCAATCCACAATGGGGCCCCATCGGTCTTTGAGGTTACAAGGGAGAGATCCCGCCGCCAACGTTAGAACCCAAGATGAGTATAACTTCATCTGCATTAAGATACAAGCCGGCCTGGCAGTGGATCGAGCTGAAATCGAAGTAAAGAGATAATTCGAACTCTTTTACAGGGGGCGACACGAGTTCATCCCTTCCCCATACGACGTAATCCCCATTCCAGAACAATTCTCGGAGCTCTTTACCCAGCTCCTTCTGCACAGGAGCCAGGCATTGGACCAACCCGCGCTAGAGCCTCAGCCAGGGGAAGAAGATGAGTTCACTGCCCAATCTGAGTAAGGAGACTCATATCACACCTTAAGCCCCCACGCACAGATGAACCCCATCTTCCATCCCGGGACAGGAGAAGCCCTGTCCGAACAACATCCTAGACTCACCCAAGTTCAGATGCCACCACCAGAAACGCCATCACTCGTGCACATTCCACTCCCGAGCGATCCCAAACCTCACACCTTCCCTATAATAGTTACCCCTAATATAGCTGCAGGCTCATCCTCACAAGCACCACCTCCTCATGATGGCATGGGACCAATGTGCCCACCTCGCGTAATTGGGATGTCGCATGTGATCCCCGTGTCTACATTAGCTCACTTCATACCCCATGTCCAGATGCATATAGCTCCCCAAGCAGTTCCAACCCAACAAGGAGTCCCCGCGTACAATGTAGCGGGATAGTGGCCAGCAAGGGGGGCGTCACCATATCAAATTCCTCATCACCACGTCCCACCCCATGCAATCCCCCCGATTACTGCTCCTCAAGCACAGCCCCAGCTGCAATAACAACAACAACCTCAACATTTTCCTTTTAACATCTCAGCCTTAGCACTGCTCGCCGTTAATTACCCCCAGGCACAACCGCCGATCACCCAGCCTTTGGCTTTCCAACCTGCAACCCAGCAATCTAGTTGGTATGCAGCCCCGCACCCCCAACCTGTAGCTTCACCGAGCGCCCAAGATTTGACAGAATGATGCAAGAATTGACAGATGAGGTAAAACGCCTCAAGACCATCGCTGATGGAGAGCTAAGTAGTAGATTTCTACAATGACGACCCTATCAGCTCCTCTGTCCCGCCATTGACTTTGCCCAAGGGTGTCCCCCTCCCAACGCTGACTAAGTATAATGGGGAAACAGACCCCAACACCCACCTCATCACGTTCAGATTAGAGTGCGCACTCCTTCAGGCATGGACCCACTCAATACTATGAGTATTCCCCATGTCCCTCGTGAGAAGGGCACTCGACTGGTACCGAGCTTTGCCCAAGAATTCCATCCTTTTTCTAGACTATCTTCTACGCCAGTTTGTGACCAGGTTCAAGTACAACTTGAAACCTAAAGCAACACTGGAAAGCCTCATGCAGATCAAGCAGGCACCGCTCGAACCGTTGCAGAAGTTCATTCAGAGGTGGAGCGCAGCTCTCAACGAGTTACATGACCCGATCTCTCAAACCTATCTGCTCACGATACTGAAAGGGCCTGTTAATGACTTCTTCAAGTCAAAACTATATTACCTCAATGCGCGTGATCTAAATCACAGATTTGAACAAATCAAAAACATAGAGTAAGCTGCTCAAAACAGCAACGACCCCACGTACCTGGCCTTCAGAAACCAACACACTAAGAAAGACAAAGAAAATGCCAAGGAGACTGTATCAGCAATAGCGGAGGCACAACAAACAAACACCACACATCAATACAAACCACCCGTTCCCCCCACTAACTAGTATTAGCCCACTCCCACAACAGCCCCAGAATCGTCATCACAAAACCCAACGAACCGTACGCATAACTTCAAGAGGAAGGAACCCTCTCAGTACACGCCTTTACCGATGAAGCCATCCCAGCTCTTTGACCAACTTTTAAAGGCTGGATTGATGCAACATAAGAAATTGTCCCCAGAAGCTATCCAAAGACATGACCGGTTCTGTCAACTCGTACAGAACCCAAGCTTGGCAACGCCGGATGAGCCGCCCGTGCCCAAAGGATTTAGGATGGATCGCTTCTGCGACTATCACCAACGCAATGGACATGGAATGGATTACTGCTTCACCCTGAAGTAGGACATCCAGAGGATGATCGATGATGGCAAGATCACCTTCGATGGAGCTAACCCCGTCCAACCCCAAAACCAGACCATGGGGATGTATAAAGACCCCCTGAACGCTAAAGAGACACTGTACGTAATTACCTCAATCTATTGTGATGATGAATCCAGCACACCCCGCATCAACACTGTCTATCCTGAAAACAAACAAGGAACATCTCACAAACCATTCGTGGTTCAGATTCCCCCCACTAACTCTGCACCTCAATCACCTCATAACCCGCAGCGGCCATTCGTAATCCGAGTGCCCTCCACCATGCCTACCTCTAACGCCATGACACGCCAACAACCATGCGTAGTGCGCATCCCTCAGGCTAATCCCGTAGGTATGCCAACTCCTCATGCTCGGCCTACCCCTTTCATAGTCCGAGTACCACCTGCCGTCGCAACGACAGAGGCTCAGCCTCTGCCAAGACCAACCCCGTACGTCGTCAGGCTACCTGCGCAAACTTCGGCCCAATCGTACACTCAACCCTGCCCTGCTCCCTATGTTGTAAAGGTTCCTGGGCAATCCCAGACTCCGAGGTCAACTCCCCCTCTGCGTGACACATGAGAACGCCTGGCAGATAGGCTTACGCGAGAACATTTGGAGAAAGAGCGCCAACGGCTAGCTCTGGGGGCACCTAAGCCCACTCCCCTAAACTCTGTACCCATGTCATCATCTAACGATCAACCAAGCGTAGGCAATGAGGGTGAGTCATCTGAAAGACACGAATCATCTAAAGCGATAGCTCTGAAAACTGAAAAGCCAACAAAATGAGAGATAAAACTGTTGGGTCCGATGGACCCAGTCAGCACCGATAGAAACACCCCCAACAGTGAAAACTTTACAGCCGCCTTGACACAAGTCACACAAGCATTAAAACAAAAGAACACTTCACTGAGCTTGTATGATTTAGTCCTAACATCTCAAACGCATTGGGAAGCTCTAGTACGCATGTTAACGTCAATCCCGGTAAGTGAGGACTTACCCCCAAACGAACCCTCCATCCATGCGGTGATGTTCTCGCCTCGCGGGACTACTCCTAAGCCACTAAGCTTTCATGATAACAACATCAAGGTGGATAAGAAAATGGGAGAGGTAACAACAGCCCCCATGTTTATAACAATATGTATAAACTGGTTCAAAATACATAGGGTCCATGTAGATGATGGAGCTGCAACAAACGTTGTGCCGTACCACATCATTGAACAACTAGGACTTACTAAAATACTTAAACCAACCACGACTACATGTTTAAGGTCATTCAGTGGGTCACGCGTAATGGTGAAAGGTACAATAACCTTAAAATTCATAGCGGGAGATCGATTTCCAACGTCTGCTGATTTCCTAGTAGTGGATGAGATGCCGGGGTTCAACCTAATATTGGGAAGACCCTGGCTAGCCCAACTAAGAGCTGTCTCTTTCCCCATACATCAGGAAATTCACCTACCTTATGAGGGCGGAGAAATCGTCATACGCGGTGAAGCAGCCACACCTATTATCTCGTCGCATATGGACATGGACCAAGGCTCGGAAGTCGAACTTGAAAAACCTAGCCAAAATAATGAGAATCCGCAACCATCGGTAAGCAGTAAATCTTCTGACATGGAACAAAAGCCTCCCCAAATAGAAACGCCTGTACCTCCTCAAGTAGAAGCTAATATAGAGCTCTCTACGGACACTGAAATATCTGAAAATACTAACACAAAAGACATTCCATCAGAAGTCCCATGGGCTGAATTACCGTTTAACGTAATCAGCGAAGGGGACGCTGAATAACGAATCATACCTGTTGAAACATCGTCCAACATTAAAATGAAAAAAATCAAAAAATTACTGAAATGAGATTATCACTCCTAGTCCGAAATGACGTTAAACTACAACAAGTCCGAAATGATGTTAAACTATAACAAGTCCGAAATGACAATAAACTATTATGTCCGCAATGATATAAAACTAGCCACGATCAGCAACGATCGGTTAACTGACCACGTCTTCCAAAACATTTTCTGATTACACCTGGGGCCCGAAATGGCCATAAACTACGCACGAGGCCTGAAATGGCCATCAACTACGCATGGGGCCTGAAATGGCCATAAACTAATGCATGCTTGTCGCTTTGCTTTTATAATCACATTTCAGTAATACACTTAAAACAGAAAATAAACCAAAATATGTTTACATTTCTATATCATGATAAACTGAAAATCAACAAAAATATTTATATAGTTATTACATACAACCAATTGTCTTTGTTCATTCCGCAATCTTCAAAAGTTACAGTTCCAATGTAAATTTGAGCCGAAAAACAAAAAAAACAAAACAACTTAAGAGCTAAAATGCTAAACATCTGGGACATGATGATCGTCCCCCTTGGACCCGCCAACATCAGAGGCCTCTGCTCCACTGGGGCCAGCTCCTTCATTTTCACAGCCACCTTCATCGTGAAAAGACCACGGAAAAGAAATAACCAACACGAGAATAAGCGAATGTCAGAATTTTAAACACTATTCAATCAACTAGCTTCATAAAGCTGAAATGCTTACCATAGGAGATCCCCCTAAGCCGAATTCCAGTCACCGTAGGATTTCCTCCTCGGGAACGCTTGCCCAATTTGTCTCGTCGAGACCCAAGTCAACATCTGCCAGAGCCTTTCCCTTGTCAACATCCGACCAGGTGGGACGTTTCAAAGGGAACTCCCCCACTGACACCTCCTCGGAAGCAGTTTTTATCTGCCGTTTAGGGGATTCCATCTCTACAATGGTGTTTTGAGCAAATGTGTCAAAGGCAGAGCGCAGACCAAGGTCTTCCACAAATATTTCCAACTGTCGCTTCTCAATCGACACTTCTTTTAGCGACTTCTTATACTGGTGCTTGTGGTTCTTTTCATCTTGCCACCATTTGTGTACTTTGGAGGCAAAAGCCTTCCAATCTTGGCACTTGGTGTTCACTAGTTCAATTTGAGCCCTGCGCTCCACTAGTCTCCTTATCAATCCTAAGTGACGATTGAGTAGGTTCCAATACCTCCTATACGTGACCTCGGAGGTCCACCAAGAGTGATCATTGTCTAATCTGGCTGCGGCGAATTCGTACCGAGCCTTCAGATCGTCACGTTCCACCGTTAGCTCAGAAACCTCTTTCTCTTTCGCCTGAATCTGGAGCCACAATTGCTCAATGGATTGCCTACACGTCCATACTGCTTTAGCATTATGAACAAAGCCCTCTGCTACTTCTTTGTAAACGGGTCTAGGCACTTGTTCGATCTCTAGGGAAAGTGGGGGCAAACTCTCCATATTGACAGTCTCGGACGGGTCCCACCTCAGTTGGGCACCTATCCATAGGGAAAACATAAACGTTAGAACAGACAAAATAGGGAATCAAAATCTAACATAGTAAGGATCTCTGAATGATCCCATACCTATTCTAGGATGGATCCCTTCGATCCGCTCAACGACCTCCTCGGCCACACCAGCTACGAAATCCCTTTTACTTGGCATTTCCATCTAAGTAAAAGGTCCATCAGGGCGCGACGTGCTGACCTTTGGTGGCACTTTAGGGGGAATCTCTGGCTCCTTCTCAGGGATGGTCTCGCTCTTTGCTAAATTAAACGAAAAATCCACAATGAGACAAAATATATATTAAGCTACACAACTAATTAACAAGACATACCATTCCCTCCGGTCTCCTCCGCTGTGGGAGGGGCTCCAAGGTCCAAGTTGCCCATGAGAAAACTACTGAACATATTGTTAGTCTCCGCTTGATCATCTAGTGGTTCAGTATTTCCAATTCTTTCCTCCAGCAACTCAGTCCCTCCCGCAGGGTCAGTTAACTCCTCATCCTCAGGTATAGTCTGCAAATCGTGTCTCTTGACTTCTTAACACAAAACAGATGAAGTT
Source organism: Gnetum montanum (assembly GCA_015680685.1). NCBI lineage: Eukaryota > Viridiplantae > Streptophyta > Gnetopsida > Gnetales > Gnetaceae > Gnetum > Gnetum montanum. The sequence goes on from MNCI01018510.1 coordinate 196,155, forward strand.
AGTCGCATACAATCATTAATCGTTAAAACTATCTACAAGATAAGTGAAGTAAAGAAGATGAGAGGTTTACCAGGTATTTTAAACCGAATCCGCTTTACTCTGGGTAGTTCAATTTCACTGGTCTCCTCAACTGGGCGGTCACGCTTCGCCAACTTCGATTTGGCTTTGCCTATTGTGTCCTTGACTACCCGCTCCACCTTTTTGGCAACATAAGACATTTCATCTGGTTCCAGCCCTACATTGTCACGCATATGGAGTGAGGCGCCAGATGATCCATCCATGGTTATCGTAAGGGATTCATCAATCCCTTCGGGGGCGTCTTGAGACTTGGCCGTGTCGAATAGATGGTTTACCGAGGGGCGATATAACTGATTCCTATCCCGCAAAACATATCTGTCCTCCCCACAAACCACTAAAAATTTGGCCAAACGACGAACATAATCGGCAAAAAAGGAAAAAGTGAAGTGGGACTGGGCGTCTATGTTCGAACGTAGCCGCGTTATCTCTTTAGTCATGCCCGATACTAAGAATTCAGCCCAATTGTAGCGCACGCCAGCCTCTAGAATAGTGCGCATGACTCGCACTGCTTCAACCCCGAGACTCTTAACTTGCGATAGAGTCTTCGAAAACAGACGTGCCCGAAATAAGGAGTAGAGCTCGTTGACTTCCTCAACTTTCGTCCTCCCCTACATTGGGAATCCTTTGGCGCCCTTTACCACCCCTAACCAATCCTCTAAAGCACGAATCGTCTGAATTTCTTTGTGCATCCTATCTAAAATAATCTTTACACCACTTGTAGGGACGCCAAAAAAATCTGCAAAAAATTGGGGCGATAATTCAAAAATTATCTTAACAGATTTGTCAAACGAATCCATGATCCCGATCATCTCCGCTATAGACACATTCGGGCTAGGGGCCGCCAAGAGTGCCATGAGGTTGGCATGTTCTAAGCAGGCCATAATGGACAGCGGGGCTTTCACCCGTAACCACTTCTAGGCAGCGACGGTTTCACCAAACTTCATGGAGAGAGTCGCTTCAGTCCGCCCGGTTACAACAGAATCCCCGCCAGAGGTAGTGTCAGCTGTAGAAACAAATTCAAAATCCTTGCATTAGTTTAACACTCAGAAATTGAACAAACACATCACGACATCTAGAAAACATTGCCACTTACTCTCCGTGTTAGACTTTGAGGTCTCACCCAGATCAGAAGCAGATGGAAAGATTGGTCCATTAGGGGACCAGTCGGCGTGCAACCATCCACGCACGGTACATTGTGCAAACGCCTTAGAAAATTTCTTAGGGAAGTGCTTCATGGCACCACTTGTGTGGGCCAAAACGGCCCCGCGAAGAGTGGGGCCCACCATGAACACCTCCAAAGTCGTGCGTGCCAATGCAATCCCATCATCGCTTGCATAGGCTCCTTCTTTCGTAACTCTAGGCCTAAAGAAATGCGAAAGCATGTGTTAAAACAAGAGCAAATATTTGAATATAAAAAAGAGGGACAACCAGAGCTAAAAAGAAATTACCTTTCTACCCGGTATACTGAGCCGGGAGGATTTTGAAACAAGGTGTGTGCGTGGCCGGCCAGAAATAATGTGTCGTTGATATAGTTAGGCCCCCGCGGCAGCCGGTCCCACACATGCGTCAATGGACGGGCAAATTTTGGACCACTGGGGGGAACACCCTTGGCGACAAGTGGCCCTTCATCGATATCGTCCATAAAAATTTTAACACCCTCTGCTGCACCAGGTAACATGGCCTCAATGATGCTCCGCGCTACATCCTCGCCTAGGTGGGACCAAATCACAACCCTGAAATGGTCTAGTATGAAGGCCAAAAATTTGCAGGCCCCATCCCAAAACCAGACCCCATTGTTCTCAACGGCTAAGTCTGGGGTCGGTTCACCACCTTCAATAGGGCCAAACCATGTCAACACCCCAACTAGCTCAACCACTAGAAGGGGAGGTTCAACATCCCTGCAAGCCATTAAAACAACCCTAGAGATTAATCATAACGAAAACTTCATTTTGAAAAATAGACATTCGCGGAAAATTTTTCTAATAGTTACGCTCGGCGTATACACTGGGCATAGAGAAAAACAGTTACGCTCAGCGTATACACTGGGCGTAGAGAAAAAGAGTTACGCTCGGCGTCTACGTTGGGTGTAGAGACAAACAGTTACTCTCGGCGTATACACTGGGTGTAGAGGAAAACAGTTACGCTCGACGTATACGCTGGGTGTAGAGGCAAACAGTTACGCTCGGCGTGTACACTGGGCGTAGAGAGAAAAATAGTTACGCTCGACGTATACGCTGGGCGTAGAGATAAATAGTTATGCTCGGCATATACGCTGGGCGTAGAGGCAAACAGTTATGCTCGGCGTGCACGCTGGGTATAGAGAGAAAAACAGTTACGCTCGACATGCACGCTGGGCGTAGAGACAAACAATTACGCTTGGCATATACGCTGGGCGTACACGTTAAAAACTATCTACGCTGTGCATAACACAACTTTAAGCTAAACAGGCTTACATTGCGAAATATCTTACGCCCAGCGTATACACTGTAGAAACCCTCGGCGTATACGCCGAGCGTAGACCATCTACGCCAGAAGCAAGTACAAGTGTCTACGCTCGGCATATACGCTGAGCGTATACACCGATAATCATCTACGCTGAACACCGAAAAACGAAGCCGTGATAGTCTACGCCGAAAACAACACACGCGGCGTCTACGCTGGTACAATACCCTGAACCCTTTACGCTCGGCGTATATGCCGAAACCCTGTATGCCAACTGTCTACGCTAGAAAAAAAAACAACAAACGCCGATAAATAAGCAAAAAAAACAGGGTCAAGAGCCTACCTGCTAGAAGATCCAGGCCATACAGGAAGACTCGGGCGGGGTAGGCCTTGCAGCATCACCTTGCTCTCCTCCGCGAACGTCAGTTTTGAACCTTTCTTTCCTCGGACTTCTATTTCCTTGCCTTTGCCAATCTCGGCATCTACGCTGGGGTTTATCTTGGCGTCTACGCTGGGGTTTCGCTCGGCGTCTACGCTGGGGTTTCGCTCGGCGTCTACGCTGGGGTTTCGCTCGGCGTCTACGCTGGGGTTTCGCTCGGCGTCTACGCTGGGGTTTCGCTCGGCGTCTACGCTGGGGTTTCGCTCGGCGTCTACGCTGGGGTTTCGCTCGGCGTCTACGCTGGGGTTTCGCTCGGCGTCTACGCTGGGGTTTCGCTCGGCGTCTACGCTGGGGTTTCGCTCGCAGTTTACGCTCACGCTCAGAAATGCAAATGACAAATGAAGCCCATTTACCCCTTTTATAGCACTCCGACGCCGACGCCGATATTGATGCTGATGCTGGCGTTGACGCCGCTGCTGCTGCCCTCCGTTTTGCTTGCTTTTTAACTCATTTTTCGTGCTTTTTCAAATCTGCCTCGAATTTTTCAAAAATATATAAAATTTACATGCATAAACTAAGTAAAACGCAAAATTTCAGCATTAAACTGCCGTTCGTTGCCCAGTAAGGCATTAAACTACCGTTTCACTGTTACGTTAATCCACTGTCATACATACACACTAAAGATTGCCAAAAGACATAAAACAATCTCCGCTATCTTACCAGACTCTCAATTTATTGACAGGAACTAGCCTAATAGATTGCAAGCCCTTAGCTAAGCCGTTAGTTATTGATGGACCATACGGCGAGGTTGAAAGAAAGATCAACATGAATCTCATCTACGCGAGCTCATCAACAAACAATGCAATAATAGCTTCAACACAAAAAACAGTTAACGACTCTGAGGGTATGACAAAATCCGTCGACATAGAAGCCGAAAATATTACTGAAGATCCTCTAACCGAAACTCCCATCACCACGCCTGATGGGGAAATTAAAATCCTAAAATTAAGCGCATTACTATAACCGCGTCTGGCTAGAGATATTGAAAACGTGCTTAAGGACAATATGAAAGCGTTTTCTTGGTCCTATATGGGCATGCCTAGACTAGACCCTCGTATCATCCAGCACAACATTATCCTTGATCCGAGACTAAGGCCAGTGAAACAGAAAGCAAGAAAGGTCAAGCCCTAGGTAGCGTTAGCAGTTCGTAGTGAGATTACCAAGCTCTACTAAGCTGGTTTCATTAGGGCTGTTGATTACACCGAGTGGGTGTCAAACATGGTTATAGTCCCAAAAAAGAACGGAAGTATTCGCCTATGCATCGACTTCCGAGACCTCAACGTAGCAACCATAAAAGATGACTTCCCCTTACCTAGCATTGATAAATTAGTTGACTCAACCGCTGGGCATGCCCTGTTATCTTTTATGGATGGGTTCTCGGGATATAACTAGATACGTATTAATCCAGAACACCAGCTCCGAACCACTTTTATGACACCTTGGGGAACCTTTTGTTACACGATGATGCCTTTCGGTCTCAAGAACATTGGGGCCACATATCAAAGGGTGATGACATACATCTTCAGCGATTACATCTTACATTCGCTCAATGATTACATGGATGACATAGTGGTTAAATCAAAAACGTCAGAACAACATGTACAGGATCTTGACCTAGTGTTAAAACGTTGTCTAAAATACGAACTAAGGCTTAACCCAAAGAAATGCGTCTTCGGCGTCAAGACAGGTAAACTACTTGGATTCGTAACCTCAGAAGCAGAGATATGGGTAGACCCCGATAAAGTTAAGGCCATTACAAACCTGAAATCACCTAGCAACCTAACCGAACTTTGAGGGCTACAAGGTCGATTACAGTTCATCAGGAGGTTCATAGAAAAATTGACAGAAAAGCTAACACCTATGAACCACCTACTACGAAAAAATGTCCATTTTGAATGGACTCCGCAATGCCAAGAAGCATTTGACAACATTAAGACGGCACTCGCGCGACTACCCACAGTGTACCCACCCAAAAACGACAAGTCGTTTTACATCTACTAGGCCACATTAGAATCATAAATCGCGTCTATGCTTTGCCAGAAACAAGATGACGAAACTGAAGTCCCTGTATATTACTTGATCCATGCATTAGTTGCCCACGAAAAAAGATACAACGATGTAGAAAAGTCATGTTTAGCTTTAGTTTTCTCTTTAAAAAAATGGCAACATTATCTTTTCCAAAATCAGGCTAACATAATTTGCAAAGACAATGTACTCAGAGCTATAACTGGAAATATCTACGAATCAAGCAGGATAGCCCGTTGGAAGGCCATCATAGTTGAGTTCGACCTACGCTACGTAGCATAATCGTCAGTCAAAGGCCAAGCCATAGCAAATCAGATGACTACATCGCCAACACAAGATCCAGGTACAATAGAACCTGAATTCCCAGACGAAAATGTAAATGCAATAGATACGGTGCCAGATAACTATGATGCCATTTTAAACTTTGATGGAGCATCCACCTCTCGAGGAGGAAGTGTTGTCGCTGTAATCACATACCCCTCTGGGGGAAATTAAACCTTTTGCTTACAGCATCAATTTTCATTGTACTAATAACATAGCAGAGTATGAAGGCCTCCTTAGAGGCCTCGCGGCCGCACTAGCTTCCGACATTACACGACTTGTAGTCAGAGGGGACTCACAACTAGTTGTAAACCAAGTCACAGACGTCTATACATGTAAAGCGCCACACTTGCAACCATATTGTGATTTGGCTAAACACCTACTTAAACGATTCGAAAGCGTCGATGTCCAACACATCTCCAGGAATGACAATACCGTTGAAGACGCATTAGCAACCTTGGCCTTAAACATATCCCCTGACATGTTTCACGCATTACCAAGCTCTGTAACCAGTTGTGTCGAGCCCATAACCAATACTCTCGACATGTTGCCAATCGCATCTGTCAGTACAACACATGTCAATGAATGATATGATGACGTAAAAGAATACCTTCTGCGCGGCGAAACGCCACAACATTTAACAAACGCACAAAAGGATGCAGTACGCAAACACTCTAGATAATACACACTAATAGGAGATACATTGTGTCGCCGATCCTACGAAGGCATACTGCTGACATGCGTCAATAGTACCGAAGCCCAAACAATTGTTGAACAAGTACACGACGGAATATGCGGGGGACACATTGCACCAAAGGCAATGGCAACCAAAATAAGACGCTTAGGCTACTATTGGCCACACATGGAGTACGATTGTCTGTTCAAGGTCAGAACATGTAGTACTTGTCAAAAACAAAGTAATCTAATCCATATCCCACCAAATGAGTTGCACACAACACAGATCACACGACCCTTCCAGAAGTGGGGATTGGACCTGATAGGCCCGATAACACCCACATCTTCCGTCGGGCATGGTTTTATCATAACAGCAACCGAATATTTCACGAAATGGGTAGAAGCTGTGCCCCTTCGAAAAACTACTTCCAAACACGTGTGCCACTTCATCCTCGAAAACATTGTGACCCGTTTTGGCATTCCCATGACAATCATCATTGACAATGGGCCACAATTTAGTCTAGGGATCAAACATTCGTTTTCATCCCCTTACTATCCTCAGAGAAATGGGCCGGCGGAAGCAACAAATAAGACAATCATTACAATACTCAAAAAGATGCTTACTCAAAGTAAACGAAGATGGCACGAACAACTGGTGTATGCATTGTGGGCATATCGTACTACACATTGGACTTCGACAGGTAAAACTCCATATAGTCTTGTTTACGGTTCAGAAGCTGTTTTACCTTTGGAATTACAGGTACCATATCTAAGGATCACGCTTTCTGGACTTCTCGACGACAAGCAAAACAATGATCTACGCATCATTGACCTCGACTCGGTGGAGGAGGAGCACGTACGCGCACTCAATCAGATCGAATGGTACTAAAAACAACAATGGCAACGACATCGACATGTCGTTCATAAGCGCCCCATCAAAGAAGGAGACCTCGTGCTTAAGGCTATTCAAGAACACCCAGATAAGTTCTCAGTCAACTAGGAAGGACCTTACCTGGTCACCAAAGCATTCGACAACGGAGCATTCAAGTTAGCTAACATGGATGGAAAAGAATTTGCAAATTCGACCAATCACTTGTTCCTGAAACCGTTCTATACATAAATTCAAGCTCAGGTATGTGTTAGTCCTAGAATCATGACTATAAACTGATACCACAGATTAGTCCTGGAATCATGACTAGAAATTGATACCATAGATTAGTCCTGGAATCATGACTATAGACTGATACCACAGATTATTCCTGGAATCATGACTATAGACTGATACCACAGATTAGTCCTGGAATCATGACTATAAACTGATACCATAGATTAGTCCTGGAATCATGACTATAAACTGATACCACAGATTAGTCCTGGATTATGACTATAAACTGATACCACAGAACAGTCTTGGGTTACGACTTAAAACTTACACCATCATTGTCCTGGCATTATAACAATAAACTGATACCCCACAGAGTCCACGAAGACTATAAACTAGCTTGCCTCTGCATGGTCCGCTAAGACTCGAAACTGGCAAGGTACCGTTCGCCACGACGCTAAACGGGCAATGTCCAACGGGTTACGACATAAAACTAACCCATGATAGTCCGTCAAGACTGTAAACTGGCACGTTCGTCTCCGACCCTTCACTCCATAGCCATATTCATTCGTCAGAATCATTGCACCCCTCATCAGCACACAATCTCATTAACATCATCGACATTCGCACTCAGTGCTCAAAGTCGCCCCCAATATTTATGTTCATCTGCAGCTGTTTAAATCGAAACTCATTTATTCACTCATGGTTTTCTTGTCTCCCTGGAGTTATGTTTGCAGGATGACGCTCAGAGGTGTTCGTAAGAGAGTGCATTTCATCATAGGCAGCAAGATGAAGCAACGTCCATTAATCCATCTCGCAAGACTGAATCAAACCATTAACCGGTACATTCCCATTCCTCAAAAATTCACCATCTGTTCACCAAACCATTTCACACTGTAAAAGATTACAGCAGTCGCAACACACAAACACAATATTCGCACATGAGTACAAGAACAATTTTACAAAAAAAAAAAAAATCGAGACCCTTGAAGCTTCCCATATAAGTCTCCAGGCTGGAAGGCAGTTGTCTCAAAACCAAGTACTCATGTCCCAAAATGGTCAAGAAGCATCCAGTTGCATGGCTTTGGCTACCCATCAATAAGTCCCCCTTAAACATTAAACACAGGCCCTATTCTTCCAAAGAATGCAAAACATCACTCCGTGGCTTTGGCATGGACAACAAGTGCTCTTGAAAACTAACCAAGAGCACTATTCCACCAAAGGACGCACATCGCATGCATGACTTCCGAGTCTGCCAAACAATGGCTATCAATGAGGACTAACATGGCGCACACCTGAGCATCCCATTTCCCCAGCATGATCCCTCGGACAATCACTACTCCCCACAATCCCTTCTCTCATACCAGCTACCAATCTCACCTTTTTCAATCCCATACACTATTAAACACGGTACGATGACGTCTCATCAATTGGCAAGGGACAAAGCTTTTATCAAGATGCTTGTGGTGTTTTGCGCTTCTTTGTCAATGCTTCTAGGGTCGATTCCTCCAAGCGTCAACAAAGAGGGGCCAATGAAACACCACAAAAATTTTGAGTTTGGCATTTTTCCGACAAGAAGCAGATCCCCCGTTGGCTACATTTGGAGTCACACATGGAAAATGTTGCGGATCGAAACACTTGGTTTTTACCAAGTGTTGTGCCAGCATCTATGCCCAGTGTATATGCCCAGCATACACGTCCAGTGTCTGCGCCCAGCGTCTACACCCGACGCCCAGCATACATGACACAGCAGGTGCAACAGGAGCAAGAATTGAAGCAAGTCGACGCCAGCATCCATCAGCGTATACACCCCAGCGTATATGCCAACATCCATCAGCATATACGCCCCAGCGTATACGCCCAGCGTCCATTCAAGTTCGCATGCCCAGCAAGTCCAGCATATACGCCCAGCGTATACGCTGGCCTGATGTAGCGCATACGCCTAGCGTATACCAATATTTCTAAAATGTACATGCCCGGTCGACACGCCACGTGTCTCCCAACTCGATTTTCCCGGTAACCCTTCCCCTATAAAAGGCCCAATTTTCCGCATTTTTAAGGTCGGAAAAATTTTACCAGAGCAGACCCAAGAGCAATCACGCTGCAAAAACCAGACCTTGAAACCCTCATATGCTGGAAGTCCTGTACGCCGAGCACAGTCTCTACGCTCCACCTACCGTGCAAACCAGTCGCCTCCCTGCACCTACCGGGGCTTTACGTCCGCCTTGTGTACACGCACAACTGCGTTAAGACTGGTACCTCGAAAACTATTTTCTAACGGCGTCATTGTTACAGTTTATATTCTGATTACGCTCACTTTTTTTACGTTGTTTACACTTGTCTACGCTGTTCAAACTTGTTTACGCTATTTATGCTCATCTACGCTTACGCTGCACTTACACTTTACGCTGTTTATGCCCTATTTACACTTTACGCTGTTTACGCCCTGTTTACGCTCTACGCTTTACGCCCTATTTACGCTCTGTTCACACTATTTACACTGTATACACTTAGTTTACGCTGTTACGCCATGCACATTTTTGCTTACGCTTTACGCTACCTACGCTGTTTACGCTGATTACGCCGGTTGCATTCTATTTACGCCCTGTTCACACTTCGCACTGTTTTACACCCGCTACACTGTTCACGCATAACCTAGTGTATAACACTTCGGTGATGCTCGGGGAAATCCTTTTCTGATCCGTGTGCGGACCACCCAAGGTACCCTACCTTCGTGCATTCCAGCATGCCCTCGGGCTAAGGTAGGGTCGTCTATGCTCGTTCCGCGATCCCACGGTCTCTATTTTTCTTTCCAGCTGGGGATCGACGATTTCGGGCAGTACAACGGTCAACAAGGTAAATAGGTGGAACATGCTAAGTAGGAGGCCTACTCCTTTAGTATTCATCAAGAGGCCCTTGCTACTGGGCAATTGACCCAAGGATAGGTATTAGAAGTACTGGTCCCTGAATAGGGATAACATCTCATGTTGCCCTGTAATTGCCTTATTGCCACCTTGGAAAAACCCATACTTTCTTTGGTTATTATGGAAATGAAATTTCGTATATTCATGGAGTTTGGTTCAATAGTGGTACAAATGCAACTAAAAGTGTGCCAATTGTGGCCTATTATGTCTGATAGTGGTGAATGGAACATGGGTGAAGTCCATCAATTCTGGCATAATAAAGATGAGGACACCACTATTAATATTTGTGGGGTGATCATCTCTTACTTGGTCAAGGACATTACTACAACTCTCAACTTGCCCAATGAAGGGACTAACGTTGCTCACCTCTCCATCAAATTCAACCCTGAAACAAAGAAATTATGGTTGAGATAGGGATATAGCAAAGAGGACAAGTCATACAATGAAATGACTTTGGAGGAGAAAACCTACTTCAAGATTGGGACATACCACCTATTTTCCATGAAAGGGTTCAATCTAATCTCCACTTATGTGGCTAGGGGAATTGCCATTTTAATGTGAAAATTTGCAGCCAACCTTCCCCAGTATTACTGCACTAAAATCAAATGATGGTTCGAAGAAACGAATTTAGGGAGACTAACACTTCTATTTCCCTACTTAATTAGAAAGCTATGCAAACACATGGGAATCTTGGAATATACTAATGATATCCTTAGGAAGCCTCAACATGACTTCTTTGCAAAACTCATGAAAACTACAGCACCAAGAAAAGCTTCTCATGAAGAACAAGAAATAGAAAAGGAGGCTGCACCATGAATAGAGATGCAACAAGAGCCTAAGAAACATACACAAGCACAAGCTCCACTACTACCACCATAATATTATAGGCCTTCAATAAGTCACCTGTATAGGATCACTAAAATAGCTAGCTAGGGAAGCTGGGATGAGGCCAATCTCTTCTAAGTCATGGTTGATGTTGTATGGCCCACCATATCAACCAACATAATGCAAGGAGAAATCTCAATATAGTCAAGAGGAGAGGGATCCCAATGGTCACACTAGATCTTTGGGGATGCCACATCCTTTCAAGTGACATTGGAAATGGAAGAAGGTGCCATAGTTGTGGTGCTACAACATGAGGATGTGGTAGCCACAACAAAGATGATCACTGATCACATTAAAGAGTCATTCAATGTGCTTGTTGTGCCCTTGACAAATCTGGTAGGAATAAGAGATGCACATATGTTGGCTAGGACCTCAATGACTCATACGATGCATGAGAACATTCTTCATTGATTACTACAAATAGGTCAAGTGATGATCATTTTGTTTGACATGCTTAGCAATGTTATTGCAGCACAATTAGACCTCATCACCATGAAGGGAAAGTTGATCATGGTAGAAATCAAGGTATAACATGTAAAAGTTGAGATACAAAGATTACAGGAAGAGTTGCTTTCCTTGTGAATTGAATGACAAGATCTTGCTCATTTTGTTATGCTAGACCAACTAGAGCAATTCAAGATAGAGGAGCTCACCAAGCTAGCAAACGAGAGAGTAGCTATGGAGCAAGAGAAGGAGGTGGTGGTTTGGAATGCCTATACTATAGATGTGCAATCTCATGCATATACAAAGGCATTGACCACCATCTAAGAAGAAAATAAGTATCTCACTATAGAGAATTCCAGGTTGACCACTATGGAAAAACAAAGAACATCTTAGAAGAAAGCATCCACCAGTTATGAGAATAAGTAGTGAGGATCAACCATGACATGAATAGATTGGCCAGGAAGAATATAACCCTCTCCATGGAGGAGGTACAGGCTATTCACCAAAAGTCAGCAATCAAAATTAGTCAATGGCAAAACAAGTCTAAGAAGCATGAAAAATTGAAAGAGCACTTTTGCAACCAGGTTGGAATGTATAAACAGATCAATGAAAAGGAAATTGAGATGGCCAAGCCAACATCAACTCCCTGTCATTGTAGAATCTTAAGTGACAACCCATCTTGAATAGCTATTCCATGGTCCAACAAGGGAAAGTAAAAAAAAAATGGAGGGACCTGTAGATAGAAGATCTAAAGGAGTACATGGTGTTGGCTAACCTTTGATATGCCAACCTTGACATGTTAATAGCAAGTTTTTCCCAAAGTGAGCTACATAAACAAGTGGTGGCAACCTATGCGTTGTATGAGAAAGAGTTCGTGAATTGGAAAGATGCTTTGCAAAAGTTGCAATTGGCAAACTCAGAGTTAAAGGTGGTTAAAGTTAGTTATCAGGGAAAAAAGGATGTATGCTTAAACTTAGCTTGGAGATTGATAGATTATCATGAGCTTATGGACAGGGCTAGGGCTTTCGAGGAAGAATGATGATAGTTTGTAGCATGGTATTTAAAGGTGAATCAAATCTTTTTGAAACTGCCATGTCCTTGGGATGTACTAGTGCCAGCAGACATTGGCACAGTAGCCTAGATGGTGCATAGCTTAAGGATGGAGGAAGAAAAGTTGTAGGCCTTGCTTAATCACTACCAATTTCAGTAGCTTGGTGACAAATGAAAGTAGTTGATGGAAGAGCCATAGCCTTCGGGTACCACATGAGCTTCCCAGTTTTATTTTGTTTCAATTTGTTAAAATGTGTTCCATTTTTGTACTGCACCACTAAGACATGTAAGGATTTTATTGTTTTGTTCATTTTTGAGTTAGTCAATAATCCCATACTTGCCCAATATTTTGTAAAGAAATTATTCCTCATTTTGTTTAAGTCGAGGACGAGTTTTCATTTAGTTGTGGGGGTATGATGAGTCATCATTGGAAGGCCCTAGCATTGGATATGCGATGTTGGAGCCCTAATGTCATGTACTCAATGTTAGAGCTAGTAAGTAACATTGAATACCCAATGTTGCCTCATCTAGGTTTGCCTATAAATATGACACTTGGACGCTTGGATGAGGGGGGAGAGTCATTAGTAAGGGAGATAGTTTAGTTTTCAGTTTCTTCTCTTTAAATTCTATTATTCCTAGTGCATGCCCAGAGTGTGATGTTTATAATTGTACAACATCTTTTCTTGAGTGTGACGTACTTGGACACGTTACATGACTTGCAATAAAGATTGAGATTACTTCCATAATTGTAACATCCACTTAGATTATTATTATAGTTAATTATTCACTACTTTCTTTAGTTAATTGTTTCCATTTATTATTATTTACTATTCCTATTATTAAGTGGAATGTAGATGCCTTAATCACGAGAATTTAAGTGGAAGTACTTGGTAATCTAGAAGTGTATCATTTGGCACAACCAATGACATACACTTGGCAATCCTAGAAGTAGCTTCATGAAGTCCAATACATGTACGAATGATTAAGTGTGGGTACTCATCGGCCATAGGCTACTTTAGATCTTATTTTCCATTATTCATTATTTTAATTAATCCACCTCTTTATCGTCATTAGGATTAGCATAGAATTAGAAACAACATCATATGCCTCACTTTGGACTAAATCATATGTGAAAACGCTACCACTATTCCAAGTGGGAGGATCGTGAACTGTGATCAAAGCATAACAATCTGGATGCCACAACTAGTCCCATCTATGGAATTCAACTGAGTCATGCATGAATGCTTGTGATTTGTATGGTTGAGCATAGAGGTCCCTTGTTGCTCATCATCGAGGTTGAAAAAGGTAGGTTTGGATTACCAAAAATAGTAAAATTTTTGTAATTCCAATTAATTTGTAAAATAATAACTATGTTTCCACTTTGGGCATTCTATTCTCAATGTGGATGCATGGGGTTAAGGTTTCCATAAAATTTTAAGAGTCAAAATTGGTAAAAATCTTATCATTGATGCAAATTTTGGTTAAGAGTGAAGGCATAGGGTGGGGTCCTCAATCCAAAAATTTCCAATTTTGAAAAGTGAAGTTGATTCCCATCCAAAATTGACATGAACTAGAAATTTCCCCCTTTCACTTTAGTGCACTTCTAGTTATGGTGCACTATATTGGAAACTAGGGTTTTAAGTTGTGCAGTTAGGTTTTAGTTGTGATTTTATTGTGGAATCTCATAAGTTTTCAACATAATTTTCATTCCACATAAATAATGCATTGGAGGAGAGCTTTGGAAAACATTCTTGTGGTAGCAGCAACTAATTCTTAGCATGGAAGCCTTCCACCTTCCTCATAGCCAGCACTGATCTCTCATCCTTCTTAATTTTCTTAAGCCTATCATGGTGCCAAAGTAATGAGGGGGAAAAAGATGAAACCCTATGATTCAAAAGGTGGATAAATGTGCTTAGGATCTAGAAGAAGTACCTAGGCTTGTCTCCATCTAGGCTTCTTTTATTGTTGCTCCAAGGTAGGTAGTTCTACCTATTTTTGCCTTTTCTCTAAGGTTTTTTAAATTGTTTTGCTTCCTAAGTGTTAAGGCTATTTTCTCAGATCTACTCTAGTGGAGGGATTATGATAGAATTCCAACAAAATCCACCTATTATTTTGGCCATTTCCACATGGATCCATGGCGTTTTATTTGTAAATCTAATTTAAAAAATAGGGATTATTGTTTCATGCTTTTTTCCCAAAGTTTTGGGGTATGGCTATTTTTCTCAAATACAGCCCTTAGGATTTGTTAAAATTAAATTTTAACAAAATCCTACCCCATTATTTTGGTGTGAATTTTAAAGGGTTTTAATGGTTTTGGCTATTTCAACTATTTTGATGGCTATATGAAATTTAGGCTTTGAGGTTTTTTGAAGATTTAGCATTAAAAAGCAAGTAATGTTGTGTATTTTTTTCTTGGTAGAACAACTACACATTTGTAAAAATTAAGGTTATGGATTTTTAGCCCTTTGTTTAAGATTTCAAATGGCTATTCTCTCATTTAATTTGACCTTGAAATAAAGAAATTGTGGCTATTTTCCTAATGTTGTGCGGTTAGGTTGTTTGTCCCACTTTTTGTAATTTCATGTAGTTTTGTGAATTTTTTATAAGGAAACAACAAAGGCTTGAGATATTTTCTAGTTATGGCTAATAGGCTTTGGCTTCAGATTTCCAAAAAATGTGGAATCATTACGATTGGATTGAAAATGAATTTTTTATGAATTTTTTACTAAGCATGTGTAATAAGGGTGGTTGTGTTATTTTTGTATTATTGTCCAATTTGAAAAACCTTTTTTTCATGAAAAAAAATAGTGTTGAATTTTTTCTAAGCATGGTTGGATAGGACTTGATTTAAGCTTTCAAATGGTGGTGGAACCACTCCATTTGGACCTCAAACTAATTTTTTATGAATTTTTTGGCTCTGGCTATGTGAATTAAGGAAAAAATCACAATTGTAGTACATTAACCATTTGGAAATAGAAGTGGTTGATATGTATAACTTATGTTTTTCTTTTGTGAACATGTAAAACTAATGTTTAATTTTTATTTTTTAAGAAGAATAAAAGCTTTTTCTATTCTTAGCAAGCTTTTACAATCTCTACATGGCTTTTTCTAAGTTTATTATGCTTTTTCTAAATTTGTGTATAACTTAGAAGATTTTTCCAAATTTATGCATGCTTTGCATAATTTAAATGTTTTTTTTCCCTAAGATTTGTGCATATTTTAGATGTTTTTTCCCAAATTTATGCATGCTTTGAATAATTAGGTGTTTCTTGTAAACTTATGCATGCTTTTTCTAAATTTATGCATAATGTAGATGCTATTTTCTAAATTCATGCATAATGTAGGCTAAGAATTAGTTTTAGCTATAATGTTTTGGCTATAAAGGCTATAAAATATGGTAATAATTCTTTTGTGAAATTTCTCAAGCTAATTTAGATAAACATCTAAGAGCTTTTTATAGAGGCTAATTTCACCTCTAACTTAGGAAGGTTTTTTTTCTAAATTTGTTAAGAAATCCAAATTAGTCATGACGTAAGGTTTGCAAGGTTGTAATAATGTTTTCTTGTGGAATTACTTAAACTAATTTAGATAACCATCTTAGAGCCTTTTACAGAAGTTAATTTCACCTCTAACTAGATGTTTTGTCTAAATTTGCTAAGTAACTCTAATGGGTCATAATGTTTTTGCTTTGAAAGGTTGTAATAATGCCCCATTTTTTGTGGAATTTCTTAAGCTAATTTAGATAAACACTTTAGAGCTTTTTACAAAGGCTAATTTCACTTTCGACTAGGATGTTTTTTCTAAGTTTGTTAAGAAATTACAATTTGTCATAATGTTTTTTATGCTTTACTTCCTGCAAGGTCTTTTTGAGGCCTATCCTCATCATAGTGGAGCTAGTTGGTATCTTGTGCTACATTAGTCATCCCAAGACCAATAGCTCATGACATGACATGCCTTTGAGAAAAATCTCCTTGTGGTTCTAGTCTGGGGAAAGGACTTCCTTGCCTACCTCCTTAGAAACTTTAGTGTGATGTTGTGTTTACACTTGTTCGCAAATGTAGTCGAGGTTGTTGTGGAGACCCTGTTGTCTTGGGCACCTAGCCTAATTGCCAAATACATTATTGACATGCCACTTCCTAAGATTGTAGGGGGACCAGTAGATGCCATAAGTCCATGTTACCTTATAGAGATCTGGATGATGCTATAGTATAGTTAGTATAATATTGACAATACTTTGATGGTGGTGCATACAGCCTACACATTATTTTAGAAACCACCTGGCACTATGTACCATCTATAGGGATAAACATGGTTATTATAATGCTTTTATGCTTTTGTCTTGATTACCTTTTCTAACTCCATTGATTTTACAACTTCTTGTGAGTACAACGTCAATGATAGGGTTTGATCATTAATGATCAAATCTTGGCAGTGGTTCAAATTACTTTGTATGAATTCAAAAAGAGTCCTCAAATCAAAACTGCTATGTATCAACAGTTAAGAGGGAACTTTGATGAATATTCCATAAGGTTTAAGCACATATAAAAAAAGTATAAGGATGAGAGGATGATGCACAACAGTTGGGTAGATGTCAATAGCATGGATTAGACCTTTGTAGTTGGAACATCCACAACATAAAAGAAAAGTAAAGGTGAATGTAGAGCTTCTAGTGCTTTATGGATCTAAGTGTTGTATTACTTTTCTTGGTTGTTGAAATTTCACACATTGATGCTAACGTTTGGTCATTGCTTCGCAGGACCTTCCACCTTAGTTGATGTCACCATATCACTTTCACATTCACATCATGAGAATATCCTCATCCTAAAGTTTGGTGAAGTGACATTAACATAGGAGTGGCTAAAGGGATAGATGCCTGAATACATTCAAGAAAACATCCAATGTGCATGTTTTCTTGATGTATTCATGGCACCTGAAACACCATTAATTTCAGAATAACACTTTGAATGAAAATAGCTCAAGCCCTTTCAAAGCATTCCAGAGAGGTTAAGAGAGTTGCAGGTAGAGGAAAACAAAGAAAGAAGAAACTTTGTTTATGCATGATTGAATGGATGGCTGCGGAAGCAATAGCAGCAGTACCAGCAATAGTAGCGGCAATAGGAGTTTGAGCATCAGCAGTTTTGGAATCAACAGAAATAGCCACAAAATCAGCAAACCAGGGATGATTCCATGACAAAATATTCCACCACCGGCTCATCATCATCCTCATCAAAAATCAAAATCTTCATCAGTAAAATCGGCAACCACCACAGCCGCCTATGTACAACATCAACAAGAAAGATTTCAAAGATGTACTCCAAATGCTCATGGGCTCGTCAACATCGTTGCTGTCACCATTGCCAGATCCGGCACTGCCTTCGTCGGCGAGCCTTAAGCCATCGAACTTGCGGCTACACAAAATCAAGCCTACCGCGTGGCTGCCTTTTCTCTTCTGTCATCGCCATCTCCTCTACCGCTGCCGTGTTTCTGTTTTCCACTTCTGCTTCTGTTCCTTCCCCGCTACTTTTTTCTACTCCTGCTGCACCGACGTCCGCGAACTACCACACTGCGTCTTCTGCGCTCCTACCACCTTGCTGCCTCCTGCTGCGCTACCACGTTGATGTTCTACAGCTCCTGCGTTGCTTGCCGCATGGTCTCCAGCAGCAACTTCACGATCGCCACCTCTGGTTCCGTCGACTCCTCCTGTTCCGCCGTCTTCACTGTTCCGCTACTGCCATTGTTTCCTGTGCCGCGTTGTTCTAGCTGTACTCTCCCCAAGCCTACCGTCGCACCCGCCACCGCTGCACCGTGCCCGCACCTCACGTCGTTGCTATGCCTGCAGTCTCTGTTTCGCTGCTGCACGCGGCCTCTATTGCCACCCCTGCTGATTCTCTGCTGCATCTGCCCTGCTGCCTGCCGCGTGGCTGCCTCTTCTTCCATGCTTCCGCCACCCTCTACATCGCGACGCAGTTTCTGCCGCCGTTGTTTTTTTTAACCGTCGCCGAGCCTGCCGCCGCCGTTTCTGCATACCTGCTGCTGCATCGCTGCCCCTCTGCCACACCTGTCACTCCCGCTATTTTCTGCTGCTATCGCTCCTCTTCTTTCTGCTGCTGCCTCTTGCCGCGTCCCTGCCGCCGCGTCGCAGACGTCTTGCCTGTCATGCCTGCCGCTGCTATTTTTTTCTCCCTGCTCATCGTGTTGCCACTCTTGCATTACCTGACGCGTCGCTATTGTTGTCTGTTTTCTGCCGCACTATCCTCCGCTGACGGCCTCTGAGCCTACTGTTCGCTGCCTGCCACCGCAGTTTTCTGGCTGCCTGCCGTGTAGCCTTGCTTTTTGCCGCCTGATCACCGCCACCCTCTGACGCATCGCTGCTCCAGTTGCTGTGCTGCTGCACCTCCACAGCCTCCACATTGCTCTCCCTGCACTGCCCCCAGCTGCTGCTCTCTCTTCGCACCACCGCTGCTGCATCATTGGGCATCTAATGATTAAAATTTTTTCATCAAAACATTAGAAATTTTTTTTCAATTTTCAGCGGACCAACCACAAAAAAATTATATTTTTAATCAAGGGCCGCTGCTGTTGGACATCTTTTCTAATTTTCTAAAGTTTTATGGCTCAAGGGCTTGTATTCCTTAAATTATTTGTATTTTTCTGGGCTGGAATAACCCATAAGTTGTAAAATACATTGAACCTGGCCAAGAAAAGCAAAATTGCCAACACACGTACAACTCATGTACAACTTTCAAGCATGGATACATTGAACCTAGTCAAAGAAAACCCTAGCCAAAACCCTAGCCCAAACCTATAAATACCCTACCAATTCACACAAATTGGAGAGAACAAGGAACAAAGAAGAGAGACAAGAACAACAAGAGAAGAACAAAGACAAAAGAGCCAAAAAAAGCGACAAGAGAGAGAAGAAGATTAAAAGAGGCAAAGATTGGAGGAATTGGTGATGCACATCCGATTTTTGGCTTCCGATTTCTTCTCACATTAATCACATTTCATCGTCACATCATTGTGTCACATCATTCCGGGGCTAGGCGTTTGACTTGCCGTCCACACTTGTGCAACTACGCTTTGACCGGTGCATATTCTTGTTTAAAAACAATACAATACAGTTTCATTTTTGCCTCTCATTTACATTATTTACTACAGTTTATCTTCTGTTTACAATATAACTTTGTTTACGCTTTATTCATAATTCAGTACACTTTATTTACATTTCGTATCATTGTTCATATTCCGTTTACACCGTTTACGATAACCCAAGCGCTAGCCATAGCTTACGCTTGGGGAAGTCCTTGGTTGATTTGCATGCGAACCATCCAAGGCACTCTGCCTTCGTTCCCTTTTCCAGCTTGCCCTCAAGCGAAGGCAGGGTCCGCTGTGGCTTCCCAATGATCCCTCAGTGTTTGTTTTCTTTCCAGCCTTACACCGACGATTTAGGTCAGTACAACACCTATCTCTTTTATTGCCATTGTGAAGATGCTACATGTCATCGAATCCTTCGATGAGTAGGTTTTTCATTTTAGCATCATCATCTAAGGTGTGAAGGTGAACATGCACGTAGGGGGTGGCCTCTTTCATAATTTTTTCTAGAGTGGCTTGGTTTCAACATGGGCCACTCTAGAATTTCGATGGATAGCTTTACAAACCCTGATGCAAAGAAATCATATCCTTTGTTTAGGTCTTGTGCATTTCCCAAAATACTATCACAAAAGAAGGTAATCATCTTAGCATATGGGTGGACCTTTAAGAAGGTTTTGAAAGAGGGATCCTTAGACCTTGTTTTTACACCTTTGCAATAATCCATATGCACTTTACACTTTTTGTAGGTTATCTAAAGAGGTTTATGAGGTTTCTAGTGGTGTATAGGAATGGGAAATGGGTTTTCCAAAATCCAAGTCAACTTTCTAGGCATTGAATAAAGCACATTTATCCAATAGTGTAGGCTTAGACCCCACTAGAGGGGATGGATGACACGTTATTCATCACCATTAAGAATCTTAATGTTAGGCAGTACAAGTCTCCTAATAGTATTAAAGATGATGAGCCTCTCTTTTTTTCTTGCTAGTGTCTAGGATGCCAGATGACAGTGTATGGAGAATGAAGAGGTAGCTAGGGAGAAACTTAAGAGGCCTATGGAGGAGGTGCCCCTAGCATCAGATCAGCTTGCCCCAAAGAAGCTTAAGTTTAAGCTTAAGCCATCATAGTAGGTAGTTGTAGGTATGCTCTATTTAAATTTGGCTATTTCATATTCTAAAGTTTATGGATACTTTATGGTTTCATGTGTTAACTAGTTTTCTATGTGCTATGATTGTAGATAAGTGTCAATCTATAGTAGCCCAAGCTACCATAGAGGTAGAACAAAGGTGTGCAGAAGAGCCACTCCTAAAGCAAACTATGGTTGAAGGATTTACCTATGTAGGTATAGATGATTTAGATACCTTGTTTGGTGAGGTAGTACTAGGTACCTCTCCCATCATCATCCCAAAGGAGTAAGAGGAGGAGGAGCTAGGTATGCTTATGCCTTAATATTTTCATTATATCTCATTGGTTATCTTTGGTTATCATCCTAACCTTTTGATGATTATTATACTTATAGTAGTTTCTGACTCACCAATGCTAGCTTCCATCCCTAAGTTTCATGTGAAACCATGGGTAGATACTCCAAACAAAGTGAAGTTCATTTGTGGGATGGATAAGTACATTATTGATTAGTTGCATTAGGTTGCACCTAATATAGGTAAGGATTTTATTTTATGTGCCTTAGTCATGAGCTTTGCTTGCATTATGGTTATCTTAGGTTATGTTTTATGGTTATATTTTATGCTTGTGTAGTGCCTTCCATGGAGTGGGACCTCAATAGAGACATGGAGATAAACTCCTTACCTAAGCTTCCCTCTGATGTGTCTAGTGTACCCATGAAGTTATATGAGACTACTACTGATTTAGCAATGTTGTGTGCAAACACTTCATAGGAGCTAGAGAGGTCCAATGCATCCCTATGGGAGGAAATTATCGCCTTAAGGGAAAAGACTCAAAGATAGAAGGATATAATTAGAGATCTTTGAGACTATAACATCTGCGTGGAAGCCGAAGTGGCTAACTTAGGGGAATTATAGACTAAGAAGATCACATGGGCTTACTACTAGCATGTGTTTTAGGACAAAGTAGTAGTCCTATAGGAGATGATGGAACAATGTATGCAGATGGACCTCATCTTCCAAATGGTTGAGGATTAGAAGGATCATTACACTTGGGTTTTAGAGTGGGGCAAGACATAAAAGATCCACAAGTGACAATATAAGGTTGATCATGGGGCCTACCTAAAGTGGCTCAAGGAGGAGTTAGTTGAATGATGCAAGAGAGAGCTATTTGTTCAGGGAATCTAAGAGGATACTGCTTATCAACATTTTAAAATTACTCTCCAGGTGGAGTGATCCCCTACTCTTAAGATTACCACTATTGTAGGTGAGACATCTACAGCTACTGCTGCTCATGAACCTTCTACTTAGACTCCTATAGATAGGACTTACATTCTTTCTGATGTTGATCCTGGAGATGTTAACTAGGTCAATATGATAGAGGATCAAATCCTCCATCATTTTGAGAAAGGCCTTCCCCATCTACCCCAAAAATAATGGAGCTAGAATCTCCATAGGTTTGATATATTTTATGTTTTAGTCTTTGTTTTAATTCATGATTTTGGCTATGGGTTACTAATTGTTTATATGTTGTTGCATTTCAAGCCTCAAGAGACATTGGCAACCCTAATGATAAGGGTGAAAATGACCCATCACTTCCTTTTGTAGATGCCACTTAGTAGCCTCCTTCAGTTTAGCTTGTTGGCTATTTGTTTTTTGCTTTTGTTTGATGGCTATGGTTAACCAAGAGTATTTTAGGGATTGTTCTTAATCTTTGACATTCTTGCTACACATTGTGGCCATGGCTATGTATGTTATGGACATTTTAACTTTAAATTTAAATTTTGATCTTATTTTTTAACTATATGCATCTATAGTAGTAGTAAACATTGTAAACATTGAAAATGGTTATGTTGATGTGTTTGGATATAACATTTAATCAATGCTAAACAAAAAGAGATATAATAATAAAAGGGAAATTTTCTAGTTTTAGGCCATCGCAAACATAGGTTATATTGTCTTACCAGTTTAAGGCCATGGTAGGCCATATCACTAATTTAGAGTCTTAGTGTATTGTAATGCTAGTTTAACATCTTAGCAAACTTAGTGCTAGATTAACATCTTAGCAAATGTGATGCAAAAGAGACATATATTTATAAGTCCTTTTTGATCATAAGAAAGGCTATAGTAAATAGGAAAAAATGCATACAAACTTAGGCTACATGCATAAACTAACAAAGATATAATAAACTACAAAAGAATAGTAATGCTACTTGGCTATCAATACATTCAGTCATAGGGGCATGTGAAGGTTAAGGTTAACTTCACTTGTGTAGATTCTTTCTAATCTTTTCAAGATTAGGGAGTGAGTAACACTCACTTTGCATAAGCTTGTATTCACCATCTCCTTTGCTTATGATGTTAAAAGGGAGTTCATTCCATAATGTATCCCATTATCTATCGTTGTCATCTTGGCTATCTTAGGTTTTTGCTCTTCATGGCTAGGAGCTTCTTCTTGAGGTTCCACTTTGGACCCTTGCTCTATGTCTACATTGTTGATAGCTAGGGGAACTACATTATTACCATGAATGATTATTTCACCTCCATCATAAGGAAGGTGAATTTCCTAATGGATGGGTGAGGACACAGCTAGTAATTGAGCTAACCAAGGTCTTCCTAGCATCAGGTTGAATCCTAGTGTCTCTCTCTCTCTCTCTCTCTCTCTCTCTCTCTCCCCCCCCCCCCCCAAGAAGTTGGCAGTTGTAGGGAATTGTTCTCCAACTACAAAATCCAAAGATATAGACCCCTTGACGACAACTCTTGATCCATTGAAGAACTTAAGAGCTATGGTGGTTGTAGGTTGTACTTGCTTAGTTAAGCCCAAGCGTTCAATGATGGTGCATGTGATGATGTTGGTTGCAGCTCCATCATCAACATGTACTTGATGTATTTTAAGTTGTCCTATGCATATGGTTATGAATAAATGGACTATAGTTACTTCTCCATTCTAAAGATTAACCTTAATTTTGTTATCGCAAAACATTAAGGGTGTTAACTTGTCCTCCCCTAGTGAGGAAGGAATCATCACTAATGGATGGATTCCTCATTAGCAGTAATATTCCACTAATAGGTATGGAGGTCAACATTTTGAATAGCATCTCACAATGTATAGCAGAATTCATGATCAGCTTATGTAGGCTTAGGATTGTGTTTTTTTGCTTGAGTGATTGCCTAACTTGGTCCATTGCACTAAGGAAGCTTTTGTTAGTGGCCATGGGCTTATCACCTTGCTTGTGCTTTACTTCCTTCATACATTCCAAAATATAAACTTTAGCTTTAGGCTATGGTTGTTGTGGCTCTTCCTTGTTGTTTTGGTTGTGGGCTTTGGTATCCTCCTATGGCTTTTTGGTTGAATGGGATGGGACAAAGGGGATCATGGTTATAGGTATAATTAGAGTGGGCTTTGGCGCATCCACTTCCTTTTGTACCTTTGTCTACTTAGTTCCCTTGTTGTTAGGATTTTTCTTATTATTTTTTCTTTGTTTGACTATTTTTTTTGGTTGTCAGCCATTGGTTGTAAGGAAGAGGTAGTAGCATTGGCCACCATAGGGGGTTTTTGTGTAGTTGGTTGGGCTCTGGATGTTGGGGTTATATTGGGTTGGGAGACTTCAGCGACAAAATATTCCCTTAGAGGCATTCATGATGGTACTCTCACAACAAAGGGGGATCTTAAGCTATGGGAAGTCAAAGAAGAACTTTTGTTGTAAAGGGGTAATTGAATCATGAATGGTTCTCTTGTAGGTCCCCAATCATCACTGATGTTGAATGTTAAAATAACACAGGGGATATCATTAGCATTCAATGTGTCTTTGTAGACTTGCATTGATTGGTTTTGTGGTTGAACTGGGTTAGAAGCATCTAAGACTAGTTTCCCCTATCTATCATCCTTTGTAGGTCGTCCTTCATTGCAAGGTAGAAGTCTATGTCATGACTAGGCAATTGATGATAATCATAAATGAGGTCTAGTTTGAAGTATCTAGGCAACTAGGGATCATCCTTCATCCCTCAAGTGGGATCTTTGGCTATTTTGCATAGACACTCATGTTTCTTTTTGGCAGCTTTAGCCATTTTTTTGTGTTGCATGCACCCACTTCTTAATAGTTGGTCTAGCAACTCGAATGATTTTTATGGTAACATATTATATTTAGACCTATCCTTTCCTTTGAAGTTAGGTCAATTTATTGTCAATGTAGTGGTCCAAGAAGTTGATGGTTGGTTATTATGGTCATTGGTTGGGACCCTAGGCAAATTGGCCTTCAGCCATTGGTTCATGATCTTTGTCTCCTTGGTTACAGTTGCTATGATAGTGTTGTTTTATTTGCTCTTTTCTTTGTCTCTCTGAGTGTGTTGGTTTTTATATGCTATATAATTTAGGTTATGACTAGCTTCTATAGCATCCTTTATATTTTTAGTTTGTGAGAACACTTGGCTAAGAGACTGTGAATCAAGGTAGTAGAGTTTAGACTTGATGAAGTCATTAACTACTCCATTGAATATGACTAACAAGTGGGCTTCGACTATGGGCTCTAGTATTTCATTTAGTAGTCCATTCCACCACTAAATCAATTTCTATATGGGTTCTAAGGGCCCTTGCTTGACCTTCATGAGTTGATCAAGAGTTGTATCAAGCTTTAAGTTATACTTGAAGTGGTTGAAAAACTAGGCTACTAGTCCTCTAAAGAGAATATGGACCCTTTGGACAATGCACGATACCAATCAAGTGCTTTCCTAGTTAAAGAAATAGGAAAGATCCTCATATGATATGAGGCCATGGCTACAAGAGTAAACATTTAGATTGAAAGGTAATAAGATGAGCATTAGGGTCACCTTCTCCATTATATTTGCTAAATTGGGGAACAAGGACACCAGGAGGAAGTGTTAAGGATGGGACTATAGGACTTATGGGATTGTCTTGGTCAAAGACCATAATCTTAACAGTTTGTGTGGTAGAGGCTTTAAGCCTCTTCAACTCATTTTTTAGGTCTTGGATAATTTAGAAGGCTTGATCCAAGCCTTGCAGTGGCCCCATAGGTTGCAAGGTTTGTACATAAGGTTGTGGCATCTATTGTTAGGTTTGTGGCCTCATCATGGATTGCATGATAGAAGGAAGAGGTTGCATTGTGATTTTGTCTTATGAGCCAAACAAAGAAAAAGATGTTTGTGTTGGTACTTGAGGCATAAATGGGACAAATGGGGTGTGTGACCATTGTGTTGCTTAGGGTCTGATGGTGGATCCTGTATGAGTAGTTAATGGATTTGTGGTGGTAAAAGCCATGTTGATAGTTTTAAATATTGAGACTATGTTGTAAATGACATTGATGTGCTATAGTTGGTTGTTTATGGCATTGGCTAAGTGTGATGTGTGGCTATAACTAGTGTGTGATATATTGTAATAGGGTAGGAAGGAGTGGAAGATGGTGGCACCATGCCCATGGAAAAAGAAAAAGCATTAGAGGAAGGTGCTCTGACTTTGGCGGATTTTTGTTGGAATAGTTCTCCCAAGATGTTTTTAGGCTCAGATTCTACCTTAAATTCATTCTCCTCTTCCTATTATTCTTCAAATCTAGGCTTGTCATCTTCCGCTTCAATTGGGCTAGCATGCTAGAATAGATGTCATTAAGGGGAATTTGGTCATATGGGGAAGGGATGTACTCCTTCTCAGTCCTGTGTATGAGCTTAAACTTCCTTTTGGCCTTAGCTTCAATTTGTGAAGTTAGCATGCCTACCTATATTTTATCATAAATAAAGTTATAACAATCTTCATTTATGGCTGAAAAATCAGGACTCTCCCCTCTAATCCTTAAAGATTGCCTACACTCAATGATGGTAGGGTCTTTGGGATCATACACCCTTATGGATTGTTGGCTATGATCTTTGCTAGTGAGGGTGAAGGGCAATTTGGTAGACTTTTGAAAAGACATGGCTATAATGTTGAGAATGGCTTAAAAATAGGCTATAAATGGTAAAACAGGAGTAAATTCCAATGAATGGAATTCAAAAGATCTTAAAGGAAATGAAAATGACAAAAAATGATGTACTTACTATAATTAGTAAGTATGGGATAAGGGGCCTTTACCCATTTACTAGAAATGGAATGTTGGAAATGTTGGTTTCAAGCCTCACCTAAGTTGGCCTCCCAACTACCTTTACACTCAATATGGTAGGAGGGGAGGAAAGAAGTGGGGTGAGATAGTGAAAATCTCAAACCTTCTTATTTCAATATTGGAGACAGGGGGAAAGTTTGAAGATCAAAATGGAAACTTGGTAGTTTCCAAACATGGTTTTGGCAGGTTACTAGCTTTTACCACAAAGGAGGAAAAAGTAGGATTGGTTGGTATGGAAACCAATGTTAGTTTAGTGGCAAAAAGTATCATAGCAAAAATTAAGTGGTTATTAAGGCTTCCATGCTAGCTTTACTCTAGAAATTCATAGCAGATATTATGAAATTAGAGCACCCAAACCACCTACAACTTCCATGCTGAAGTTTTTGCTATAGGGGGTAAAGGTAGCATTGGATTCCTTGGGAGTTTTGGCTTCAAAAAGCTAGAAATGTCTTTTAACTTTCAATAAAAGCAAATCTAGTCATTAAATTGGTTTCAAACATTAGCAATGTTAGCCTCCCAATTGCTTCCATGTTGGGTATGGCAAATGGGGAAAAGAAGGGGGGTGAGATGATGGGAATCTCACACCTCCTACCTCAATGTTGAAGAAGGAAAGGATGAAAAACGTTTTGGCAGTAAAAAGGAGAAATAATAATAATAATAATATAGAAGAAAATATTAGCATTGACTTTGGGTTGTAAATTTCATAGCAAATGTTGTGAAAAGCCAAAACTCAACCACTTGTAACTTCCATGTCGTAGTTTTGGTCTTTGGGAAGGGTGTTGGGGGGGGGGGGATGGGAAGACTAGTGTTGACTCTTTAAAGGTTTTGGCTACAAAAATCAAGGAAAAGCTTACAAAAGACAAAAAAAAAGTATTAGATTTGGTTACAAATTTAGGGAAAGGCCCTCCTTCTAGAGCTAAGAAAACCTATTGTGACCAAAAACCTCAATCATTGGAAAGACTAAGGATCCTTAGTGCAACAGTTTTCCAACCTTGAATCCCTAGGGCCTCTGTAAAGAAAATGGATTAGAGGTTCCTTGGCTAGTCTAATAGATCAATTAGGGACTTATGAAATGAAAAATGTGGAAAGATAAATAGATCTAAATAATGCATAGAAAATAAATTTATTTTTGAACAAAAAACTCAAAACTTAAAGCTTTATTGAGAAAGAATAAATAATAAGTTAAAGAAATGTGTACAAATGGTGCTTGGATGAGCAGAAATGGGGTTGACTTACACAAGATTTCAGAGCTTGTTGAAGCTGATGTGATCTACTCCATAATCTGAGTGCTAAGCCACTCTAGATGCTATGGAACCTTCCTTCATTGCTACAGATGCAAATCTACAAGTTGGGTCTCTACTGGGGGTGAGAATAGTGGAAAATTTGGATCCTAGGTTGCTCCATGCTAGGGCTTGAAAATCCTAGAAGTGTAGTGTTGACATCCAAAATCGACAAATCTCTAGGTAGTTATGCTTCCACTATGTGATTCAAGAGAATGCAAGTATGAGAAATTGCAAAAGCTTTTGAGTGCTTGAAAATGTCATAAGTATGGAATTAGTGCTTGGAAAATTGCTTATATGCTCAATGAGAAAAAAAATTTCTGAATCTATTTAAAATTCCAAAATGTATAAATGACGTTTGAAATTGGCTTTTATAGGATCTTTAGACCATGAATGGAGCTACAAATTGGCTATGATTTGGCTACAAAAATGGTTGCAAATTGGCTATAAAATAGTTGCAAAATGACTACCAAATCCAGGTGAGATGGATGCCCAAATTTGGGGGGTTACCATACATAGTAAGTGCTTCCCCCATGGCCATTCCATTTTCCATAAATAGTAACTAGGGCACACCTTTCACATTGAAAATGAATCTTCTACACAAAGCTCTCCACCATGCTTGCTAAAGTGGTTGGTCAATGTTGAAGTGCATGAAGTGATGAACTTTAGCTTTTGTGGTGGCTTCCACGTTGAGAGATGTAATTTTCCACACTAGGGATGAAGAATTCACATAGGAGGAAAACTTCCACATTGAGTAGGGGGTGGGGGTGGGGAAGGTTTCCAAGCTGTGTGTGTGGTCTCCACATTGAAGGGGAAAAGTTTCATAACCTCCACCCTTACATGCTTGTGGTAGGTGAGATCTATCCCTTGCATGCATTTCCAACATAGAAAAATGTATAACCTCCATAAAAACCCATCAAATTACCTTTTTTGGCATTCCAAAAGGTAATTTTGAACATCCCCCTCCATCCCTAGCCCAAATATAGACACTAGGTGACTTTTTTCACTTAGGGAATGAGGCTTTGACCACTTATGAGGAAGTTTTTAGTCCCAAAAGTATAAAGTATGTGAAATTGCCCACTGTGGATTATAGTTTTCACATTTACAATGAAGTTTTGCCTTGGGTTTCATTAGGTGAATGCTACATGATGATGATTGGCTATAACATGCAAATTTTTGTGGTGTTTCAACATCCATAGTTTCCCTTAAAGGGAAGTGAAGTTAACATGCTTATTTGACTTGAAAAATGAATTAATGGGAAAATGAACAAGAACTCCTAATTCTTATCCATTTATATCCTATGTTAAAATTACATATACACAATTTTAGAACATATTTTAATATATGAAAAGCTAGTAACATGACTTAATAACTCAACAATAATGTTTGGGCATTGGCATCCACTTCTCTAAGGCTTAAAGTCATGGATTAGCATTTACCAACTAGCATGTATTTGGGATATTATTTCAAATAAGAATATAAATATAAATGATACCATAAGATATTGGGGAGGTTATATCAACTTTGGCTTTTTTCTACATAAGTTAGAGTCTTGGGTACATTATGTGGCTTCTTAACATTAAAGCCATCTTCAGTAGTCTAGATTCAATGTCTTATGTGATCTGTAGCTTAGCTTTTGGTCTCCATCTTTAGCTCTTTCTAGAAGTGACATCTTGCATCATTGTCATCATCATTTTTCCTCTTCATTTACAACTTTTAGTTTTGAAGTTTGCTATCAACTCTAGCTTTGATTTTGTCTCTAGCTTTTGATGTCCAGCATCAATTTTGCATTTTATGTCAAATGTCAATTTTCATGGCAATTATCTACATTTCAATTCTCCTATCTAAAAACTTCCAAGAGATCCTATGGATCCAGATGCATCATTTCTACATAATCCACAAGATATTTTTGCCCTATAAATAGGAGGATACTTCTAAATAGAAAGGGATTGACATCTACTATCATCTAGTTGGCTTTTTAATAGGTTGACAGTTTTCTCCATTTGGCATTTGGAAACAATCAACATCTACTTAGCATGTGGTAACTATCTCTACTACTCAGTGTAGTTTTTCTCCTTCCAAAAAATTTTCCTCTATAAAATAACTACTTTCCATCTAGAGATAATCAGCTCTTTTGATTTCTATCTTTTTTCCCTACTAATGCATTGTATCCTCTCCATGTTGTTCTCCTAACATACACATAATTTCTTAGAATCAAGTTCACACAACAATTTTATCCATCACTATGCTCAATCAAATTTTGAATTTGTAGAATTCTTGCTAGATTTACCTCAAGTGCATACATTTGAAAGAGAATGAGCTGTAACACCTAAAAAATTTGGTTTTTGGAAAAACTAAAAATTCAAGGTGAAGTAGTTTAATCTTAGATTTAAAGGACCTCCAAGAAAGAGGATCCATGGTACCTTGGATGATCTTGTCAATCACACAGGGACTTAGGTAGTATAAAAAAGGGTAAGTAATTTAAATCAAAATGTAGATCTAAATTATAAGAAAGCACAAAAATTAATTTTCAAATGAACTTACATAAAAAATGAATTGCAAATTTTGTTTAAATAATAGAATATCCAAAGTATAAAGTTCAAAATGTGTACAAATTATGTGACCAAATGCATAGGGGAGTTTCTTATATGAAGCTTAAGGCCTATTAAAGCTAGTAGGTTGTGTTCTATAGTTAGTCTCATGATCTAGGTATTTCCCAACTTTAATTACCAAAACTCCTTACTAGGTCTTAAGTTGGATCTACGTCATTGGTTAATATGGAGTAAAGAATGTGCTTGACATTTTGTTGCAACGGTACTATGCTGAGAGTCTCCAATGCTAAGGTAGTTACCAATTTGTTCCAGAAGTATCACAAAATGCCAAAAAGTCACAAGTGTTCAAGGTTGCAAAGGTTGTAAAAATTTGTGTGGCTAGAAGAACCCATTCAATGTATTCAAAATTTGCTTTTATAGGTCATACGGTTGTTGGTTTTTGATTGCAAATTTCTACCATGATTGTTGACAAATTGATATAATTTGCAAGTGTGGCAAGCCATCATTTCCAACATGGTTTTCTATTTATGATAAGTTTTGATGCACCCAAGCCATTAAAACTACGCTAGATACAATAAATAGTAAATGGTCTTTTGTAAGCTATGCTAGCTTCACCCAACTACACTAGCCTCATGGAATCCACACTGGCTTTGTAGAATCTCCAATAACCATGACAACTACGTTGCCCTTGTGGAACCACATTGGGAGTTATGGAAACTACACTAGCCATTGTTGGGAAAGGAAAAACCCAACAATCCAATGGTCGATGTAGGTGGTTCTAGTGTAGTTATGCCATGGGCAACATAAAACCCATGAAAAATAAAATTTGATAGTTCCCAAGGTATTTTGAGCCTTCCCAAGCCTAAATATAGGCATGATATGACTTTTTCCACTTGGGAAGTGAGGCTACAATAACTTATGAGGTGCTTTTTAGCACCAAAAAAGTTTATGTAAGATTGTAGCTCATGAACTACAAACATCATATTTTATAATGAAGTTTAACCTTAGGTTTGATAATTAAGGTTACAATGCCAAAAAGTTGCAACATGAATGTTATTGGTGGTGTTTCATTGGTCCCTCTTTGTTGATGTTTGGAGGATTGATCCAAGAAACATTGACAAAAAATACAAAACACCAATGTAGGTCATCACCAATGTTTCCTCTCTGCACTTGATTCTATAGTTGTCCAACCATACCGAAGAGTGCTTGTGATAATGAGATAGGTTTATAGTGAGGTGATATAGGTTAAAGGCTATATATGGTTACGAGGAAGTGGTTAAAAGGTTATCAATGAATTACAAATGTTGATGATCATGGTAATGGCATTTTGGCTAATCAATGTAGTCTTCGCATTTTATGCCTTGAGGTGTTGGCCACTCGATAATGTTTTTGAAAAACTACAAGGTCTCTTTGGTTATTAGGATCCTCCTTTTACTTATTTGGAGCCACTAGTTTATCATTTTGGCTTCATTGGCTTTTCGGCTTCTTTGTAATTTTCTTCCCCATCTCTTTTTTGTTAGATGAAACCTTCATTAGGTTTCATTACCAAGGCCAAGTTTGATTTGATTTTACCATTGAATGAGATGTGTTACATTCAATAAACTTGATGGTGGATCATGAAAAAGGAAATACAAATGACCACAATGCATGAGTGTTGAACATTGGTCATCATTATCATTTAGGATAAAGAAGGTTATAATTAGGCTAGGAGATAGGGCTTAGGAAATGGTAAGGGAAATGATGTGAAACAAGCAATCTTGGTAAAACAAAAGAAGCTAACTAAATCTCATGCACCAAGGTCATGTGGTAACTTGCCACTCTGATGAGTTGCACCTTTTTGATGACCTTGAGGCCTCATCCTATAAGCACAACTCCAAGAGGATAAGAAAATAAGACAAAGAAAACATGTTGTTGCAAGATAATGCATAGGACCATAAGAGACAACCAGTAAACTAGATCACCATACATCACTATTGTTACAATGTGGAGAGATATGTACAATGTGCATCATATTTATAAAGTTTTTTAGTTCATTTATTATATTGAATAGAAACAAATAGATAGATAAAGCATGTACAAGTTCGCTTGCTACAGGATGTAAAAGTCATTGATGTCAACTATTGCTTTGTACTTGCAATGAAGACAATGTTAAATGTAATAAGGATTCAGATATGAATGGTTAATTGGATTGGTCAATTCATTCCCATCCATATGTGCTACTTTCAAAGCCCCATTGCCATAGGCCTTGATGCCCAAGAAAGGCCCCTTCTAGTTGGCTAAGAACTTATTTACATGCTCATGAACAGTATTAAGAATCAAGTATCCTTTCTTGATCTTTCATTTCATTTAGATCTTGATGATGCTATTTCTTTTGGTTCTCTTAGTGTTATTTAATGTGAGCAAGCATTTGTATTTGTTACTCTTCCACCATATCCAAGTCAATGGTGCATAACTCCTTGTTTTGCTCATAGCTGATGAAGATTGATAGAGCCACTTTGAGCAATGGAACTTGCAACTTAAGAGGAAAAATAGCTTCAAATTCATAAACCAAGCTATATGGGGTTACATTGGTTGCAATTTGAAAGGTAATTCTATAGGTCCAAAGTGCATGGACAAGTTGCTCATGCCACCTGTGTCTACTATTATTAAGCATCTTTTTAAACAAGTTTATGATGTCCTTATTGTTAGCTTCAACTTGTTTGTTAGGTTAAGGGTAGTATGGTGATGAAAATGAATGTATGATGCCTAGGTATTCACAAAAGGCTTGCATTTCTTGGCTACTAAACTATGGCATGTTATTTGTAACTATCGTCAAAGGTATGTGAAAATGGACCATTATGTTATCCAGTATAAATCTACAAACTTGTTGAGACATTTGTTTCCTTAGGAGAATATCTTCAACCCACTTTGTAAAGTATTTAGTTGCAATTATGTTAAAGATATGCTCTATGGAAGAATTAGGTGTTATAGGTCCAATAATGTTAAGTTCCCTTTATTAAAATGAGCAAGTTATTTGAGTAGTATATAACTCAATTGGTGGCACGTGTATCAAGTTGCTATGTTGTTGATAGGTGTCACAAGTTTTAACCTTTTTTAGGTAGTCACTTTCCATATAGGTCTAGTAATAGCCTAGTCATCTAATCTTCATGGTCATGGCTCTAGGTCCTATATGTCCACAACATATACCTTTGTGAACTTTCTCAAGGATTGTGTAGGCTTTAGTTATGCCTAAGCATAGCAACAATATGCCATCATAGGACCATTGGCATAGTGTGTTATCACCTATTATGACATACTATTTTGGTCTTTTACGTAAATGTCATTTTGAGAAGTATTTAGGTCTTGGGAAGATTTACCATACATCATGTAAAACTTGATATCATCATGCCACTCCTTTAGAGGAGTGGTGTTGATGGAAGCTATAGAATCATCTTCAATGTTCTATGTAATTGAAATATCATAGTTCATGTTTAAGGAGGGTAACTTGTTAAACATATGAAGTGTCACACTTAGGGCTAAGGTTGCAATGGCATTAGCTAATGTGTTCTCGGTTTGGGGTATATGGTGGATACCAACATTTGTAAATTGTTGCATTAGTTTCTTATCCAAGTCATAATAAGATTGCAAATATTTT
Organism: Gnetum montanum; assembly: GCA_015680685.1. Taxonomy (NCBI): domain Eukaryota; kingdom Viridiplantae; phylum Streptophyta; class Gnetopsida; order Gnetales; family Gnetaceae; genus Gnetum; species Gnetum montanum. The sequence goes on from MNCI01018510.1 coordinate 230,320, forward strand.
CCTTTACACATGTAAACCTCTATTACTTGGTTAACCACTAGTTTTGAATCACCTTTTATCATTAGGTGTTTGATTCCTTGGTCATAAGCTACCATCATTTCCCTGATCAATCTTTCATATTCTACCATGTTGTTGGTACATGGGAATTGAAAATGGTAATTAAAGGATTGGATTTCATCATAAAGTAGTGTTAATATGGCACTAGCACTGACCTTGTGGGTGTTGAAGCTTTGGCAAAGTGCATAATCACCTCATATCCCTTGGATACTTCACTAACCATGTTGACATGTTCATCAATGAATTTAGGGTTGATGGTTGCATGGTGTTCCACTGGAGAATGGGTAAGTTGTGTAGCTATAGCTTCCCCTTTAGTTGAGGTTTCAGAGACATAATGGAGGTGAAACTTGGCTATTATGGCTTTCCAATGGGCTATATGACTACTTTCATGGATATTGGTCATTATGGCTCTAAGCACTTTGTATATGCAAATGACATTGACTTGGCTCCTAAACAGGTAGTATCTCCACTTCTTCAATGGGAAGACTAAGGTAAGATAATACTTCTTCCCTTTAGTGTACCAAGTCTCATAGGTAATCAATGCATGACTAAGGTAGTACACTGGTAACTTTACTCCATCATCTCATTTTTGACAAAGCAAAGAAGTAATGGACATGTCAAAGATAGCAAGCTAGATGTAAAAAAGGATTATCCTTTTATGGTGGATAGATCATGAGTAGTTTTGCCAACTCTTTCTTAAGGTTTTCAAGGGCTTCTCGACATTGATCCGTTCACTCATAGCAAAATCATTTCTTAAGAAAGTATTACATGGGTTGTAACTTATCTATAAGTTTGGTGAGGAACCTACAAATAAATTTTAATCTACCCTGTTGTCCTTGAATATCTTCGAGGTTAGTTGATGCTATCGTATTTGATATGGAACTAACCTTATTAGGATCAACACATATTCCCACTTTAGATACTACAAAGGTAAGCATCTTACTAGTTTTAGCACCAAAGATACACTCTTGGGGTTAAGCCTAAGCTCATATCTGAGACATTGTTTCAACACAAGGTCAAGGTCATGAGCATGATAATTGGCCATTTTATACTTAACTACTATATCATCCACATAGTCATTATGTAACCCTAGCATATAGTCACTAAAGATATATGTCATTACTCGTTGATAAGTTGCGCTTGCATTGTTTAGACCAAAGGGCATCATAATGTAACAAAATGTTCCCCAAGCGGTCATGAAGGTTGTACAAAGTTGATACTTTCGGTTAATCCTAATTTGGTTGTATTTTAAAAATGCATCCATGAAGGACAATAAGACATGCCTAACTGTAGTATTGATAAGTTGGTCAATACTAGACAAAGGAAAATCATCTTTGATAGTTGCCTTATTCAGGTCTTGGAAATTAATATAGATACGTATACTACCATTTTCTTGGATACTAACACTATGTTAAACACCCATTTCATGTAATCAATAGCTCAAATGAAATTAGCTTGAAACAATTTTGTGATTTCATCATGAACTACTAGGGCTAAATCTAGTCTAATTGTATGAACTTTTTCCTTAACTAGCTTGATACTTGGGTTAAGTATGATGTTATATTACACAGGGCATGGGTCAAGATTTGGCATATCTACATATGACCAAGCAAAGACCTTAATGTTCTCTTAGAGGACCTTGGTGATGTCTTGAGCTTGTTGAGATTCTAGTGAGGAATTTCGCTTTAGTCTTTTCTCCTCATCACTATGTGTTGTGCTTGGAACGTCAACCAGAGAGTCTTTTTGAATGTTGCCAACCTTAAGGTCAAGGGTTTTAACTAGGTTTTTAGGTCATTTATGAGGTTTCTCTATCAAGCCCATGTGGTTGATTGGACTCTTAGGCTCAAGATCTAAGTAATTGAGGCTAATGAATCATTCAACATTACCATGAGGTCCACTTAGGCTCAAAGGTAAACTGATTTGCTCCCAGGTATCCATACTCCAATCTTGCATATTAACCATAGGCACATTAAGTGACACTTTTGTGATAAAATGATTAAATAATGTTAAAATGATGTAAAATACTTTAGTAATAATACATGGATACACCAAAACACATTACTTCAATGGTCAAACAAGGTTCACATGAGGTCAACAAAGGTTATAGAAGGTAGGCTAAAAAAAAGGGTAAATAATGTGAAATAAGGTTAAATGAAGGCCAAATGATAATAAAATGAAATCAAATGAAGGAAAAGTGATGGTAAAACTCTATTTAGTGATGTCAATCAAGGTTAAAGCCAGGTTAATGGAGGTAATGAGAGGGGAGTTAACATACATCGTAGGCCAAATAGCATAGAATGAAGCAACATAAAGCTCGAATGATAGTCAAATAAGACCAAATGATGACTTAATGATGGTTAAACCCCATCAAATAATATTGAAAAAGGTCAAATCATGATAAAAAAATATCATAAAAGAGTGGTTAAGGTAAATAAGATAAACTAAAGGCCAACTAACATGGAATAAATCCAAATGATGGTTGAATGATGAAAAATGAAGTTGAATGAAGCCAAAATGATGGTAAAATCCCATAAAATGATGTTCTAGAGGGTCAAACAAGGTCATAGTGATGTCTAATAGTGTTAAATAATGTCAAACCAAGTTCGCTAAGGTCAAAATATGCCAAATGATAGAAACATTTGGTAAATTTAAAACCAAATGATGCTAAAATGATGAAAATGATAGAGCAACAAAGCTCATTAATTCATAACAAGGTAAAATCGAGTCAAAACATAATGAAACAAGGATAATCAGGTTAAGGTGGAAAACATGGGATAAAACATGATCAATATGGATCAATCATGGTCACATTTTACCACTTTTAGGCCTTAGTGGGACATGGTAAAGGGCTAGAAGGTTGATGGGAAAGTTTGGGAACATGGGAAGGTTATTTTAAGGTAAAAAAAAGCTCTTTTTTACAACAATGTTTGATCCACATTGGAGCTACGTTGGCTAGCATGGTTTTGGTAGGCTCCAATGTGGTTCTTAGAAAAATGTGAGCTTCAAGGTTCATTATGGCCAATGTTGGGGTTCTGATGCTTTGAATTGATAGTGCAATGAATTAGGAATGGAGATTGATCAACTTTGATGTCAGTTTGATCCTTTGGAAGCTACAAATGTTGTCAATAATTGAGAAATACATTCAAGTTATGCTGGCTAGCATGGCTCTAGCATAGTTCCATGAAAAAGTGGATTTTTGGTGTCTCAATGTTAAAACTTGTGTTTCATTAGCTTCCTAGGTAGCTTAGGGGCATCAACATTGTAGACTAATCATTTGAAGGACAAAACATGCTACTAAAAGTGTATTTTGAGACCATCCCTCCAAAACTATGTTGGGGAGTGTAGTTCAGGATGGCCCTAGTGTAGTTGGATAAAACTTGCTCTTTTCATGGTTAAAATCGTGTGAGACAATAATAGGCTCTAGGGTTTTAAGGTTATAGGCTTCCTTGATCAATTTTTAGGTCATTCAGAGTGCTATGGTAAAAGTAAACTACTCTTGGAACCACAACTACACTAAGACTATGTTAGTTAGCATAGTTCTACTTTCCCCTATCATAGTTGCACATGAATCTTAATTTTTGATTAGTTTTTATCGTCAATCGACCAAGTTTTTGGATTCTTGGGATTACTAGTGTCCATGGTTGGGGTTTAGAGTTAAAATTGTTGATTCTGAAGGTTGTTGAAGTTTTGATATGATCATCCCCCCCGAACTATGCTGGCTAGCATAGTCCTAGTGTGGTTGTGTCAGAGATGATGAATTTTGACTATTTTCAACTTAGTTTTCAAGGTTTTGTGGTCTCCAAATTATTTAGTAGGGTTCTAAGATTAGGGTGATGCATCTAGAGGTTAATTTAAAATGTTAATGGCCTATTTTTAAATTTTTTCAAGAGAACTACACTAGGACTATGCTGGCAAGTGTTATCCTAGCCTTCCCAAGTGTAGTTTCAATGTTTAGATGAGTTTTGATCTATCTTTTCTTCATTACCTAGTATTTTAGGATTACTGGAGACTTTGGGGAGGTGTGAAGGCTAGGATATGTCACTTTGAAGGTTATTTTTTAATTTTCTCAAGATAACTACACTGGGACTATGCTAGTTAGCATAGTTCTAGTCATGCCTAAGATAGTACTTATTAGTGCATAAATTTTTGTCACAACACAACACCCACGAAAACTCATTTTAAGAGACTATTATCTAGAACGTCTCTAGTATGGGTATGGAAACCAAGGAATAGTCTCAACTAGTAATGGTAACATGGCATTTTAATAGATAAAAAATTTAATGATTTTGATAACTTTAAATATATTTCAAAAGGAAATTTAAACAAAATAACTATCCAAATTAATAGCTTGACCAAGAAGTTTAAATGAAATGACTATTCATTAAATAGTTTGGGAATGAACATACAAGATGATCGATACTTAAAAGGAAAATGACATAAACTTTTAATTCAAAAAAGGGGTTTGTAATTAAAAGTGTTTCTTTTAAACAAAAAAGGACTAATACAAAATAGAGATTAAATCTCTTAATTGTTAAAATAACAAATAAGAATTGCAACAAAGACTTAGGTTAATATAGAACAATAGATCTGGTTAGCTAAATGGATAGCCTTTTTTGGAAGTTTGTTTGCGTATGCCTCTAAAAAACACATCTCCTCCAACAAGTCTACACCTTTTGGCTCTTGGATCCATTCATAGCTCTTGATTGGACCTCTTTCTGTAGCACCTCCAAAATTGGTTCAATTGAAACTAGAGAAAGGATTCCTAGAACCCTTCTTGCCCAGGTTAAATCCCAAAAGAAGCCCTCCCCATTTACCTGACTACAAGGAGGAATTTATTATCTCCCCTCTCCTATTTTCACCTCACCTTTTGATTGTTACACTTCCTACCTAAAACCTATACATCAAATAACTGGTGAAAGAAAAATTACCTAGGAAGAAAATGAAGAATGCCAAACATTTTATTAACATGCACTACCTCCAAAAAAAAACTCAAATGTAAATAATTAACTAGATACCCTACTAGTCAAAACAAGTTTGAGATCAAGAAAATAAAACAAGATAAAAAAATAACATATTAGGATCAACATGGGCCTTGCACAATAGATACACAAACCCATGTGATGCTGTATAGGACCACCTTACAGTGCCTACCTAGTCCATGATTCACCACCAAGGAAGAAACTAGAGCTGCATCACCAAACGCTCACTCACCTTGGCATTGTTTTTAATGTAAACTATTGTAGTACCACCGTGGATTTGGTGATCTTGATCCATCATTCATGGTGAATTTAAAATATGCATTACAACATGATGACATGTTGTTGCCCCTTTCCCCAAATTCCTACAGAAAAAGATACCTATAACAAAATAATTATGTAGAAAATTGTATTCCACAAGTAATCAAAGTACAAAATGTGGAAGCAAATGGAATTGACCTCTAGCCATTGATATCTTCAATTAATTTTGGCTTTCATATTCTTCTTTGACACCAGTGCTCTACAACGATGATGTATGCAACCTTCAAGCATCTATGAAAGGGACCAGAATTGAAATCCTGCTATGATTCCTTTGTGCCTTTGTTCTCCCATTAAGAATGAATTTATAGACCATGGAATCAATTATCATTAAAAAATAAAAAATCCAAAACCCCATCTAGATGTGGATGCCACCCTAATGCTAATGCAAAAATGTGTTATCTATTATTGGATATGTGATGAGTGGTGAGATACCCCTACACTCAACTATATGAAATGAGCATAGCATGCGTGATCTAGTCAAACTCTACAGACTAAGTGCCTACACACCCCATGGAACACTTGTGGTTAATCATTCGTTGTCTTCCCAGACTTACTTGTAGTTGTCACAGTGTATGGTTAAGTAAGTCCGAGGTATATGATTTTTATAGTTTTTATGCTTTATGTCTCCTATGCTATTGAGGTGGAGGGTTGAGAAACTAAATACTAACTCTAACTAATGAACTAAGTCTAAATTACCTAGCATTAGCATCCGTTCCCACTTACCGTACACACCCTGAACCAATGCAACCGCGGCTACCAAACGCTAATCGTTATTGGGATCACCACGCGTAATGCACGTGCTCAAAGTGGTCGTACTGAGGCACTTAACTAGAAGGAAAGGATTGAGAGAATCTAATCTAGCCTAAGTGTGATGAGCAACCAATTCCTTGACTAACCGTACACATTCTTCGTGCACGACTACCACTGGGATTAGCAAGCATAGATCCTGAATATGCCACTAGGTTACCAAGTAGTCACATTGAGATGCTCGTAATCAAGTCGTACTCATTCCACGTTGCGATGAGCATCTGTTCCTTGACTATCCATACACATCCTTAGATGCTCGTAATCAAGTTGTACTCATTTCGCATTACTAGGAGATAAGGGTTAAGAAGGAAAATAGTAAATAACATTAAATAAAATCCTATTCCATGCACTAAAAATTTTATCTGAAAAGCTCATCTTTATTGCCATATACAAACTTATGTGCAGGTATAATGTTTGCTTGAATAAAGATCTATTCACTTTGGGACTCCTACTGCAGGCACATGGAAAATATTCTATCTTTGGAGTGATCAATCTACTAGAGTTTTCCTACTTCTAGCCTAGGATGAGGATACAAGGGAGAGTCACCTCTTATTTATAGACTTGGCGGTGGACTGCGATATTACGTACATGATATTGCATGGGATGCGATATTGTCACTGCCACGATATTACGTACGTGATATCGCATAGGCTGCGATATCGCGTCTCATCATACCCCCATGACTAAATGAAAACTTGTCCTCAAGTTCCTTACAAAATATTGAGAAGGTATGGGATTATTGAGGGGAATGGAAGTAATGGGATGACATGTGAACAAATCATCATTACAAGACTTGACAAAACTGGTGTTCATGAAAACAAGTGTGAACACCTTATTATATTAACATTAGGCTTTATTTGGTAGCTGATAAAGAGAGAGAGAAAGAAGTGTTGTTGCTGCTAATGCCAAGATTGCACCTTTCGTTGTTCATCCGTAATCACACCATCGATCTTGCTCCTTGCATAGCTGCTTCCAGCACTGTTCCATTCCAAGTGTTTGCTCTAGATCCAATCCGTTGTTGTATGATCACCCTCTGCACACACAACACAATCATATATTAGCAAGGGTAAATGAATCATCATGTAATTAATACCTTGTTTCAGTGTAAGTCCGTTGGCTAGGTTGTGGTATGACTAATTGCAAATCTGGGGATGTATTAATGATGACTACCGAAGGTGTAGGGGTTAGGAAAAAAATTGAAAAAATTGGGGCTAGGAGAAAATTGAAAAAATCGGGCCTCGTACCCCCATGAATAATCGTGAACCTCCGATAGCATTAGAATGGAGAAAGAAAAGGAGTAAGAAAGATAGATAAAAAGAGACAACTAGGACATTGATGAAATGGATGTTAAGATGGAAATGAAAAAAATAAAATTAATTGCAAAAATGTTAGGGAAAAGAATTTAACTAATGCCCCAAAATAGGAATGTCAGTGGGTCCTCCCCAAAGCAAGCTCATGCCCTTAATACCTTGACAAAGCCACATTCAAAGAGTCCATAGGCTCTAGGAATGTCATTTGGAATAACAGTTTAAGTATTAACCACAAGAATTTACCAAAAGGAAACAATGCATCAACCAAAATATATACACTAATGATACAACTGACAATGAGGTGAAGAATGGAGAGAAGGATGGAGAGAAAAGAATGGAATGGAATCCCAAGAACAAGGTGGTGTACATCCCCTTGTATGTTTCATGATTAATGTGACTTGGCAAATCTCATTCCAACTCCAGCCTCAAACCAACCACATCCAGTGACTTCGCATCAATGCATTTAGCCAAACCATCCACTTGAATGACAAGTATTCTTCCTCCAAGAGCCACCACCATTCCAAAGAAAGAAGGACGAGACAATGGGAAGCGAGAAGGGCCTTAGTTAGAGGGAACATTTTTGGTTCCATAACCAGTGCTTGTAGCCTAAGGAATTATTTTATCTAAGGTATGTGCTTTGAATTCTCACTTTTCTTCTTTTTTTTTTGTATTTTTTGTTTTGTGTTTTTATGTGTGAGAACCACACCATGCAAAGACTTTGTTATTTTTATTGGCTCAGCTGCCTGATGATTGGGTAACATCAGAACGACAAGAAAACCCAAGAAGAAAACATCCAAGAACCCAAGAGAATGGCCAAGACAAAAGCATCAAGTTCCCTTGAAGTCACACCCTTTTCAAACCTTGAGTCCTTCATCAGTTTGAGAAGTGCCTAGTCACTGATTCGTTAAAGTTCTTATTAGAAAGAAGACTATACATTTCCAAGCCAAGAAAGACCATAGAACTTGTGGACGAATGGATGAAGTGAACTCATTTCCTGCCATATCAAAAGAAACATACCTTAGTATCAACATCGTGACTTAAAGGTAAAAAGCAAACATTAGCAATCAACATGAAAATAGTTCATACCATCACGAAGAACACTTATTGGGTGACAAACTTACAAAATGAATCACATACACACAAACACACAAAAAAAATGAAAAAGTATAACAATGTTCTAAAACAAAAACAAGAAGAGTTAAAGAAATTTGTAAAACAAAAACTAGAAAAGTTAAAGAAATTTGTAAAACAAAAATGTGTAAGACAAAAATATGTAAAAAAATGTGTAAAACAAAAATTTAAAAGAACTGAGAGCCCCATATGATTAGCATAGGTGGCCATCTCCCCCATGACTGAATTGTAAGGGTGAGATCCAAAATAATGAACATCTATTGAAATTTTTTAGAAGTGCCCAACTCCTCCAAATTGGTGATCTTAGGTTGAGGAATGGGAGTTGGCGACGCTCATATTCCAATGTGTCTATGCCTTTGTTATTGGCATGGTTTGTCTCCTTAGTTCGTTCCATGCATATTTTTTTTCTCTTTCGAGTAGCTTTCAACCACGGGATGTCTACTACTTGTTGTGTGGTTGCTACATACATGCATCTTTGTTTCAAAATTTCAAGGGCACACCTATTACATGGAGGCATTTCCTCCATGTCATCACCCGATAAATCACTGTATGTGATGCATGGAAGTTTCCTCTTCTTGATCTTTCCATAAATGTTTATCTTAGATATCTCCATGGAAAGATCGTAGATCCTAAGGCATGCATAGACTGTACTTAGCCATGCCCTTCCCATTATAATTGGAAAGTCCCCTTCATTTTTATTAACTTCAATCACTAGGAAGTCAGCTAGGTAGGACCAACCACAAATAGTGGTAACAATGTCCTCCACCAATCCCAAGGGAATGGTGATGGACTGGTCAGCCAACTGAAGTTGGATGTTGCTCTTCTTAAGTTGGGGCAGGTTCCAGGCTTGATACATCTCTAGTGAAATTAGGTTGACTTCAAAACCTGAGTCAAGAAGAGCCTTATGTGGTGCATTTCCAGCAATTTGTAAATAGATTAAGGGACTCCTAGGGTCAGTTAGTTTCCTGGGAAGGTGACCTACCTTGATCCAGTTGGTTACGGTATGCGTTAACATAACCTTCTTTGTTGAGCTCTAATTTTGGTTTGAAGAGATCTCTAAAGCCTTATGTGTTGGAGGAGTGGTTGTGGACTCAACCGCTTGTTGTTGTGAGAGCTTGGCTAGGCTTCTAGTTCTGAAGAAAGGTCTTCTCTTTTTACAGTTGTTAGAACTAGCAGTAGGTTGAATATTTACAGCTCTCGCAGCATGACATTGTAGCAGTTGAGGAGGAAGTTACCCTTGCATTATTGGAGCAGGAGGTGTTATGGGAACTACTTGTGGAAGAGGTGTGGATGGATTTGCAAGATGGTATGGGTATGGAGTATCTTCTGGAGGAGAAGGAGTCCTTCTGAAGTACTCCCGAACTTAGTAGCGACGGTGGGGAGTTGTGTGACTCATAGAGTCACTTGGAGAAATCGGTTGCTACACATAATATCCATAAGGGTCAGGCTACCGGTAAGGGTACTGATGTTTCGGTGATGGCATCCCCCATGACCATGGGTATTGCCACTGCTGATGCTGTTCGATGGGTTGTGGTGGAGTTCCACTTGGATAATACATTAATGGTTGGTGGAACTGCCTTGGGTTACCTTGGGGATAAGGCAACCTACAGGGTGTTTGTCATTGATTAAGTCTTGGATTAAGTGCATACACCCTAGACTCCTATAGATGTGAGATGATTGGGTAACATCCCTTAGGATGGTCATAGTGGTAGATCTCACATCCACCGTCATCGTCTATGTCTGAATCCATAACCTCATTGGAGATAGTAATTTTTCCCTTACCCTTGTTATGTGCAGGGCTTAAATCTCTCCACTTTGTCTTACCTTTGTCACTACTTTGTTCTACCTTAGACTCTTCTACAATTTTTAAGACAGTTTTAATTTTAAAGTCTAAAGAACTCCATACGTCATCTACCTTAGCTACTATTTCTGTTGTTAACTTTTGAATCGGCAAGGTTTTCTTGTTCAGCAACTCTTTGATTGGTAACTCATCCTCTTCATTGCAACATTTCACTTCCTTCTTTTGAAGACAGGGATCACAGTTGTATTCTTCTGCACTTTCCCTTTTGCATAGCTCACCTTCATCTTTTGCTACTTGCTCCAACAAGTGATGAACTTCATGGACTCTGAGTTGTGATAGCCTTTCTTGGGCATAAGTCCCAAGGGTTCTTCTAGTTTCATGTCTTAGCCCATCCATGATGTGGCAAAGCTGATCCCACTGAGCATACCCATGGCCTGGGCAATGATGTAACAATGTGTAGTAGCGGGCCATGGCAGCATCCAAGGGTTCATAAGTACCTTGTTTCTAGCCTTGGATCTTCTTACGCAAATTAGGCACTCAAGAGGACGTTTGATATTTATCGTTGAAGAGTTCTAACATCGTACTCCACCTCCTGATGGTTTTTTGGTTCTAAGGATAGGTACAAACTCTTTGCTTCTTTAATGAGTGTCCTTAAAAATAACTTAAGTTTTGTCCACTCATTTTCTATATTTTGCAAGGCATAGGCATCGTGGAATGCCTATAAATGATGCTATCGATCAGCGTTCTATCCCCCTTCAAATCATGGGATGTTGTTCATGTATGAGTGTTTGATCCGACTATCTTTTAAATGTCCTATGGGAATTCTTACTGCCTTCGTTATGTCAAGCATACTTCAGGTTGCAATTAGGGGCTCGTCATGATCATCTCTTTCATGACTCTTGTGATGTCTTTATTGTCCCCTACTTTCCCTTAGTTCATGCCCTTGTCCTCTCTCTTGACTCTCTCATTGAGGTCTCTCATTTTTCTTACCTTTATCCTCTCCATTGTGCTCATCATGATTGTGCCCTAATGTGGAAGGAGAGGGTGAGAGATGTGAAGGAGTGGAATAAGAAGGAGAACCATTACCGTGGTGATTTTTTCTACCTTCTCTTCGGCTGCTTCGGCCCCAATCGTGGTGATGATCTAAGTGCCCGTCCTTATCCTTTTTTGTTGTTCCCTCTATGAATAGTTGGTGTTCACGGGAATCAGAACCAGGGTTGTGTATCGCTGAGCATAGGTTCTGATACCCAACCTCCTCACCATCGTTAGAAGGGGAAACATCATTTGCTAGAGAACCCGTCATCTCTTATTTCGCTAAGGATGTGCAGGCCTTTGCCCTTCAATAGTGTATGTTGGCTCTCCTGCCTTGTGTTCCTCATACGTTGTGCTTCTATGGGATACTAATCCCTCATGTCAAAGTCTTTCACAACGTATTTAGCATATAATTCTATCATGCCTATCTGTGCCAAAGCATGGAAGAGAATGTTAGAGACCGCACAATCCGGAGGTAACACGATGTTACCTTGCAAATCTCTCTAGCATATCTGTTCGTCTTGATGGAGAATAAAAGTAAAGTTGGGGATATACTCATCAGGATGAGTATATGTCAACTCATATTGTTGAGGCACTGGCTGATTTTGGTTATATGTTTTTTACTGCCGACTATTCTTTGTATGGTCCTTAGGTGGTGAATTGCTTTTGCTATAAGAATACATTGTTATTAGTGTGCTATTTCACCATTATATAAATTTTTCTTTAATTAACTTGAAGGTTGGTTTAGGATCCCAATAATGTGAGTGATATCCTTTATGTTCTATTCAGTGCACAAACACTTAGTCCCCAACAACAGTGCCTATGATGAGTGGCGAGATACCCCTACACTCAACCATACGAATGCGTGATCTAGTCGAACTCTGTAGACTAAGTGCCTACATGCCCCATGGAACACTTGGGGTTAATCATTCTTTGTCTTTCCAAACTTACTTGTAGTTGTCACGGTGTATGCTTAAGTAAGTCCGAGGTATATGATTTTTATAGTTTTTATGTTTTATGTCTCCTATGCTATTGAGGTGGAGGGTTGAGAAACTAATTACTAACTCTAACTAATGAAATAATTCTAAATTACCTAGCACCAGCATCCATTCCCACTTACCATACACACCCTAAACCGATGCAACCATAGCTACCAAATGCTAATCGTTGTTGGGATCACCACATGTAATGCATGTGCTCGAAGTGGTTGTACTGAGGCACTTAACTAGGAGGAAAGGATTGATAGAATCTAATCTAGCCTAAGTGCGATGAGTAGTTGATTCCTTGACTAACCGTACACATCCTTCGTGCATGACTACCACTGGGATTACCAAGTGCAGATCCTGAATATGCCACTACCAAGTAGTCACATTGAGATGCTCGTAATCAAGTCTTACTCATTCCGCGTTGCGATGAGCATCCGTTCCTTGACTATCCATACACATCCTTAGATGCTTGTAATCAGGTCGTACTCATTCCACATTACTAGGAGATAAGGGTTGAGAAGGAAAATAGTAAATAACATTAAATAAAATCCTATTCCATGCACTACAAGGTTTATCTGAAAATCTTGTCTTTGTTTTCGTACATAAACTTGTGTTCAGGTACAAAGTTTGCTTGAATAAAGATTCGTTCACTTTGGGACTCCTACTGCAGGCACATCGAAAATATTCTATCTCTAGAGTGATCAATCTACAATATTTTTCCTACTTCTAGCCTAGGATGAGAATACAAGGGAGAGTTGCCTCTTATTTATAGACTTGGCAGTGGACTGCGATATCGCGTACGCGATATTGCAGGGGACAACACGATATCCCGGCCTATGCGATATTGCGTCTCATCAATATGGATGCCACGTTATAGGATATGGAGACCACCTTAACACCAACATGAAAATGAGGAAGCATGTTATCAACAATGCTTAAACACATTGGCGTGGATTACAATCTCCCACTTGGTCTCCATATTTAATCAAATCTAGGTTTCAAGAAATAAATGCATGAATCATGGTGATAGTTTCTCTCAATGTGAATATTATCTTCCATGTATTACATGTATTATCTCTCAAAACATAATTCCTTATATGGTAACTTAACTTTATGAATAAACCCAATGTTCATTCTAGGTCTTGCCATATGTGTATTCTCTCTAATAACTATATGTGCAAACCATATGAGAAAATAGCACAACTGAATAAGAGTTTCATTAAGACTATAAAATTGTATGTACAATAAATTACATTATGGAACCAAGTCCCATTTGAACTACATGATTCTTAAATGACTTCAGTGGCATTCCTATTGTCAAAGGATCAGCTATCATTAATTCAATGCTTATATGTGCAATGACCACTTTCTTTTCCTTAATGCATTTCCTTATGGCTAAGTACTTTATGTCAATGTGCTTACTTCAACAACCACTCTTATTATTCTTAGCAATAAAGACAATAGCTGAATTGTCACAAAACATTCTTAATGGCTTAGATATAGAATCCACAATTCTAAGCCCTTTTATGAAACTCTTAAACCATACACCATGTAAAGTATCCTCAAAACAAGAAATGAACTTTGCCTCCATTGTGTAAGTAGCAATCAAAGTTTTCTTTCCACTCTTTCAGGATATAGCCCCTCTAGCTAGCATAAAAACATAACTAGATGTGGATTTTCATGAATCAACATAACCAACAATGTTTGAATTGGAATAGCCAGTCTCCTCCAAGGAGTCAATTTGTTTATACATAAGCATGTAGTCTTTTGTACCTTGAAGGTACCTCATCACTTTCTTTGCAGCCCTTTAGTGGTCAATACCTATATTACTTTGATATCTTCCCAACATTTCCATAGCAAATGCAATGTCAAGTCTTGTGCAAACCTAAGCATACATAAGGCTTTCAATAATTAAAGCATATGGAATTTTTCTCATCTAACTCTTCCCTAAATCATTCCTAGGGCACTAGTTCAAATTGAACCTATCACCCTTCATAATGGGTGCTATACATGGTGAACAATATATCATTTGAAACCTCTCTAAAACTTTATTGATATAGGTTTCCTGCAATAGTCACAGAATACATCTAGATCTATCCCTATGGATCTGAATGCCAATGACATAAGATGCCTCACCTAGATCCTTCATGTTGAAATTATTATAGAGAAACTATTTCACCTCATATAGAAATCCACTGTTATTGGTTGCAAGAAGGATATCATCCACATATAGAACATGAAAATATATTTTTCTCTCATTGACCTTCTAGTATATACATTGATCCATGATGTTTTTTTCAAAACCAAATGAAGTGATGATATCATGGAATTTTAAGTACCATTAACAGGAGGCCTATTTCAATTCATATATGGATTTCTTGAGCGTGCATACTGATTACTCATCATCACTAAAGAAAAATCCTTCAAGTTATTTCATATAAACCTCTTCCTCTAGATTACCATTAAGGAATGCTCTTTTCACATCCATTTGATGTAATTCAAGATTAAAATGGGAAACTATTTCCATGATAACACAAAGAAATTCCTTCTTATATATAGGAGAAAAGGTCTCCTTGAAATCTATTCCCTCTTTTTGAGTGAACCCTTTAGCAAAAATTCTAGCCTTATATCTTTCAATGTTGCCCAATGAGTCTTTCTTAGTCTTGAAGACCCATTTGCATTCAATGGCTTTTACACCATTAGGAAACTTGACAATATTCCATACTCCAATAGATGACATATATTTCATCTCATTTTTCATGGCATCATACCACAAGTTAGATTCCTTATAGCTCATGACTTGTGAAAAAATTTTAGGATCATTTTTGGATCCTATGTTGTGGTTAGACTCCTGTAGATACATCATATAGTCTAGGAATTACTAATCTCCTTACTCTAGTAGATCTTCTTAATGTTGGTTCATCATTCTCTTGAGGATCATGATGTTCAATAGGCTCTTCAATAGGTTCTGGTATCTATTGATCACCTGGATCTATTACTTCTTGATCAACAGTTTGTGGAATTTTAATGATTGGTTATTGTTCATTATGCATTTGTGCTCTAGGCATATTATGCATAATAATTAGTCTATCATTTGAAGTGGTGGGTTGAGTATATTTTTGATCTATCTTAGGAATAATGTTCCAAGATCTACGACTCCCACTAATCAAGTCATTTCCAAGAAATTTAGCATTCCTTGATTCTACAAACATAGTAGTATGTGATGGGCAATAAAATCTATATCTCTTAGGCCATTCATCATATTCAACAAAATACCGACTTATGGTCCTTGGGTCTAGCTTCTTTTCTTGTGGATATAGACTCTTACTTTAGAAGGGCATCCCCAAATGCATATATGTCACAAACTTGGTTTCCACTGTTTCCATAACTCAAATGATATCTTTGAAATAGCCTTGGTTGGAACTTGGTTTAATATATATACCATGTCCAATAATGTTTGGTTTCTTCTTTCTGTGACACCATTCTAGTTTGGACAATTGCGCATAGTATACTGGGCAACAATTCCATGCTCTTGAAGAAACTTAGCAAATGGACCAGGTGCTTGTCCATCATTAGTATATCTAACATAGTATTTACCACCTTTATTAGATCTCACTAACTTTTCTTTCTTACCGCATTATTTCTCTACTTCATCCTTAAACACCTTAAAGGCATCTAAATCTTTGCTCTTGTTATGAAGTAGGTAAAGATACATATATTGTGAGTAATCATCCATAAAGGTAATGAAATACTTTTGATCATACACATTCATATCTAGACTAGAAATATCTATATGTATGATCTCTAATATGTCTAAACTCTTCTTGGCACCTTTTTTTGATATATTGATCTACTTTCCCTTTATGAAATCCACACAAGTGTCAAAGTTAGTAAAATCTAGAGTACTATGTACTCCATCATTTACTAATCTCTTTATTCTCTCAATAGAGATATGTCCTAATCTATAATGCCACAACATAGAGGATTCATCATTTATAACACATCTCTTAATGCCAACATGAACATGCATAGAAGTATAAGAAGTTTCATTTTGTAAATTAATTTTGAAAAGACCATCTATCAATGTATCACTTCCAATAAGTTTAGATCTGTAATATAAATTGAATATAGTGTTTGAAAAATTAAAGGACAATCTCAATGATACAAGCCTTGAAATAAAAATTAAATTCCTTGAAAAACTTCGAATATAAAATGTCTTTTCTGATTCTAAAATAAAACCACTGCTTAAAACTAATTTGCATGTTTCGATTGCCTCCACATGTGAGGGCATCTTATTGTCTAAATAGATGCATGACTCACTTCCCACTGGCTTCCTTAGGTTTTGCACTCCTTGCAAAGAATTGGTAACATGGATTGTAGAACTAGAATCAATCCACCATGTGTCATGGCCAACATCAACCATATTAGATTCAAAACAAACAAGTGAGAGTTAAGACATTTCTTTTTAAGAAATTTCTTATATTTAGAAAAATCCTCCTTTATGTGCCCTTGCTTTTTGTAGAAAAAACATCTAGATTCCTTCTTAATATCAGCTTATGTAGGCAATTTGACTTTTCACTTGCCTTTGGCTTGTTCTTTATTCTTTCCTTGTGTAGCTAGATATACACTCTCTTTTGCTTCCCTAGCAAGTCTTCCCTCTTCTTGTACATACATGGTCATTAGTCCATTAATTAACCATTTGTCTTTATGTGTGTTATAAGAAATCTTAAAGGGTTTGTATTGTGATGGGAGCATGTTTAAGATGTAGTGCACAAGGAAAGATTCTGACATCTCAACCTTAAGTGTTTTGAGTTGAGCCACTATATCCCTCATTTGCATGATGTGCTCATGCACACCATGAATTTTAGTGAGCTTCATGGATGAGAACTTCATTATCAAGGTGCTGGCCAACACCTTGTCTGATGACTCAAATTGTTCATCAATGGCTTTTAACAAAGTGCACACATTGTCATACTATTCAAGTGAACCACACATACTAGTCAAGATCTTGATTTTTATGAACGTGACATAGAGGCAATTAGATTGCTCCCATTTTTTATAATTACTAATATCATCTAGATGACTGATTGCTGTAATGATAGGTGGTTCATCCTTACGGATAGCATAATCAATGTCTATCTAGCCTAAATAAAGAAGAATTCTCTCCTTCCACACCTTATAATTATCACCCTTTATTTTAGGAATGTCACATTTCAGAGTAGCTTACAAGTTGTACATATACATAATTAAACATGCTTATGTCACTAAATTTGAGGTTAAAATACCATAAGACATACATACCTTTTTAAATTATGAAAAATATGAATCAAATGACATAAAATTGCCTATGGGCTAAATTTTAATTCAAATAGATTCATATATCCTTACGATGAAACTATTAAATTATATTCCTTTTCTTAATCCTTGTGGGCAAATTAAGAAAAATAATTTAACATATCATCCTAAGTAATCATATTAAATACAATAAA
Organism: Gnetum montanum; assembly: GCA_015680685.1. NCBI lineage: Eukaryota > Viridiplantae > Streptophyta > Gnetopsida > Gnetales > Gnetaceae > Gnetum > Gnetum montanum. The sequence goes on from MNCI01018510.1 coordinate 248,230, forward strand.
AATTCCTGTCGGATAAAATTTATCATATTACATATGATTAATCACAATTTTTAATGTTGTCTACCATATGTGATCCAAAATCTCTTAGTACATAATTTTGCATAATTAAAATTGTTGTGGATACTCTCTAAATATACAAAATTATATAGCTCAATAGTTATAATTCATATGCACAAAATGATGCATACATATACAAAAAAATGATAAATTACCAAATTCAACATGGTATAAACATAATTTTATCAAAATATTGAACAACTTTATGCATATCCAATTGTTACCACTTTATCAAAAATATTAAATGACTTGATGCTTATAACTGTAGGAAAAATACATTATGGATATATGAATTTATCAAAACATATAACTTCATGTGTGTGTGGAAAAATGGCATCTTTAAGATTCGGGTTACAACTACTTTGCATTTCCATGACACGTGCACTAGAGTGTTTCCTCAAGTATATTTAATGTATGCATATCAAATTGGTGGGTGTGATCTCTTCACTTGGACCCTACACAAAACTTCACGAACACTGTACATGTCATGCTAAGGGAAATGTTTCCTAGGGAGGTTGAACTCGTACCCGAGTTAACCCTGATTGAAGAATTTTCACTAGATTCCTTACACTATGATACAACTTACAATGCAATATTTTGAGAAATCATGATGCATACATAAATCACAAAAATCCAACTATGCATAGATATATTAAACAACATTGTCTCTAGATTGCACCATTATCTCTAGATAATGAGTCCACTTCATCCATTCATCCACAACATTCTATGGTCTCTCTTGCCTTGGAAATGTACTGTCCTTTTTTAATAAGAACTCTAATGAATCGGTGAATGGGTATTTCTCAAACTAAGGAAGGACTCAAGAATTGAAAAGGATGTGACTTCAAGGGAACTTGATGCATTTTTGTTGTCCATTCTCTTGAGTGCTTAGATGTTTTCTTCTTGAATTTTCTGACCATTTTGATGTTACCAATTTATCGGGAAGCTAAGTCAATAAAAATAAGAAGTCTTTGCATGGTGTGGTTCTCATGCATAAAAACACAAAACAAAAAAACAAAAACAAATAAAAAAAGTAAGAATTCAAAGCACACCCCTTAGACAAAATACTTATTTGGGCTACAAGCATTGGTTATCAAACTAAAATAAAAGGTTCTCTCTAACTAAGGCCCTTCTCACTTACCGTTCTCCTCCTCTTATTTCATTGGAATGGTGGTGGATCTTGGGTGAAGGCATTCTTGTCACTTCAAGAGGATGGATTGGCTGAATGCATTGATGCAAAGTCACTAGATGTAGTTTGTTTGAGGCCAGAGTTGGAATGAGATATGCTAAGTTACATTAATCATGAAATACACAAGGGGCTGTACACCACCTTGTTCTTGGGATTCCATTCCATTCTCTTCTCTCCACCCTTCTCTCCATTGTTTACCTCATTGCCAGTTGTATCATTAGTGTATATTTTGGTAGATACATTATTTTATTTTTGGTAAATTCTTGCAATTAAGACTTTAACTCTTGTTCCAAATGACATTCCCAGAGCCTACGGACTCTTTGAATGTGGGTTTGTCAGGGCATTAAGGGCATGAGCCTACTTTGGGGAGGACCCATTGACATTCCTATTTGATGCATCCGTTAAATTCTTTCCCCTAACATTTTTGCAATCTATTTTATTTTGTTCATTTCCATCTTGACATCCATTTCATCGATGTCAAAGTTGTCCCTTTTTATCTATCTTTCTTATTCCTTTTCTTTCTCCATTCTAACGCTACCGAAGGTTTGCGATTAGTCATGGGGATACGGGGCCCAATTTTTTTCAATTTTCTCCTAACCCCTACACCTTCGGTACTCACCATTAATACATCTCTAGATCCACAATTAGCCATAGCACAACTCAGCAGATGGACCTTTCACCGAAGCAAGGTATCAACTGCATTGAAAATTCATTTACCCTTGCTAATATAAGACTGTGTTGTGTGTGTAGATGCAATTATGCAACAACAAATTGGATCTAGTAGGAACACTTTGAATAGAGCAGTGTTGAAGCTGCTATGCAAGGAGCAAAATCGATGGTGTGCTTACAGATGGATAACGAAAGGCGCAATCTTGGCGTTGGTAGTAGCAAAACTTCTTTCTCTCTATCTTTCTCAAGCTGCCAAATAAGGCCTGATGTCAATGTAATAAGGTGTTCACTCTTATTGCTATGAACACCAGTTTTGCTGTGTCTTGTAATGATGGTCCATTCACATGTCATCCCATTAGTTTCATTCAGTCAATAATCCTATACCTTCCCAATATTTTGTAAGGAACTCGAGCACAAGTTTTCATTTAGTGATTGGGGTATGATGGGACGTAATATTGCATCGTCCCCCATGATATCACATACACGATATTGCGGTGTGCTATCATATCTATAAATAAGAGGCGGCTCTCCCTTGTTTTCCATCTTAGGCCTAGACCGTAGGGAAACTCTGGTAGTTTTTCCACTCCAGAGATAGATTAATTTCCATGTGCCCGCAGTAGGAACTCCAAAGTGAACGGATTTTTATTCGAGCAAACATTGTACCTAAACACAAGTTTGTGTACAACAATAAAGAAAAACTTCTTGGATAAAGCTTACAGTGCATGGAGTAGGCTAATTAGGATTTTATTTATTGTTATTTACTGTTTTCCACTTAATTGCTTTATTAGGAATTAAATCCTTCTCAACCCTTCTCTCCTAGTTAAGTGCATCAGTACGACCGCTTCAAGTACGTGCGTTATGCGTGGTGATCCTAGCAATGACTAGCATTTGGTAACCATGGTTGCATTGGTTCAGGGTGTGAATGGTAAGTGGGAACGGATGCTGATGCTAGGTTAATTTAGACTTAGTTCATTAGTTAGAGTTACTCAATTAGTTTCTCAACCCTTCACCTCAATAGCATAGGATACAAAACATAAAAAGATATAAAAATCATATACCTTAGACTTACTTAACCATTCACCGTGACAAATACAAGTAAGTCTGGAAAGACAACGAATAATTAACCTTAAGTGTTCCATGAGGCGTGTAGGCACTAGTCTACGGAGTTCGACCGGATCGTACGTGTTACGCTTGTATTCGTATGGTTGAGTGTAGGGGTACCTCGCCACTCATCAGAAATCATGAAGCTTGTTGTCTTCTTAAAGTAAAGTGATGGGTAGTTGGTTGATTAAGGCCAAGAGTAAGAGATATTTGTTGAGATGCTTTATGGAAAAATTGGTTCATAAAATGAAAAATAACAGGAAATGTAAAATGCTAATAAGTCGTAAGAATTTAAATGGTAAAAATAAAGAAAATAGGAAAATATTTCAATATTATATATATATATATATTGAAAAAAGATTGAAATTGTAATATAAAATTTGAAAGAAAAATAGTAAATGCAGAAATTCAGAAGAGTAATGAGAAATTTAAACAAGACAATGTAAGTAATGAGAAAATCACCTTACCAGGGTTAGAACTTCGGTAAGGACCACCAAAATATAAGGCAATGAATAGAACTAGGAAAAGAAGGTTTGGGATTCTAGAAATAAAATTAGAACAAAGTAATAAAATTGAAAATAGGTAATTGTTAAATCACCCTCTTTCTAGCACTAAAAGGTGTTGATGCCTAAATTTTCGTCATATAGCAACACCCACGAAAACTCATTTTAAGAGACTATCGCCTAAGATGCCTCTCGTATGGGTTTGGAAACCTAAAAATACTCTCAGGTGGTAAGGACAATGTGGTTCAATAACTTTTAAAAGGAAATTTAAACAAAATAACTGTCTAAATCGATAACTTGACCAGGAAATTTAAATGAAATGATTGTTCGTTAAACAATTCAAGAATGAGCATACATGATGATCCATACTTAAAAGGAAAATGACATAAACTTTTAATACAAACAAAGAGGTTTGTAATTAAAAGTGTTTCCTTTTTTTTTTCAAAAGAAGAAAAAGAAAAAAAGGACTAACACACAACAAAGATTAAATTTCTTAGTTGTTAAAATAAGAAATAAAAGCTTCAACAAAGACTTAGCTCAATATAGAGCACTGAATCTAGTTGGCTAAACGGATAACCTCTTGTACAAGTTTGTTTTCCCATGCCTCTAGAAAGCACATCTCCTCCAAAAAGCTTGCACCCTTTGGTTCTTGGATTCATTCACACCCTTTGACTCTTGGATCCGTTCACAGCTCCTAATCCGACCCCTTCCGGTACCACCTCCAAAACTAGTTCAGTTATGAAAGCAAGGCCGCCCAGGAAGAAAACAAAGAATGGCAAACGTTTTATTAACATGCACTGCCCTGAAAAGAATTGAAACGCAAGCAATTAACTAGATACCCTACTAATCAAAACAAGTCTGAGATTAGTAAAATAGAACAAGACAAGCAAAATAACATATCAGGATCAACGTGGGCCTGCAGAATGGGTACACAGGTCCACACGATGCTGTACAGGACCATCTTACGGCGTGCCTGGCCAGTCCACCACACACCACACGGCAAGAAACTGGAGCCGCGCCACCAAAAGCTCACCCACCCCTGCACCGTTTTCGGTGTAAACCACCGCAGTAGCGTCATGGCTTTGGCAATCCTCATCCGTCATTGACGGTGGCTTTGAAATACGCATTACAGCTTGACGGTGTGTCGTTGCCTCTTTTCCCGACCTCCTACAGAAAAAACTGCCCTCCTGAAACAGCAGAATCGCCACCGATGTTGTTGGGCTGCCGTTTATTGAGCACCGCGGTGCTCCCGAATGAAGTGAGCCAACAGAGAGCCTGCCGCGGCAGTATCAACCGTCATATGAACTCATCCATCCACCACTTCCTACATGGACAACCCATGTGTAGTGACAGAGAAATCAACGGGAGGAACATTCGAGTAGCAGAAGCTGACGGAATCAAAGGGGAACAACGCACATGACCGGGATTCCACGCATCAGTCTCACAACAACTTCATCAAGATCTTAATCTGCAGGGATGCCTTTGTTTTCGACGTTGATGGCAAAATCCACCACTGAAACAATAGTAAGAACACATGAAGAGCGATGCCATTTACGGTTTTCAAGAGTAGCAGCTTTACTACTGACGACAAGGAGCAGTGGAACCACATATAGACAGCTTCCACTAACCGCAATAATGTCAATGCTTTCTATGAAACCCAAGTGGCTAACTCAGGGGAATTATAGACTAAGAAGATCACGTGGGCTTGCTACTAGCATGTGTTTTAAGACAAAGTAGTGGTCCTACAGGAGATGGTGGAACAACGTATGCAAATGGACCTCATCTTCTAAAAGGTTGAGGATTACAAGGATCATTACACTTGGGTTTTAGAGTGGGGCAAAACATAAAAGACCCACAAGCGACAATATAAGGTTGATCATGGGGCCTACCTAAAGTGGTTAAAGGAGGAGTTAGTTGAATAGTGCAAAAGAGAGCTATTCATTCACAAAATCTAAGAGGAGAGTGCTTATCAATGTTTTAAAAGTACTCTCTAGGTGGAGCGATCCCCTACTCTTAAGATTACCACTGTTGTAGGTGAGACCTCTACAGTTGTTGCTATTCATGAGCCTCTTACTTAGACTCCTATAGATAGGACCGACATTCTTTCTGATGTTGATCTTGGAGATGTTAACTAGGTCAATATGACAGAGGACCAAATCCTCCATCGTTTTGAGGAAGGCCTTCCCCATCTACCCCCAAAAGTAGTGGAGCTAGAATCTCCATATGTTTGACATATTTTATGTTTTAGGCTTTGTTTTAATTCATGATTTTGTCTATGGGTTACTAATTGGTCATATGTTGTTGCATTTTAGGCCTCAAGAGACATTGGTGACCCCAATGATGATGGTGGAAATGATCCATCACTTCCTCTTGAAGATGCCACTCAGTAGCCTTCTTCAGTTTAGCTTGTTGGCTATTTGTTTTTTATTTTTGTTTGATGGCTATGGTTAGCTAAGACTATTTTAGGGATGGTTGTTAATCTTTGACATTCTTGCTAAACATTGTGGCCATGTCTATGTATGTTATGGATATTTTAACTTTAAATTTAAATTTTGGTCTTATTTTTTGATTATATGCATCTATAGTAGTAGTAAACATTGAAAATGGTTATGTTGATGTGTTTGGATATAACATTTACTCAATGCTAAACAAAAAGAGATATAATAATAAAAGGGACATTTGCTAGTTTTAGGCCATCACAAACACAAGTTATATTGTCTTATCAGTTTAAGGCCATGGTAGGCCATATCGCTAGTTTAGAGTCTTAGCGTATTGTAACGCTAGTTTAACATCTTAGTAGACATAGTGCTAGTTTAACATCTTAGCAAATGTGATGAAAAAGAGACATATATTTATAAGGCTTTTTTTATCATAAGAAAGGCTATAGAAAATAGGAAAAAAATGCAAACAAACTTAGGCTACATGCATAAAACAACAAAGATATAATAAACTACAAAAGAATAGTAAGGCTACTTGGCTATTGATGCATTCAGTCATAGGGGCATGTGAAGGTTAAGGTGAACTTCACTTGTGTAGATTCTTTCTAATCTTTGCAAGATTAGGAAGTGAGTAAGGCTCACTTTGCATAAGCATGTATTCACCATCCCCTTTGCTTACAATGTTAAAAGGGCGTTCATTCCATAATGTATCCTATTAACTATCGTTGTCCTCTTGGCTATCTTAGCTTTTTTCTCTTCATGGCTAGGAGCTTCTTCTTGAAGTTCCACTTTCAACCCTTGTTCTATGTCTACATTGTTGATAGCTAGGGGAACCACATTATCACCATGAATGATTATTTCACCTCCCTCTTAAGGAAGGTGAATTTCTTGATGGATGGGTGAGGACATAGCTCATAACAGAGCTAACCAAGGTCTTCCCAGCATCATGTTGAATCTTGGTGTCTCTTTCCCCACTAAGATGTTGGTGGTTGTAGGGAATTGTTCTCTAGTTACAAAATCCAAAGAGATATACCCCTTGATGACAACTCTTGATCTATTGAAGAACTTAAGAGCTATGGTGGTTGTAGGTTGTACTTGCTTAGTTAAGCCCAAGCATTCAATGATGGTGCAAGGGATGATGTTGGTTCTAGCTCCTTCATCAACATGCACCTGATGTATTTTAAATTGTCCTATGCATATGGTTATGAATAAAGGGGCTATAGTTACTTCTTCATTCTAGAGATTAACCTTAATTTTGTTATTGTGAAATGTTAAGGGTGTTGACTTGTCCTCCCCTAGAGAGGGAGGAGTCATCACTACATGGATGGCTTCCTCATTAGCAGTAATATCCCACTAATAGGTATGGAGGTCAACATTTTGACTAACATCTCACAATGTATAGCAGAAGTCATGATCAAGTCATGTAGGCTAAGGATTGTGTTTTTTTGCTTAAGTGATTTCTTGACTTGGTCCATTGCACTAAGGACATTTTTGTCAATGGCCATGGGCTTATCATCCTACTTGTGCTTTACTTCCTTCATACGTTCCAAAATGCAAACTTCAACTTTAGACTATGGCTGTTGTGGCTCTTCCTTGTTGTTTTGGTTGTGGGCTTTGGTATCCTCCTATGGCTTGTTGGTTGAAGGGGATGGAACAAAGGGGATCATGGGTATAGCTACAATTAGAGTGGGATTTGGTGCACCCACTTCCTTTTGTACCTTTGTTTACTTAGCTCCCTTGTTATTAGGATTTTTCTTATTCTTTTTCCTTTGTTTGGCTAAATGTTTCTGGTTGTTAGTTGTTGGTTGTAAGGAAGAGTAGTAGCATTGGCCATCATAGGGGGTTGTTGTGCAATTGGTTGGGCTATGGATGTTGGGGTTATATTGGGTTGGGAGACTTTGATGACAAAAGATTCCCTCAAAGGCATTCATGATGGTACTCTCACAACAAAGGGGGATCTTAAGCTATGAGAAGTCGAAGAAGCCCTTTCGTTGTAAAGGGGTACTTGAATCATGAATGGTTCTCTTGCTGGTATCAAATCATCATTGATGTTGAATGCTAAAATAACATAGGGCCTATCATTAGCATTCAATATGTATTTGTAGACTTGCATTGATTGGTTTTGTGGTTGAACTGGGTTAGAAACATCTAAGACTAGTTCCCCTTATCTATCATCCTTTGTAGGTCATCCTTCATTGCAAGGTAGAAGTCTATGTCATGACTAGGTAGTTGATGATAATTATAAATGAGGTCTAGTTTGAAGTATCTAGGCAACTAGGGATCATCCTTCATCACTCAAGTGGGATCTTTGGCTATTTTGCATCCTCACTCATGTTTCTTTTGAGTAGCTTCAACCATTTATTTGTGTTACATGCACCCACTTCTTAATAGTTGGTCTAGCAACTTGAATGGTCTTTATGGTAACATAGTATATTTAGACCTATCCTTCCTTTTGAAGTTAGATCTATTTATTTTCAATGTAGTGGTCCAAGAAGTTAATGATTGGTTATTATGGTCATTAGTGGGGACCCTAGGCAAATTGACTTTGGGCCCTTGGTTCATGATCTTTGTCTCCTTGGTTACAGTTGCTATGATAGTGTTGTTTTGTTTGCTCTTTTCTTTGTCTCTTTGAGTGTATTGGTTTTTATATGCTATATAAGTTAGGTCATAATTGGCTTCTGTAGCATCCTCTATATTTTTAGTTTATGAGAATACTTGACTAAGAGATCATGAATCAAGGTAGTAGAGTTTAGATTTGATGAAGTCATTAACGACTCTCTTGAATATGACTAACAAGTGGGCTTCAACTATGGGCTTTGGTATTTCATTCAGTAGTCCATTCCACCACTGAATGAATTTCTATATGGGTTCTAAGGGTCCTTGCTTAACCTTCATGAGTTTATCAAGAGTTATGTCAAGCTTCAAGTTATACTTGAAGTGGTTGACAAACTAGGCTACTAGTCCTCTAAAGAGAATATGGACCCTTTGGGCAATGCATGATACCAATCAAGTGCTTTCCTAGTTAAAGACATAGGAAAAATCCTCATGATGGTATGAGGCCATGGCTACAAGAGTAAACATTTGGATTGAAAGGTAATAAGATGAGCATTAGGGTTACCTTCTCCATTATATTTGCTAAATTAAGGAACAAGGACACCAGGAGGAAGTGTTAAGGATGGGACTATAGGACTTATGGGATTTGTTCTATTCAAAGTCCATAATCTTAAAATTTTTTGTGGTAGAGGCTTTAAGCCTCTTCAACTCCTTTGTTGGTTCTTGGATTATTTAGAAGCCTTGATCCAAGCCTTGCGGTGGCCCCATAGGTTGCAAGGTTTATACATAAGGTTGTGGCATCTATTGTTAGGTTTGTGGCCTCATAATGGGTTGCATGATAGAAGGAAGAGCTTGCATTATGATTTTGGTTTATGAGCCAAACAAAGAAAAAGATGTTTGTGCTGGTACTTGAGGCACAAATGCGACAAATGGGGTGTGTGACCTTTGTGTTTCTTAGGATCCGATGGTGGATCTTGTATGAGTAGTTAATGGATTTGTGTTGGTAAAAGCCATGTTGATAGTTTTAAATATTGATACTATGTTGTAAATGACATTGATGTGCTCTAGTTGGTTGTTTATGGCATTGGCGAAGTGTGATGTGTGGCTATAACCAGTGTGTGATATACTATAATAGGGTCGGAAGGAGTGGAAGATGGTGGCACCATGCCCATAGAGAAAGAAAAAGCATTAGAGGAAGGTGTTGTGACTTTGGGGGATGTTTATTGGAATAGTTCTCCTAGGATGTTTTTCGGCTCAGATTCTACCTTAAATTCATCCTCCTCTTCCTATTGTTCTTCAAAGCTAGGCTTGTCATCTTCCTCTTTAATTGGGCTAGCATGCTAGAAAAGATGTTATTAAGGGGAATTTGGTCATATGGGGAAGGAATTTCCCACTCTTATGTATGAGATTAAACTCCCTTTTGACCTTAGCTTTAATTTGTGAAATTAGCATGCCTACCTATATTTTAGCATAAATAAAGTTATAACAATCTTCATTTATGGCTACAAAATTAGGACTCTCTTCTCTAATCCATAAAGATTGCCTACACTCAATGATTGTAGGGTCTTTGGGATCATACAACCTTATGGCTTATTGGCTATGATCTTTGCTAGTGAGGGTGAAGGGAAATTTGGTAGACTTTTAAAAAGACATGGCTATAATGTTGAGAATGGCTTAAAAATAGTCTATAAATGGTAAAATAGGAGTAAATTCTAGTGACTGGAATTAAAAAACTCTTAAAGGAAATGAAAATGACAAAAAATGATGTACTTACTATAATTAGTAAGTATGGGATAAGGGGGGTTTAGCCCTTTACTAGAAATGGAATGTTGGAAACGTTGGTTTCAAGCCACATCTAAGTTGGCCTCCCAACTACCTTTACACTCGGTATGGTAGGAGGTGAGGAAAGAAGTGGGGTGAGATAGTGAAAATCTTAAATGTTCTTATTTCAACGTTGGAGACAGGGGGAAATTTTGAAGATCAAAATGGAAACTTGGTAGTTTCCAAAGATGGTTTTGGTAGGTTGCTAGCTTTTAACACAAAGGAGGGAAAAGTAGGCTTGGTTGGTATGGAAACCCATGTTAGTTTAGTGGAAAAAAGTATCATAGCAAAAATTAAGTGGTTATTAAGGCTTACATGCTAGCTTTACTCTAGAAATTCATAGAAAAGTTTGTAAAATTTTAGCAACCAAACCACCTACAACTTCCATGTTGAGGTTTTTGCTATAGGGGGTAAAGGTAGCATTGGATTCCTTGGGAGTTTTGGCTTCAAAAAACTAGAAAATGTCTTTCAACTTACAATAAAAGAAAATATGGTCATTAAATTGGTTTCAAACCTTAGCAATGCTAGCCTCCCAATTGCTTCCATGTTGGGTATGGCAAAGGGGAAAACGAAGGGGGGTGAGATGATGGGAATCTCACAGCTCCTACCTCAATGTTGAAGAGGGAAGGATGAAAAAATTTTGGTATTAAAAAGGAGAAATAATAATAATGATAATAGGGAAGAAAATATCAATGTTGACTTTGGGTTGTAAAATTCATAGAAAATGCTGTGAAAAGCCAAAACTCAACCACTTGTAACTTCCATGTTGTAGTTTTGGTCATTGGGTGGGNAGACAACAAAAAGAATAGATTTGGTTACAAATTTAGGCAAAGGCCCTCCTTCTAGAGCCAAGAAAACCTATTGTAACCAAAAATCTCAATCACTGGAAAGACTAAGGATTCTCAGTGCAACAATTTTCCAAACCTAAATCCCTAGGGCATCTATAAGAAAAATGGATTAGAGGTTCCTTGGCTACTCTAACAAATCAATCAAGGACTTATGAAATGCAAAATGTGGGAATATAAATAGATCTAACTAATGCATAGAGAATAAATTTATTTTTGAACACAAAAATCAAAACTTAAGACTTTATTGAGAAAGAATAAATAATAAGTTAGGGAAATGTGTACAAATGGTGCATCGATGAGCAGAAATGTGGGACTTACACAAAAGTTTAAAGCTTGTTGAAGCCAATGTGATCTACTCCATGATATAGGTGCTAAGCCACTCCTAATGCTATGGAACCTTCCTTCACTACTACAACCACAGAACTGCAAGTTAGGTCACTGCTTGGGGGTGAGAATAGTGGAAAATTAGGATCCCAGATTACTCCATTTTAGGGTTTTAAAATCCTAGAAGTGTAGTGTTGACATCAAAAATTGACAAATATTTAGGTGGTTATGCTTCCACTATGGGTTTCAAGAGAATGTAAGTATGGGAACTTGCAAAAGCTTTTGAGTGCTTGAAAATGCTGTAAGCGTGGAATTGGTGCTTGGAAAATTGCTTATATGCTCAATTATAAAAAAATTTGCTTAATTTATTTAAAATTATAGAACCCATAAATGGTGTTTGAAGTTGGCTTTTATAGGATCTTTAGACCATGAATGGAGCTATAAATTGGCTATGATTTGGCTGCAAAATGGCTATAAAATAGTTGCAAACCAACTACCAAATCTAGGTGAGATGGATGCCCAAATTTGGGGGGTTACCATACATAGTAACTGCTTCGCCCATGGCCATTCCATTTACCATAAATAGAAACTAGGACACACCTTCCACATTGAAAATGAATCTTCTATACAAAGCTCTCCACCATGCTTGCTAAAGTGGTTGGTCAATGTTGAAGTGCATGAAGTGATGAATTTTAGCTTTTGTGGCTTCCACGTTGAGAGATGTAATTTTCCACACTAGGGATGAAGATTTCACATAGGATGGAAACTTCCACATTGAGTAGGGGGTGGGGGTGGGGAAGGTTTCTAGGCTATGCATGTGGTCTCCACATTGAAGGGGAAAAGTTTCAAAAGCTCCATCCTTACATGCTTGGGATAGGTGAGATCTATCCCTTGCATGTGTTTCCAACATAGAAAAATGTATAACCTCCATAAAACCAATCAAATTGCCTTTTTTGGCATTCCAAAAGGCATTTTTGAACACCCCCCTCCTCTGTCCCTAGCCAAAATATAGACACTAGGTGACTTTTTTCACTTAGGGAACGAGGCTTTGACCACTTATGAGGAATTGTTTAGTTCCAAAAGTATAAAGTATGTGAAATTTCCCACTCTGGGTTATAATTTTCACATTTACAATGATGTTTTTCCTTGGCTTTCATTAGGTGAATGCTACATGATGAAGATTGGCTATAACATGCAAATTTTTGTGGTGTTTCAATATCCATAGTTTCCCTCAAAGAGAAGTGATGTTAACATGCTTATTTGACTTGAAAAATGGATCAATGGAAAAATGAACAAGAACTCCTAATTCTTATCCATTTATATCCTATGTTAAAATTACATATACAAAATTTTGGAACATGGTTTGATATATGGAAAGCTAGTAACATGACTTAATAACTCAACAATAATGTTAGTGCATTGGCATCCACTTCTCTAAGGCTTAAAGTCATGGATTAGCATCTACCAAATAGCATGTATTTGGGATATTATTTCAACTAAGAATATAAATATAAATGATACCATAAGATATTGGGGAGGTTATATCCACTTTGGCTTTTTTCTACATAAGTTAGAGTCCTGGGTACATTATGTGGCTTCTCAACATTAAAGCCATCTTCAGTAGTCTAGATTCAATATCTTATGTCATTTGTAGCTTAAATTTTGGTCTCCATATTTAGCTCTTTCTATAAGTGACATCTTGCATCATCATCATCATCATTTTTCCTTCTCATTTACAACTTTTAGTTTTGAAGTTTGCTATCATCTCTAGCTTTTGATGTCCAGCATCAATTTTGCATTTGATGTCAAATGTCAATTTTCATTGCAATTATCTACATTTCAATTCTTTTATCTAAAAACTTCCAAGAGATCATATGGATCCATATGCATCATTTCTACATAATCTACAAGATATTTTTGGCCTATAAATAGGAGGATACTTCTAAATGGAAAGGGGTTGACATCTACTATCATCTAGTTGGCTTTTTAATAGGTTGACATTTTTCTCCATTTGAAATTTGGAAACAATCAACATCTTCTTAGCATGTGGTAACTATCTCTACTACTCAATGTAGTTTTTCTCCTTCCAAAAACTTTTCCTCTCTATAAAATAACTAGTTTCCCTCTAGAGATAATCAGCTCTTTTGATTTCTATCTTTTTTCCCTAACAATGCATTGTATCATCTTCATGTTATTCTCCTAACATACACATAATTTCTTGAAATCAAGTTCACACATCAATTTGATCCATCACTCTACTCAATCAACTTTTGAATTTGTAGCAATCTTGCTAGATTTACCTCAGGTGCATACATTTGAAAGAGAATGAGCTCTAACACTTGAAAAATTTGGTTGTTGAAAAAACTAAAAATTCTAGGTGAAGTAGTTTAATCTTGGATTTGAAGGACCTCCAAGAAAGAGGATCCAAGGCACCTTGGATGATCTTGTCAATCACACAGGGACTTGGGAAGTATAAAAAGGGGTATGTAATTTAAATAATAATGTAGATATAATTTATAAGAAAGCACAAAAATTAATTGTCAAATGAACTTGCACAACAAATGAATTGCAAATTTTGTTTAAATAATAGAATATCCAAATTATAAAGTTCAAAATGTGTACAAATTGTATGCCCAAATGCATAGGGGAGTTTCTTAGATGAAGCTTAAGGCCTATTAAAGCCAGTAGGTTGTGTTCTGTAGTTAGTCTCATGATCCAGGTATTTCACAACTTTAATTGCCAAAACTCCTTACTAGGTCTCAGGTTGGATCTGCATCATTGGTTACCATGGAGTAAAGAATGTGCTTGACTTTTTGTTGCAATGGTACTACACCGAGAGTCTCCAATGCTAAGCTAGTTACCAATTTGTTTTAAAAGTCTCACAAAATGCAAAAAAGTCTCAAGTGTTCAAGGCTGCAAAGGTTGTAAAAATTATGTAGCTAGAAGAACCCATTCAATGCAAAGGTCATACAGTTGTTGGTTTTTGACTACAAGTTTCTACCATGATTATTGACAGATTAATATAATTTTCAAGTGTGGCAAGCCATCATTTCCAACATGGTTTTCCATTTATGTTATGTTTTTGTGCACCAAAGCCATTAAAACTACACTAGATACAATAAATAGTAAATGGTCTTTTGTAAGCTACGCTAGCTTCACCCAACTACACTAGCCTCATGGAATTGACACTAGCTTTGTAGAATCTACTACAACTATGACAACTATGCTACCCTTGTGGAACCACATTGGGAGTTATGGCAACTACACTGGCCATTATTGGGAAAGTAAAAACCCAAGAATCCAATCACTATGGCCAACATAAAACCCATGAAACATCAAATTTGGTAGTTCCCAAGGTATTTTGAGCCTTCCCATGCCTAAATATAGGCATGACTTGACTTTTTCCACTTGGGAAGTAAGGCTACAACATCTTATGAGGCATTTTTCAGCCCTAAAAAAGTTTTTGTAAGATTGTAGCTCATGCACTACAAACCTCATATTTTATAATGAATTTCCAACCTTAGGTTTGATGGTTAAGATTACAATGCCAAACATTTGCAACATGAATTTTATTAGTGGTGTTTCATTGGTTCCTCTTTGTTGATTTTTGGAGGATTGATCCAAGAAACATTCGCAAAGAATACAAAACACCAGTATAGGTCCATCACCAATGTTTCCTCTCTGCACTTGATTCTATAGTTGTCGAACCATACCGAAGAGTGCTTGTGATGATGAGATAGGTTTATAGTGAGGTGATATAGGTTAAAGGCTACATATGGTTATGAGGAAGTGGTTAAAAGTTTATTAATGAATTCCAAATGTTGACAATCATGGTTATGATTCTAGTAATCACATTTTGGCTCATCGATGTAGTCTTTGCACTTTGTTCCTTGAGGTGTTGGCCACTCGGTAATGTTTTTGTGGAACTAAGACTCTACTCCAAGGTCTCTTTGGTCATTATTCTCCTCCTTTTACTTATTTGGAGCCATTATTTTGTCATTTGGGCTTCATTGGCTTTTTTTCTTCTTTGTAATTTTCTTCCCCATCTCTTTTTTGTTAGATGAAACGCTCATTGGGTTTCATTACCAAGGCTAAGTTTGATTTGATTTTCCCATTGAATAAGATGTGTTACATTCAATAAACTTGATGGTGGATCATGACAAAGGAAATAAACATGACCACAATGCATGAGTGTTGAACATTGGTCATCATTAATATTTAGGATAAAAAAGGTTATAATTAGGCTACGAGATAGGGCTTAAGAAATGGTAATGGAAATGATGTGAAACAAGCACTCTTGGTACAACAAAAGAAGCTAACTAAATCGCATGCACCAAGTTCACGTGGTAACTTGCCACTATGATGAGCTACACCTTTGTGATGACCTTGAGGCCTCATCCTATAAGCACAACTCCAAGAGGATAAGAAAATAAGACAAAGAAAACATGTTGTTACAAGATAATGCATAGGACCACATGAGACAACCAACAAACTAGGTCACCATACATCACTATTGTTACAATGTCGAGAGATATGTGCAATGTGCATTAGATTTAAAAAGTTTTGTAGTTCATTTATTATACTAAATAGAAAGAGATAGATAGATAAATCATGTACAAGTTTTGCTTGCTATAGGTTGTAAAAACCATTGATGTCAACTGTTGCTTTTTACTTGCAATGAAGAAAATGTTAAATGTAATAAGGCTTCAGATATGAATGGTTAACCAGATTGGTCAATTCATTCCCATCCATATGTGTTGCTTTCAAAGCCCCATTGCCATAGGCCTTGATGTCCAAGAAAGATACCTTCTAGTTGGCTAAGAACTTATTTACATGCTCATGAATAGCCTTAAAAATCAAGTATCCCTTCTTGATCTTTCATTTCATTTAGATCATGATGATTCTATTTCTTTTTCCTCTCTTAGTATTATTTAATATGAGCAAGAATTTTTATTTGTTACTCTTCCACCAAATCCAAGTCAATGGTGCATAACTCCTTGTTCTGCTCATAGTTGATGAAGTTTGACAGAGCCACTCTAAGCAATGGAACTTGAAATTTAAGAGGAAAAATAGCTTCAAATTCATAAACCAAGCTATATGGGGTTACACTGGTTGCAATTCGATAGGTATTTCTATAGATCCAAAGTGCATGGACAAGTTGCTCATGCCACTTGTATTTACTATTATTAAGCATCTTTTAAAACAAGTTTATGATGTCCTTATTGTTAACTTCAGCTTGTTTGCTAGGTTAAGGGTAGTATGGTGATGAAAAGGAATGTTTGATGCCTAGGTAATCACAAAAGGCTTGCATTTCTTGGCTACAAAACTGTGGCATGTTATTTGTAACTATGGTCAAAGGTATGTGAAAATGGACCATTATGTTATCCAGTATAAATCTACAAACTTGTTAAGACATTTTTTTCCTTAGGAGAATATCTTCAACCCACTTTATAAAGTATTCAGTTGCAATGATGTTAAAGCTATGCTCTATGGAAGACTTAGGTGTTATAGGTCCAATAATGTCAAGTCCCCATCATTGAAATGGCCAGGTTATTTGAGTAGTATGTAACTCAATTGGTGGCAGGTGTATCGAGTTTCTATGTTGTTGATAGGTGTTACAAATTTTAACCTTCTATAGGTAGTCACTTTTCATATAGGCCCAATAATAGCCTATTCATCTAATCTTCATGGCCATAGCTCTAGGTCCTATATGTCCACCACATATACCTTTGCAAACTTGCTCAAGGATTGTGCAGGCTTTAGTTATGCCTATGCACACCAACAATATGCCATCATAGAATCATTAGCATAGTGTGTTATCACCTATAATGACATGCTATTTTGATTGTTTATGTACAATTTCCTTTTAGGAAGTATTCAAAATTTACCATACATTAGGTAAAAATTGATATCATCATGCCACTTCTTTAGACGAGTGGTGTTGATGGAGGCTATAGAATCATCTTCAATGTTCTATGTAATGAAAATAGCATAGTTCATGTTTAAGGAGGGTAAATTATTAAACATATCAGGTGTCATACTTAGGGCTAAGGTTGCAATGGCATTAGCTAACGCGTTCTCAGTTTTGGGTATATGGTGGATACCGGCATTTCTAAATTGTTG
The DNA here is from genome assembly GCA_015680685.1 of Gnetum montanum. Classification (NCBI taxonomy): domain Eukaryota; kingdom Viridiplantae; phylum Streptophyta; class Gnetopsida; order Gnetales; family Gnetaceae; genus Gnetum; species Gnetum montanum. The sequence goes on from MNCI01018510.1 coordinate 265,856, forward strand.
CATTAGTTTCTTATCCAAGTCATAATAAGGTTGCAAATATTTGTCTTTACATGCGTAAACCTCTATTACTTGGCTAACCACTAGTTGTGAATTACCTTTTATCATTAGGTGTTTGATTCCTTGGTCACAAGCTACCATCATTTCCCTGATCAATCTTTCATATTCTACCATGTTGTTGGTACATGGGAATTAAAAATGGTATGAAAAGGATTGGATTTCATCATAATGTAATGTTAAGATGGCACTAGAATTGACCCTATAGGTATTTGAAGCTTTGTCAAAGTGCATAATCACCTCATAACCCTTAGGTAATTCACTAACCATGTTGACATGTTCATCAATGAATTTAGGGTCGATGGTTGCATGGTCTTCCACTAAAGAAATGGTAAGTTGTGTAGCTATAGCTTGCCCTTTAGTTGAGGTTTGAGAGACATAATGGAGGTTAAACTTGGCTATTATGGCTTTCCAATGGGCTATATGGCTACTTTCATGGATATTGGTCATTATGGCTCTAAGCACTTTGTCTATGCAAATGACATTGACTTGGCTCCTAAACAGGTAGTATCTCCACTTCTTCAATGGGAAGACTAAGGTAAGATAATACTTCTTCCCTTTAGTGTACCAAGTCTCATAGGTAATCAATGCATGACTAAGGTAGTGCACTGGTAACTTTACTCCATCATCTCATTTTTGACGAAGCAAAGAAGTAATGGACATGTCAAAGATAATAAGGTAGATGTAAAAAAATCTTATCCTTTTATGGCAGATAGACCATGAGTACTTTTGCCAACTCTCTCTTAAGGTTTTCAAGGGATCCATGGCATTGAGCCATCCACTCATAATGAAATCCTTTCTTAGGAAAGTATTACATGGGTTGTAACTTATCTATAAGCTTGGTGATGAACCCACAGATAAATTGTAATCTACCTTGTAGTCCTTGAAGCTCTTCAAAGTTAGTTGATGCTATCATTTTTGATATGGAATTAACCTTATCAAGATCAACACATATTCCCACTTTAGATACTACAAAGGCATGCATCTTACTAGTTTTGACATCAAATATACACTTCTTGGGGTTAAGCCTAAGCTCATATCTGAGACATTGTTTCAATAAAAGGTTAAGGTCATGAGCATGGTCATGGACCATTTTATACCTAACTACTATATCATCCACATAGTCATTATGTAACCCTAGCATATAGTCACTAAAGATATCTATCATTACTGATTGATAAGTTACACTTGTATTGTTTAGACCAAAGGGCATCATAATGTAACAAAATATTCCCCAAGGGGTCATGAAGGTTGTACAAAGTTGATACTTTGGGTTAATCGTAACTTGGTTGTATCTCAAGAATTCATCCATGAAGGACAATAAGACATGCCTAACTGTAGTATTGATAAGTTGGTCAATACTAGACAAAGGAAAATCATCTTTGATAGTTTCCTTATTCAGGTGTTAGAAATTAATATAGATACGTATACTACCATTTTTCTTAGAGACTAACACTATGTTAAACACCCATTTCATGTAATCAATAGATCAAATGAAATTAGCTTGATACAATTTTGTGATTTCATCATGAACTACTAGGGCTAAATCTAGTCTAATCCTGTGAACTTTTTCCTTAATTGGCTTGATACTAGGGTTAAGTATGATGTTATATTACACAAGGCATGGGTTAAGACTTGGCATATCTACATATGACCAAACAAATACCTTAATGTTCTCTTAGAGGACCTTGGTTATGTCTTGAGCTTGTTGAGGTTCTAGTGAGGAATTTAGCTTCAGTCTTTTCTCCTCATCACTATGTGTTGTGATTGGAACCTTAACCGGAGAATCTTTAGTAATGTTGCCAACCTTAAGGTCAAGGGTTTTAACTATGTTTTTATGCCATTTAAGAGGTTTCTCTATCAAGGCCATGTGGTTGATTGGACTCTTAGGCTCAAGATCTAAGTAATTGAAGCTAATGAATCATTCAACATTACCATGAGGTCCACTTAGGCTCAAACGTAAACTGATTTGCTCCCAGGTATCGATACTCTAATCTTGCATATCAAGCATAGGCACATTAAGTGGTAATTTTTTGATAAAAGGATCAAATAATATCAGAGTGATGTAAAATAATTTAGTAATAATACGTGGATACACCAAAACAGATTACTTCAGTGGTCAAACAAGGCTCACATGAGGCCAGAAAAGGTTATAGAAGGTAGGGTAAACCAAATAGGGTGAAATAAAGGGTAAATAATGTGAAATAAGATTGAATGAAGTGAAATGATAATAAAATGAAGGAAAAATTATGGTCAAACTCCATTTAGTGATGTCAATCAAGGTTAAAGCAAGGTTAATGGAGGTAATGAGAGGGGAGTTAAAATACATCATAGGCCAAGTAGCACAAAATGAAGCAACATAAAGCTCAAAAGATAGTCAAATAAGGCCAAATGATGACTTAATGATGGTTAAACCCCATCAAATAATACTGAACAATGTCAAAGCATGATCAACAAAGGTCATAAAAGAGAGGATAAGGTACATAAGATAAACTAAAGGCCAACTAACATGGAATAAAGCCAAATGATGGTTGAATGATGACAAATGGAGTTGAATGAAATCAAATGATGGTAAAATCCCATCAAATGATGTTCTAGAGGGTTAAACAAGATCATAGTAATGTCCAATGGTGTTAATTTATGTTAAACCAAGATCACTATGGTCAAAAGATGCCAAATGATATGAACATTTGGTAAAGTTAAAGCCAAATGATGCTAAAATGATGAAAGTGATAGAGCAACAAAGCTCATTAATGAATAACAAGGTAAAATCAAGTCAAAACAGAATGAAATAAGGAAAATCAGGTCAAGCTGGGAAACATGGGATAAAACATGATCAATATGGATCAATCATGGTCACATTTTACTAGTTTTAGGCCTTAGCGGGACATGGTAAAGGGCTATAGGGTTGATGGGAAATTTTGGGCACCTAGGAAGCTGATTTTAAGGCTATTTGAAGGTAAAAACAAAGCTCTTTGTTACAACTACATTTGAACCATGTTGGACCTACTTTTCCTAGCATGGTTTTGGTAGGCTCCAATGTGGTTCCCAGCAAAATGTGAATCTCAAGGTTCATTATGGCCAATGTTGGGGTTCTAATTCTCTAAATTGACAGTGCAATGGATTATGAATGGAGATTGATCAACTTTGACATCAGTTTGATCCTCTCGAAGCTACAAATGTTGTTAATAATTGAGAAATACATTGGGACTATGCTAGCTAGCATGGTTGTAGTATAGTTCCATGAAAAAATGGATTTGTGATGTCTCAATGTCAAGATTTGTGTTTCATTAGCTTCTTGGATAGCATGAGAACATCAAAATTGTAGACTAATCATTTGAATGACAAAACATGCTACTAAAAGTGTAGTTTGAAACCATCCCTCCAGAACTATGTTGGGGAGTGTAGTTCAAGATGGCCCTAGTGTAGTTGGAAAAAACTTTATCTTTTCATGGTCAAAATGATGTCAAACAACAATAGGCTCTAGGGTTTTAAGGTTCTAGGCTTCCTTGATCAAGTTTTAGGTCATTCAAAGTGCTATGGTGAAAGTAAACTAGTCTTGGAACCACAACTACATAGAGACTATGTTAGCTAGCATAGTTCTAGTCTCCCCCATCATAGTTGCACATGAATCTTAATTTTTGATTAGTTTTTATGGTCAATCGACCAAGTTTTAGGATTCTTGGGATTACTGGTGTCCATGGCCAAGGTTTAGGATTAAAATTATTGATTCTGATGGTTGTTGAAGTTTTGATATGATCATCCCCCCTAAACTATGCTAGCTAGCATAGTCCTAGTGTGGTTGTGGGGAAGATGATGAATTTTGACTATTTTCAACTTAGTTCTCAAGGTTTGGTGGTCTCCAAAGGCTTTAGTAGGGTTCTGAGATTAGGGTGACACATCTAGAGGTTAATTTGAAATGTTAATGGCCTATTTTTAAATGTTTTCAAGAGAACTACACTGGGACTATACTAGAAAGTGTGATCCTAGCCTTCCCTAGTGTAGTTTCAATGTTTAGATCACTTTTGATCTATCTTTTCTTCATTACTTGGCATTTTAGGATTATTGGAGACTTTAGGGAGGTGTGAGGACTAGAATATGTCACTTTGAAGGTTATTTTTGAATTTTCTTAGGATAACTATGTTGGAAATATGTCGGCTAGCATAGTTCTAGTCATGCCTAAGATAGTACTTATTAGTGCATAAATTTTGATCACAACATGACACCCACGAAAACTCATTTTAAGAGACTATTATCTAGAACACCTCTAGTATGGGTATGGAAACCAAGGAATAGTCTCAACTGGTAATGGTAATGTGGTATTTTAATAGATAAAAAATTTAATGATGCTGATAACTTTAAGTAACTTTCAAAAGGAAATTTCAATAAAATAACTATCAAAATTAATAGGTTGACCAATAAATTTAAATAAAATGACTATTCATTAAACAATTTGGGAATGAACGTACAAGATGATCCATACTTAAAAGAAAAATGAGATAAACTTTTAATACAAACAACAGGGTTTGTAATTAAAAGTGTTTCATTTTTTAAAAAAGGACTAACACAGAATAGAGATTAAATATCTCAATTGTTAAAATAACAAATAAGAATTGCAACAAAGACTTAACTTAATATAGAGCACTAGATATAGTTAGCTAAATGGATAGCCTTTTGTGCAAGTTTTTTTGCCTGTACCTCTAAAAAGCACATCTCCTCCAACAAGTCTACACCCTTTGTCTCTTGGATCCATTCATAGCTCTTGATTGGACCTCGTTTAGTAGCACCTCCAAAACTAGTTCAATTGAGACTAGAGAAAGGATTCCTGGAACCCTTCTTGCCTAGGTTGAATCCCAAAAGAAACCCCCCATTTACCTGACTACAAGAAGGAGTTTATTATCTCCCCTCTCCTATTGTCACCTCACCTTCTGATTGTTACACTTCCTACTTGAGACCTACACATCAAAAAATTGATGAAAGAAAAATTTCCTAGGAAGAAACTGAAGAATGCCAAACATTTTATTAACATGCACTACCTCCAAAAAAATTGAAATGTAAATAATTAATTAGATACCCTACTAATCAAAATAAGTCTGATATTAGGAAAATAAAACAAGACAAAAAATAACATATCAGGATCAACATGGGCCTTGCAAAATGGGTACACAAGCCCATGTGATGCTATATAGGACCACCTTATAATGCTTGCCTAGTCCACCATGCACCACCCAGGAAGAAACTATAGCTGCATCACTAAAAGCTCACTCACCTTAGCATTGTTTTTGATGTAAATTGTTGCAATAGCACCATGGCTTTGGTGATCTTTATCCATCATTCATGATGGCTTTAAAATATGCATTACAACATGATGACATGTTGTTGTCCCTGTCCCCAACTTCCTACAGCAAAAGCTACTTGTAAAAAAATAATTGTGAAAAAACTATATTCCACAAGTAATCAAAGTAAAAAATGTGAAAGAAAATGGAACTAACCTCTAGCCATTGATGTCTTCAATTAATTTTCTCATTCAGATTCTTCTTTCACACTAGTGCTCTACAATGATGATGTATGCAACCTCTAAGCAATTTTGAAAGGGACCAGCATTGCAATCCTACTATGATTCCTTCATGCCTTTGTTCTTCCATTAAGAATAAGTTTATAGGCCATGGAATCAATTATCATTGAAAAATAAGAAATAGAAAATCCCATCCTTATGTGGATGCCACCCCAATGCCAATGCAAAATGTGTTATCTATTATTGGATATGGAGGACACCTTAACACCAACATGGAAATGAGGAAGCATGTTATCAACAATGCTTAAACACATTGACATGGATTACAATCTCCCACTTGGTCTCCATATTTAATCAAATCTAGGTTTCAAGAAAAAAATGCATGAATCATGATGATAGTTCCTCTCAATGTGGGTATTATCTTCCATGTATTACAATGTATTATCTCTCAAGAATTAATTCCTTATATGGTAACTTAACTTTATGAATAAACCCAATGTTTGTTCTAGGTCTTTCCCTATGTGTATTTTCTCTAATAACTATATGTGCAAACCACATGAGAAAATAACACAACTGAATAAGAGTTTCATTAAGACTATAAAATTGTACATACAATAAATTACATTATGAAACCAAGTTCCATTTGAACTACATGATCCTTAAATGAATTTGGTGGCATTCCTTTTGTCAAAGGATCAACTATCATTAATTCAATGCTGATATGCACAATGACCACTTTGTTTTCCCTAATGCATTCCCTTATGGCTAAGTACTTTATGTTGATGTGCTTACTTCGACAACCACTCTTATTATTCTTAGCCATAAAGACAAAATTTGAATTGTCACAAAACATTCTTAATAGCCTAGATATAGAATCCACAATTCTAAGCCCTTTTATGAAACTCTTTAACCATACACCATGTAAAGTAGCCTCAAAACAAGAAACAAACTTTGCCTCCATTGTGGAAGTAGCAATCAAAAAGTTTGCTTTCCACTCTTTCAGGATATAGCCCCTCTAGCTAGCATAAAAACATAACCAGATGTGGATTTTCATGAATCAACATAGCCAAAAAATTTTGAATTGGAATAGCCAATCTCCTCCAAGGAGTCAGTTCATTTATACATAAGCATGTATTCTTTTGTACTTTGAAGGTACCTCATCACTTTCTTTACAACCCCTCAATGGTCAATGCCTACATTACTCTAATATCTGCCCAACATTCCCATAGCAAGTGCAATGTCAAGTCTTGTGAAAACCTAAGAATATATAAGGGTTTCAATAGTTGAAGCATATGGAATGTTTCTCAATCATTCCTAGGGCATTGGTTCAAATTGACCTTGTCACCCTTCATAATGGGTGATATACTAGGTGAACAATCTTTATTTGAAACCTTTCTAAAACTTTATTGATATAGGTTTCCTACAATAGTCATAGAATACATCTAGATTTATCCCTATGGATCTGAATGCCAATAACATAAGATGCCTCGCCTAGATCCTTCATGTTGAAATTCTTATAGAGAAAATGTTTCACCTTGTATAGAAATCCACTATTATTAATTGCAAGAAGGATATCATCCACATATAGAATAAGAAAATATATTTTTCTCTCACTGACCTTTTGGTATATACATTGATCCATGATGTTTTCTTCAAAACAAAATGAAGTGATGATATCATGGAATTTTAAGTACCATTGAAAGGAGGCCAATTTCAATTCATATATGGATTTCTTGAGCTTGCATATCAATTACTCACCATCACTAAAGAAAAATCCTTCAAGTTGTTCCATATAAACATATTCCTCTAGATCACCATTAAGGAATAATTTTCTCACATCCATTTGATGTAATTCAAAATTAAAATGGGCAACCAATTCCATGATAACACAAAGTGAGTCCTTCTTAGATATAGGAGAAAAGGTATCCTTGTAATCTATTCCCTCTTTTTGAGTGAACCCTTTAGCGACAATTCTAGCCTTATATCTTTCAATGTTGCCAAATGAGTCTTTCTTAGTCTTGAAGGCCCATTTGCATCCAGTGGATTTTACACCATCAGGCAACTTGACAATATTCCATACTCCATTAGATGACATAGAGTTCATCTCATTTTTCATGGCATCATACCATAAGTTAGATTCCTTACAACTCATGACTTGTGAAAATGTTTTAGGATCATTTTTGGATCCTATGTTGTAGTCAAACTCCTGTAGATATGTCATATAGTCTAGGACTTTCTAATTGCCTTACTCTAGTATTTTTTTTAGTGTTAGTTCATCATTCTCTTCAGGATCATGATGTTCAACAAGTTGTTCAATAGGTTCTGGTATCTATTGTTTAGCTGGATCTATTACTTCTTGATCACCAATTTTTGGAACTTTAATGATTGGCTGTTTTTCATTATGCATTTGTACTCTAGTCATATTATGCACAACAATCAATCTATCATTTGAAGTGGGGGGTTGAGCATATGTATGATCTATCTCAAGAATAATGTTCCAAGATCTACAACTCCCACTAATCAAGTCATTCCCAAGAAATTTAGCATTCCTTGATTCTACAAACATAGTAGTATGTGATGGGCAATAAAATATATATCCCTTAGGCCATTCAGCATATCCAACAAAATACCCACTTATGGTCCTTGGGTCTAGCTTCTTTTCATGTAGATCATAGACTCATACTTTAGACAGGCATCCCCAAATGCGTATATGTCTTATGAGTGGTGAGGTACCCCTACACTCAACCATATGAATACGAGCGTGTCATGCATGATCTGGTCAAACTCCAAGGACTAAGTGCTTACGTGCCCTAATGGAACACTTAAGGTTAATCAATCACTGTCTTCCCAAACTTACTTGTATTGTCACAGTTGTATGGTTAAGTAAGCTTGAGGTATATGATTTTTATATCTTTTATCTTTTTAATGTCTTATGCTAGTAGGGGAAGGTGAAGAGAACTAAATGACTAACTTTCCTTAACTATTCACTAACTAAGTTCTAATTGTCCTAGCACCAGTATCTATTCCCACTTGCCATACACACCTTGAACCAGTGCAATGCTGTTGGGATTACCAAACGCTACTCGTTACTGGGTTACTAAGTGTTAGACACGTGCTCGAAGTAGTCGTACTGAGTGCACTTAACTAGGAGAGTCAAGGGTTGAGAGAGATTAATTATCTAGGAAAGCATTTAAACATCTAACAATAATTAATTCCTATTTTTCTTAGTCCACATGCTGCAAGGTTTATCACAAAGTTCATCTTTATTGTTGTACACAAATGTATGCTCAGGTACAATTTTCTCAAATAAAGATCCGTTCACTTTAAGACTCCTACTAAGGGCACATGGAAATTATTCTAACTCTGGAATGGTAAAACTACTATAGTTTGGCTAAGGGTCTAAGTCTAAGTGCCTAAAACAAGGAAAGTCACCTCTTATTTATAGACATTGCAACGGGCCACGATATCATGTACGTGATATCATGGCTCATCATACCCCCATGACTGAATGAAAACTCATCCTCGAGTTCCTTACAAAATATTGGGAAGGTATGGTATTATTGACTTGAATGACACTAATGGTGAATGGGGTGACATGTGAATGGATCATCATTACAATACATGACAAAATTACTCTTCATGACAACAAGAGTGAACACTATATACATTTGACATCCAGCCTTATTTGGTAGCTGAGAGAGAAGAGAGAAGAGAGAGAAAAGAAGAAGTTTGTTGCCAGTGATGGCAAGATTGCACTTTTCATTGTCCATCCATAAGCACACCATCAATCTTATTCCTTGCATAACTGCTCCAGCACCAGTCCATTTTAAGTGTTCCCTCTAGACCCAATCCATTGGTGTATAATTTCCATTTTCACATACAACACAGTCTTATATTAGTAAGGGTAAATGAATCACAATGCAGTTGCTACCTTGCCTCAGTGTAAGGTCCATTGGCTAAGTTGTGATATGGCTAATACAGATTTTGAAGATATAACACTAGTGACTATCCAAGGTGTAGGGGTTAAGAGAAAATCGAAAAAATTGGACCAGGACCCCCATGACTAAGAGCGAACCTTCGGTAGCGATACAATGGAAAAAGATAAGGAATAAGAAAGATAGAGAAAAGAAACAATGAAAACACCGATGAAATGGATGTCAAAGATTGATATGAATAAAATAAATGGTGATTGTAGAAATTTTTAAGGGAAATAAATTAATTGATGCACCAAATAGGAATGCCAGTGGGTCCTCCCCAAAGTAGGCTCATGCCCTTAATGCCCTGACAATCCCACATTCAAAGTGTCTATAGGCTCTAAAAATATCATTTGGAAGCAAGAGCTAAAGTCTTAACCACAAGAGTTTACCAAAACAAAACTAGTACATCAACCAAAATATGGACTATTTATATAATCGAAAATGAGGTGGAAAATGGAGAAAGAAGGATGGAAGGAAGAGAATCGAATGGAGTCTCAAGAACAAGGTGGTGTAAAACCCCTTGTGTATTAATGATTAATGTGCCTTAGTAGATCTCATTCTAAATCCAACCTTAACAATCCACATCCAATGACTTCGCATTAATACATTTGGCCAATCCATCCCCTTGAAGTAACAAGAATTCTTCCACCAACAAGGCACCACCATTCCAACAAAATGAAAAAGGAGAAAGTAGGAAGCGAGAAGGGGCCTTAGTTAGAGGGAACATGTTTATTTAGTTTCATAACCAGTGCTTGTAGCCCATATGATTATTTCGTCTAGGGGGTGTGCTTTGAATTCTCACTTTTCACTTTTCACTTTTTTTTACATGAGAACCAGACCATGCAAAGACTTATTATTTTTATTAGCTCAGATTCTTGATAATGGAGCAGCATTGGAATGGTAAGGAAAACTCAAGAAGAAGACATCCAAGAACCCAAGAGAATGGCTATGACAAATGCATCAAATCCCCTTAAACTCACACCCTTTTCAATCCTTGAGTTCTTCCTTAGTTTGATAAATGCCCAATCACCAATTCGTTGATAGTTTTTATTATTGAAAGAAAGGTAGTATACAGTTCCAAGCGAAGAGAGACCATATAAATTTATGGATGCATGGATGACATGGACTCATTGCCTATTATATCAAAAGAACCATGTCTTAGTATCAACATTATAACTTAAGGGGCAAAACCAAACATTAGCAATCAATGGAATACAGTTCATACCATCATCAGGAGCACTTATTAGGTGACAAACCTAGTAAAATAAATAAACACACAAATAAAAGAAAAAGTATGAACGATGTTGCAAAACAAAAACAAGGAAATTTAATGAAATTTGTAAAAAAAAATATGTAAAACAAAAACTTAAAAAGTAACTGAGGGCCTCGATTGATCAACATAGGTGGCCATCTTCCCCATGATTAAGTTGGAAGGGGGAGATCCGAAATAATGAGTGAGGTCATCCTTTCTCTGATGTGTTATGTGCATTGACCATCTTAGATTCATGGTAAGGTTTAGTCCATTACACATTGACTAGTAATATTTTATCAGAGCACTTGTTTGAAGTTTCTAGGAATTTCTAACTTCCCCATATTAATGTTTTCAGGTTAAGGATTGGAAGTTAGTGATACTCTTACTCTAGTGCATCTATGCTTTCGACAGGGACGTAAGTTGTTCCCCTAGTTAGTCCCAAGAATGTTGGTGAGTTGCTCTCTTGATCATTTGTCAACCACTAGGTATCTTCTTGTTGTGTGGTTGCTACATACAGGCACTTATGTATGTTAATTTCTTGGGCACACCAGTTGCATGGAAGTAATGTTGAACATTCCTGTACATAATCACACCTTGTATCACTGTATGTGATGCACGGAACTTTCTTTCTCTCAATCTTTCCAAAAGTATTTTCCTTAGATATTTCCAGGGAAAGATCGCAGATTCCTAGGCTTGCATTTATGGTACTTAGCCATGCCCTTCCCATTATTATTGGGAAGTCCCCTTTGTCATTGTTTACTTGTATCACTAGGATATCAGCTAGATAAGACCACCCAAACACAGTGGTAATGATGTCTTTCACTAGTCCCAATGGAATAGTGATGGATTGGTCAGCTAGCTCTAAGCGAATATTGCTCTTCTTTAGTGGAGGTAGGTTCTAGGCTTTATACATCTCTTATGATATCAAGTTGACTCTAGAACCTAAGTCCAGAAGAGCTTTACATGGTTCATTCCCAGCAACTTGGAGATAGATTAAAGGGCTTCTGTGGTTAGAGAATTTCATGAAAAGGTGGCCCTCCTTAGTCCATATAGTAATGGCATGTGTTAACATAACTGTCTACGTTGAGCTCTATTTTTGGTTTGAAGGGAGCTCTGAAGCCTTATTTGATGGAGGAGCGTTTAGAGGCTCAATCGCTTGTGGTTGTGAGAGTTTGGTTGGACTGTTGGTTTTGAAGAAAGGTCTTCTCTTTGCATGGTTATCAAAACCAGTAGTAGGTTGAAGGTTTATAGCTCTTATAGCATTGCATTGCTGTGGTTGAGTGGGGAGTTCCCCTTGTGACGCTAGAGCGGATGGCAATGGAGCTATCAGTGTGAGAGTCACAAATGTATTTGAAGGATGGTATGTCTATGGGTTGTCTCTCCCATGGGAAGGAGTCCTATAATAATCTTGAGCTTGGTAGTGACCAACAGAGTCACATGGAGATATTGGCTGCTACATGTAATAGCCATATGGATCTGGTTGCTGATAAGGGTATTGTTGCCTTGGTGGTGGCATCCCCTATGACTGTGGGTATTTCCACTGCTAGTGTTTCTCAATAGGTGGAAGAGTTCCACTTGGGTAATATGTTAAAGGTTGGTGGAACTGCCTTGGGTTACCTTGGGGATAAGGCAACCATCGAGGTGCTTACCGTTTGTTAAGTTGTGGGTTGAGTGCATACACCCCAGACTCTTATAGGTGTGAGATTACTGGGAATCATCCCTTAGGATGGTCATATTGGCATATCTCACATCCACCTTCATTGTCTGTATCAGACTCCACAACCTCTTTGGTGATGGCCATTTTACCCTTGCCTTTGTTACGTGCATGGTCAATGTCCCTCTTTTTCTTTTTCTCATAATCACTACCTCGCTCCTTAGACTCCTCTACAATTTTAAGAATGGTTTTAAATCTACTATCTAGGGAATCCCACATCTAGTCTACTTTTTAAGAAACTTCTATTATTAATTTTTGGAGTGGAAAGGTTTTCCTATTCACCATCTCTTCAAGTGGTGACTCTTCCTCCTCCTCACAGAATCTCACTCCCCTTTTTTCGAGGGAAGGATTGCTATTATACTCTTCTACACTTTCTCTCTTACATAGCTCCCATTCTTCCTTGGCTACTTGCTCCAGTAATCTATGAACCTGATGAGACCTAAGCTCTGATAATCTCCCTTGGTCATACATTGCAAGGGTTCTCCTGGTTTCATGCCTAAGTCCATCTACGAGATTGCACAGTTGATTCTGATGCAAGTAACCATGGCGCAAGCAACGGTGTAATAGTGCATAATAACAACCCATGGTAGCATCCAAGGGTTCTTGACTTCCTTGCTTCCATCCTTGGATTTTCTTTCATAGGTTGGACACTTGCGAGTACGTTTGATACTTATCATTAAATAGTTCTAGCATTGTACTCCACCTTTGAATGAATTTTGATTTGAAGGACCGGTACCAGGTTTCTGCTTCTTTTACTAGTGTCCTTGGGAATAACTTTAGTTTTTTCCATTCATTCTCAATGTTCGACAAGGAACATGCATCATGAAATTCTTGTAAGTGGTTTTGAGGATCAGCATTATATCCCCCCTCAAATTATGGGATGTTATTCATGTCTAACCTCTTGATCCTGCTATCTTTTTGGTGCCTTATGGGAATTGTTAAGGCCTCCGTGATATCTAACATGCTTTGGGTTGTAAGTAGAGGTTCTTTTTGATCATTTTGTTCATAGTGTCTATGATGTCTACATGGTTCCCTTCTCTCCCTTCTTCCATGTTTTGATTCTCTAGAGTACCCTCATCCTCATTCTTGACTCTCTCGTCGAGGTTTCTCACCCTGTTTACCTTTATCCTCATGATTAGATTCCTTATGACTGCGTCTTGATACTAAAGGAGAGGGTGAATGTGACGATGAAGGTGAAGAAGAATTAGAACCATTGCCATGACGATGTTTCCTACCTTCTCTTTGGTGGTCTTAGCCTCGATCATGATTATGATCAGATTTCCCACCCTTATCATGTGTTTGTCTTCCCTCATTGAAAATTTGGTGTTCATGGGGATCAAAACCAGGATTGTGAATCATGGAGTGGGGGTTCTGATACACCACCTCCTAACCATCATTAGGAGGGGGAACATCGTTTTGTGGAGAACCTATTGACATAGCTTCACCACCCTCAATTTCTCTTAAGATGGGTGGAGCATTATGGGGTCCTTTGCCCTTCAACAATGTGTATTATCTCTCCTATTACAAGTTTCTTTGATGTTGCACTTCTATGGGATGGTAGTTCCTTGTGTTTTGGTAGCATGCAATGTACTCTACGTACAATTGTGACATGCCTATTCATACGAGAGCATGAAGGAACATGTTGGGAATTGCTTGGTCTAGAGGCAACACTATGTTACCCTTCAAGTATCTCCAACATAGTTGTTCATCTTAATGGAGAATAAAGGTAAATTTAGGTATATATTCATCATGATGAATATATACCACATGGAACTATTGAGGAACTAGCGAATCTTGGTTACGTGTGTTGTACAGCTGACTGTCTCTTGTGTTGGTGCTAGGCGGTGAAATGCTTTTGTGCAAAGAAGAGGAAATTTTTGTCCTGTTCGGTATGCTATTTACCATTATCTTATTTTTCTTTTGATCAACCCTAAGGGTTTGTTCTAGCATCCCAATGATATGAATGGTCTCCTATGTTCTACGTAGTGCACAAACAACTAAGTCCCTGGCAACAGCACCAATGATGAGTGGTAAGGTACCCCTACACTCAACCATATGAATACGAGCATCTCACACGTGATCTAGTAGAACTCCAAGGACTAAGTGCTTACATTCCCTAATGGAACACTTAAGGTTAATCAATCGTTGTATTCCCAAACTTACTTGTATTATCACGGTTGTATGGTTAAGTAAGCTTGAGGTATATGATTTTTATATCTTTTATCTTTTTAATGTCTTATGCTAATAGGGGAAGTTGAAGAGAACTAAGTGACTAACTTTCCTTAACTATTCACTGACTAAGTTCTGATTGTCCTAGCACTAGTATCTATTCCCACTTGTCATACACACCCTGAACCAGTGCAACAGTGTTGGGATTACCAAACACTGCTCGTTACTGGGTTACCAAGTGTTAGACACATGCCCAAAGCGGTCGTACTGAGTGCACTTAACTAGGAGAATCAAGGGTTGGAAGAGATTAATTATCTAGAAAATCATTTAAACATTTAATAATAATTAATTCCTATTTTTCTTTGTCCACATGCTGCAAGGTTTATCAAAAAGTTCATCTTTATTGCCGTACACAAATGTGTGCTCAAGTATAATTTGCTCAAATAAAGATCCGTTCACTTTAACACTCCTACTGTGGGCACATGGAAATTATTCTAACTTTGGAATGGTAAAACTACTATAGTTTGGCTAAGGGTCTAAGTCTAAGTGCCTAAAACAGGGAAAGTTGCCTCTTATTTATCGACATTGTGGCAGGCCACGATATCGCATATTGGATATCACAGCTCATCAATGTCACAAACTTGGTTTCCAATGTTTTCATGATTCAAATGATTTCTTTGAAACAACCTTGGTTGGAACTCAGTTTAATATATACACCATGTCCAATAATTTTTAGTTTCTTCTTTCTGCCATACCATTTTGGTTTGGAGAACCGGGCATAGTATACTAGGCAACAATTCCATGCTCTTAAAGAAACTTAGCAAATGGACCAAGTGTTTGTCCATCATTAGTATATCTACCATAGTATTTACCACCTCTGTTAGATCTCACTAACTGTATTTTCTTATTGCATTGTTTCTCTACTTCAACCTTAAACACCTTAAAGGCATCTAAAGCTTTGCTCTTGTTAAGAAGCAGGTAGAGATACATATATTGTGAGTAATCATCAATAAAGGTAATGAAATACTTTTTACCATACACATTCATATTTGAACTACAAATATCTATATGTATGATCTCTAATATGTTTGAACTATTCTTTGTGCCTTTTTTTGATATATTGGTCTGCTTTCCCTTTATGCAATCCATACAAGTGTCAAAGTTAGTAAAATCTAGAGTACTAAGTACTCCATCATTTACTAATCTCTTTATTCTCTCGATAGAGATATTTCCTAATCTACAATGCCACAACATAGAAGATTCATCATTCATAACACATCTCTTAATGCCAGCATGAACATGCATAGAAGTATAAGAAGTTTCATCTTGTAAATTAATTTTGAAAAGACCATCTATCAATGTATCACTTCCAATAAGTTTAGATCTATAATATAAACTAAATATAGTGTCTAAAAAATTAAAGGAAAATCCAAATGATACAAGCCTTGAAACAAAAATTAAATTCCTTGAAAAACTTGGAATATAAAATGTCTTTTCCAATTCTAAAATAAAACCATTGCTTAAAACTAATTTTCATGTTCTAATTGCCTCCACATGTGAGCGCATCTTATTGTCTAAATAGATGCATGACTCACTTCCCACTAGCTTCCTTAGGTTTTGCACCCCTTGCAAGGAATTGGTAACATGGATTGTAGAACCAAAATCAATCCACCATGTGTCATGGCCATCATCAACCATATTAGATTCAAAACAAATAAGTGAGAGTCAAGTACCTTTCTTTTTAAGAAATTTCTAATATTTAGAACAATCCTTCTTTGTGTGCCCTTTCTTTTTGCAGAAAAAACATTTGGATTCCTTCTTAATATTAGCTTGTGTAGGCAATTTGACTTTTCACTTTCCTTTGGCTTGTTCTTTATTCTTTCCTTATCTAGCCAGATGCACACTCTCCTTTTCTTCCATAACAAGTCTTCCCTCTTCTTGTACATACATGGTCATTAGTTTATTAATTAACCATTTATTCTTATGTATGTTATAAGAAATCTTAAAGGGTTCATACTGTGATGGGAGCATGTTTAAGATGTAGTGCACAAGAAAAGGTTCTGACATCTTAACCTTAACTATTTTGAGTTGAGCCACTATATCCCTCATTTGCATGATGTGCTTTTCCACACCACGAATTTTAGTGAGCTTCATGGATGAGAACTTCATTACCAAGGTGTTGGTCAACACCTTGTCTGATGACTCAAATTGTTCATCAATAACCTTTAACAAAGTGCACACATTGTCATATTGTTCTAGTGAACCACACATACTATTCAAGATCTTAGTTTTTATGAACATCACATATAGGCGATTAGATTGCTCCCATTTTTCATAATTACCAATAAAATCTAGATGACTGATTTCTATAATGGTAGGTCGTTCATCCTTATGGATAGCATAATCAATGTTCATCCAACCTAAATGAAGAAGAATTCTCTCCTTCCACACCTTATAATTATCACCCTTTAATTTAGGAATTTACATTTAAAATCAGAGTAGCTTACAAGTTGTACATCTGCATAATTAAACATGCTTATGTCACTAAATTTGAGGTTAAAATACCATAAGACATGTTTACCAATGTAAATCTTGAAAAATATGAATCAAATAACATAAAATTGCCTATGGGCTAAATTTTAATTCAAAAAAATTCATATATCCTTACGATGAAACTATTAAATTATATTCCTTTTCTTAATCTTTGTGGGCATATTAAGAAAAAAAATTTAACATATCATCCTAATTAATCATATTAAATACAATAAAAATTCCTGTGGGATAAAATTTATCATATTACATACTATTAATCACAACTTTTAATGTTGTCTACCATATGTGAAAAAAAAGCTCTTAGTACATAATTTTGCATAATTAAAAATGTTGTGGCTACTCTCTAATTATACAAAATTATATAGATCACTAGTTATAATTCATATGTGGAAAATGATGCATACATATACAAAAATATGCATAAAACTGATAAATTACCAAATTCAACATGGTATAAACATAATTTTATTAAAATGTTGAACAACTTTATGCATATCTATAGTGACTGAAAATGTCTGCTACTGGAAAACACTGAGGGGTCGGCAGATAGGACAGTTTCAACCCCGTATCTGCAGGAGGGCCGCGTTGGGTGTCTGCAGATATAGGGCACCCTAAATGGTCTAGTCAATCAAACATGGATTTAATTGGTGTCTATATAGCCTTTTGTAACATATAACTTAAAAACGGGAACGAAAATGTGAAGTAATTCTTGAAAGTAAATAAAGTAGAAAACAATGCGACACATGACAATAAGTAGGAACCAAAGTAAAATGCAGTTAGAAGAATGAACCACTCCGAAGCTACAAGTTTGCTCTGTCAAGGTGGATATAGTTGGTTGCATAGTGTGACGGAGTGCAAAGATCCCGAGGGTAACCAGGACATATAAATCAAAACAAGTTGTGCGCTTTGGTGCGGACTTAGGTGCTAACGATGTAGGGTTCTACCAAGGTAGTAGAAGGGGGAGAGAATAAAATGCCATCTGAAAATGATAACTATTTGTAGTGTCAAACAAAAAGATTACAATGCTCAATGTTACAATGCTAGAGAGAGGAAAATTTGAAGCATTGAAAAAATTTGAACCCTTTGAATGTTTCCTATTCGGGTATTTATAGGACCAAGGGCACGCAAAAGGGGCAATTTGTATGCCACACGCCTTGGGCCCACATTAACTTGCTGGTGCGGCACGTGTCATGCATGACCATTGGACCTACATGACTATTATAATGTGAGCCTGCCATGCCATAACTATGAACCTGCCATGCTATAATTGCACCATCAACATTTGGAGACGTGTGCCAATGGTCCAATTAGGTGAAGCGCATTGATGTTGTACAACCACTCGCATGCTTTGCTATGTTTTGTAGCGTAGCATGCTCGGCATAGCGTGGCACTTTTTCATGCATTTTGCTACATGTGTGTTGCATGCTTACTACACTATGCTACGCTACATAGCATAGAGTAGCGTAGCGACAAGCCTTAGTCACGAAAAATTTGCCGATTTGTAAACTTTGCTTCTTGCATTGCAAGACTTACGAACTTTGCTAATTTTGCCCTTTGAGTTGCCTTCTGTCTCTTCCACAGGATTGCTACGCCTCGCTGTGCCATGTAGCTCAGTGTAGCGTAGTAGTAGTCATGGTCCGCCACTTCCCAACGGAAAGGGACATTGCTAAAGAACTTGAAGTTGGGCGATGGGACTAGTTGTATAGTTGTTGCCATGCTATGCTACGCTACATAGTGTAGCAGGGCACTTTGTTCTGCAATTTTTTTCTGAAGCTTTCTATGCTACATAATGAGGCATAGCATAGTGTAGCAGACTTCGTGACTTAGAAAACATGCCAAACTATTTCACACACCCTAAGCGGTGTTGTCAACTCTGCATACCTTTTTTGAGTAGGCTATCAGTTGGGCAGGCTACTTGGATGGACAAGCAGGATTATCCATAGAGCTTGTTCATGCCCAGAGTAGAAAATTTGTTGAACCGATTGACTTGAATTTAGAGCGTTCTCCTCCTAAAGAACTGTCATGGTGTTGCATGAATTGCAAGGCTTGGTGATGCAAGAATAACTTCGAATTTTTTGGGGTGTTTCATTGGTCCCTCATTGTCAATGTCTGGAGGGCAAGCTCGAGAGACGTCGACAAAGAATATTAAGAACCTTGGAAGGCGTGATGATAATGTTGTCACTTGGTGATTGTTGGGCCATTGCTTGGCTGCACTTGGGAGTGTTGCATTGGTTTTGTAGAGGTTAAGGTAGAGAGCAAAGATGATGTTTAGCAGAGTCTCTCATTGGAGTGCTCATGAGGAACTCTTTCGTGTTTTTATTTTTGGCTGGCGTTGTTCTTCAACCTCTCATAGGACAGGTGTTTTCTTCAAAGGATGAGTTATGTTACATCCATGAAAGGTTTTGGCTTGCCTACAGATGCTTCCCATACGGCAAGTTGTGTTGCGCACGTCATGGAATTTGCACTCTGAAGTAGCTAAGCTAGTCGAGGCACTCACTTTGCGATGCAGTATCATTTACTATTGTCACAAGCTGTGCCCTCGAGGGCAAAGGTCTTACTAGCTACTAGCATTGTTGAAGCTATTGGAAATCATTGCTAGTGTACGATGTCCAAAGTAGGAAGGCCAGCAGTGGCCTTGGTAGCATTGGCGTGGAGGAACCAGCCTCAAATGTGTTGTTGTGAGTGCATATGCACTAGAATCTCTACCAGGGGCCTACATTCCTAGTTCAGCTATGGGATCACGTACCACATAGTTGAACATTGTTAGAAGGGGGCTGGAGAATAACAATATCGTGGCTGGCCCACAATACTAATAGAAATCTAGCTACGGGAACTACCCAAGGGACTACTGTCAGGGCGATGGGCCATGGCGAAGGTAGGTCCAGAGGGCCAGTGTAATGTCATACGAAATCTCTAGAGGATTAGCATAATTCCAAGGGTGGTGAAGTTGCATATGTTCTAGACCACGTTCCAATTGTGTCATGAATTACACTTTGGAGCTGTGATGACCCACCCGCACGTCGGCATCGTGCCCACTTGTTCGATGTGTATTTAATGTTGGTCAATGCTGGGGCTGTGATGTGAACCCAGTTTAAGGGCTTGGTAGACCATGTGCTGGTTTAAGGTCCCAGCAAACCATTGTGCTAGTTTAAGATCCCGAGAGACTGTACATGCCAGTTTAACGTTGTAGTAGATGCGTTGTGCCAGTTTTACGTCATAGTAGACTAGCTATGCCAGTTTAACATCCTGGAGGATTACACTTGATGCTGCTAGTTTAACATCATTGTGGATTCTACTCGGTGTCGTTCTACTTCAAGCGTAGTATGGCTTGAGGTACGAGTGATTCACTGGGTTGGCGAACTCGTTGCCATCCATGTTCACTAGCTTGAAGGCTCCATTCTTGAAGGCTTTAGTGACCATGTAAGGGCCTTCCTAGTTAGCTAAGAATTTTCTCACATACTCATGGATGGCCTTGAGGAGAAGGTCTCCCTTCTGCACTGGTCGTTGATGTGGGTTTGCATGGTGCTTCTGCTGCTACTTGCTCTAGTAGTGTTTGATGCATCTCAGTGTCTGTGCGCACTCCTCCTCTATTAAGTCGAGGTCAATGGTCCATCACTCATTATACTGGGCTTTGCTCATGATTTTAGATAGGATCATCCAAAGTGAAGGTACCTGCAACTCAAGAGGCAACAAAGCTTTAGATGTGTAAAAAAGGCTATAAGGAGTCTTACATGTTACAATTCTGCACGTCGTCCAGTAGGCCCATAGAACATAAAGGATTTGCTCGTGCCACCTCCTCTTGCTATTGTTAAGCATCGACTTCAACAAGTTGATGATGGACTTATTTGTAGCCTCCGCCTACCCGTTCACCTACGAGTAATAGGGGGAGGAGAATGATTGTTTAATGTCTAGATTATTGCAGAAGGTTCAGGTTTCTGTATTGCTAAACTATGGCCCATTATCGGTCACAATAGTCATTGGAAGGCTAAATATGGTTACAATGTTGTCTAGGATGAAATGGCAGATTTGCTAAGATGTTGTCTTTATTAGGGGGATAGCATCCTCCCACTTGGTAAAGTACTCAGTGGCGGTGATAATGAAACTATGCCTTGCAGAGGACTTAGGCATGATAGGCCCTATGAGGTCTAATACCCATTGTTGGAAGGGCCACATGATTTGCATTGGGTACAGGTCTGTAGGTGCTACATGTATGAGATTTTCATATCTTTGGCACATGTCACACGTCTTAACTTTTGACAGGAAATCACGCTCCATGTGGGGCCAATAGTACCTTAGGTATCTAATTTTTGCAGCCATAGCCCCGGGTACTATGTGTCCACCGTAAAGCCCCTCATGTACTTCATTAACTACCTTCTACACCTACTCCCTACCCACACATGCTAGTAATATCCCGTCATAGGAACATCGACATAGGGCATCATTTCCTATGAGCACATATTTCCAGGCACGCCTACGGATTGCATCTCTCTAGGCAGATATCAATCCACCTGGGGGCTCGTCATGCTAAAGGTAAGCTTTAATGTGGGAATACCACTCCTGGGTATCCATGGCACTAATAGAGGCTATGTGTTCCACCTAAGTGATAGGTTCTATGCATTTGATAATCAAAGTTGGTAGGTTTTCCAAGGAATGTGATGAAATGTTTAATGCTAGAGTAGCTAAGGCATCTGCCATGGTGTTCTCGTTGCGTGGCATGTGTTGCACATCTGTGGTTGCAAATTGAATAAGTAGGGTTTTTGCTAGGTTGCAGTAGGATTTTAGGTGTGTAGCCTTACAGGCGTAGACCTCGGTGATTTGATTTACGACTAGTTGTGAATCTCCCATGATTACCAGGTGTTGTATGTGTAGTGCTTGGGCAGTTAAGAGGTCTCTGAGTAACCCCTCATATTCTGCCACATTGTTGGTGTAAGGGAATGCAAAATGATATGTGGACGGATGCATTTTTCTTGAAGGGAGTGTGATGATGGCAGCAGCGCTACCCCCTCACACAGTTAAGGCATTTTCGAAGTTTAAAGTGGCTTTGAGATGCAATGAGACAATGTCGATATTGCTAACGTGCTCGTCCAAGAATTCGAGGTCTATGATGGCCTGGTCGTCGATGGGCAAGGCTGTGAGTTGGGTTGCTATGGCTTGACCCTTCGTCGACGATTGGTTTACATATTGTAAATTGAACTCCGTGATTATTGCCTTCCAATTGGCTATCCTGCTACTTTCGTATAGGTTGTTAGTGATAAGAGTATATTGCAATTGCAAATGATGTTGGTCATACTGCGGAACAGGCAACACCTCCACTTCTTTAGTGCGAACACTAAGGCAAGGTAGCTCCTCTTCACTTTGTTGTATTTCACCTCATGTGCTATTAGTGCATGGCTTAGGTAATACAATGGTATCTTAGAACTGTTGTCTCATTTCTGACATAGCAGTGCCACGATAAATGTGTTGGAGGTGACGAGATAGATAAAGAAGGGTTTGTTCCCTTGTGGCGGATGCACAGTTGGAAGGTGTGAAAGCTCCTCCTTCAGGTCATCGAAGGATTGTTGACACTGGGTTGTCCACTCAAAGTTAACCCCCTTCTTTAGAAGATGTTGCATGGGGTATAACTTGTTGGTCGACCTTTCTATGAACCTTCGAATAAACTGTACCCTACCATGCAAACCATGTAGCTCCTTGAGATTTTTAGGAGGTGCCAAGTTGACAATGGCCTTGACTTTGTCAGGGTCCACCTGTATTCTAGCCTCTGATATTACGAACCCTAACATGTGTCCGATTTTCACCTTGAAGACGCACTTCTTCGGATTAAGGCATAATTCGTGCATTTGGAAACGTTTAAGGACTATTGCTAGATCGTGTGGGTGATCATCTACCTCTTTGGACTTGACTACTATATCATCCACGTAATCGTTCAATGTTTCTAGGATATAGTCACTAAAAATGTAGGTCATGGCTAGCTGGTAGGTTGCTCCAGCATTCTTAAGCTCGAAGGGCATCATGGTGTAACAGAAAGTACCCCATGGAGTCATGAAGGTTGTTGATAGCTAATGCTCTAGGTTAATGCAGATTTGGTTGTATCCCAAAAAAAATCCATGAAGGATAGTAGAGCATGGCCAACCATGGTGTTGCTGAGCTAATCGATACTTGGAAGTGGTAAGTTATCCTTAATCATTTCCTTATTCAAATCCTAGAAGTCTATACAGATCCGTATTCCTTCCATTTTCTTCAAAACTACAATGATGTTGGACACCCACTCTAAGTAGTCAACCGCACAGATGAAACCACCTTGGTATAGCTTGGTGATTTCATCCCTCATGGCTAGTGTAATTTCTGGCTTAACTTTGTGAGCATTCTGCTTGATTGCTTTCATGTGTGGGTCTAGGATGATGTTGTGCTGAATCAGCCACGGATCCAAACCTGGCATGTCGTTGTACGACCATGTGAATATATCGATGTTGTCTTTCAGAATCTTGGCTACATTTTTGTGTGTTTGCGTGTCTAGGAGGGAGGCTAAGTTTCAACGTCCTCACCTCTGCTTTTGACGTGGTCATAGGCATCTCAATGAGAGGATCCTCGATTACATCCCCAACCTCTAAATCTAGGACTTAGACTAGATGCTCAGGCCAGTCTGGGGATGTGTCTAAGGCTGCTATAATGCTAGTTGTGGTCGACCCCCAGTCAATCAGGTTGGGGTTCAACTATCTCGCGAGTTTTCCATGTGGCCCTACTAGCGCTAGGGGCATGGAGAGGTCGTAATGGACTTCCATATCTTGCATGACTTGCCAACATAAGATAAAAGCATGGTTAAGAGGCACTTGTTGGTAGAGATTGTGTATAGAGAAAACTTGTAAAATAATGATAGGATGCAACTTGCGAAGTGTGATGATGTAAGATTGAAGGTTGCCAGTTTAAGGTCATGGTGGACCGCCAAGGCATAAGAGTGCAGAACTACTGAAGATGTAAAACTGCTGATGCAAAGTGTAAAGCTTTGGAACCATTAATATGCAAATGCCAAACTGCTAGTTTAATCTTGTTTCAGACTACCAAATTGTAACATACAAAATCTTAACATGCAAAAAATGATAGTATGCAAAATGGGAAATTGTGAGTATGAGAAGTGCCAAGCCGTTGATGCGAAAATGCGAACTACTGACATGAAAGCACAAAACTGCTAGTAGTTGCAACATTGCCAATGTGGAAGAAGACACAAAAAACTACCTACATAAGAATGTGGTATTGTTAGTTTAATGTCATTGCGGACTGCAAACGTAACAAGTCAAAACTGCTAGTTTAGGGTCTTTTCGGACTGTTAGAGGTGCAACTACACTAGGATTTCTAGTTTAAGGTCTTTTGGACCCATAATGAAAAACAATATATATATATATATATATTTCAGAAAGCAAATAGTTGGCTTGAAGCATGTCAAGGCTTTAATGCTAACAGTGCTACGATGTCATGGTAAGCATGCTGCGCTGTACAATGCGATCCGCATTAATCGAAGAAAGAGGGTGGCAAGTTTCCCCATCTTGCCATCATAGCTATAAGTAGGGGTTAAACCCTAGTAATTTTTCCATTTTCCACTGTAAGAGCGTAGATCCCACATTGGAGCACAAAGTGATTTTGAAGCACGAAGCAATTGTGTTAACGACTAGCAAGGCGAGTTCTTTGCAATGAAGAGGGTGAATCTAAAGGTAGAGAAATGGCTCCTAAGACTCATTTGGTGCTTGCAAAGGTCAAGGAGGTGAAGAAGAACCTAGGACGCGTGACACAATCACGTGTTGCGGCATGGAGGAGCACACCGTTGACCCAGTAGGTTACTATGTTTCCTTTTCCTTTTCGTTTTGTGTCTTCTATTGCTCTCTGCTCTCATTTTATGTCTTGTTTATTTTGCATCCATTTTTGACTATCTATGTTTTCTGTGGTTGCATCATTTTGGCCTTTGGATCACCACTGTCACCATTTTGGTGGTGGAAGATGCATAAACGCTACATCATAGTTGCATGCAAGGCCGCTTAAACTGCCACCATCATGCTTGCCATAATCGCGGGGGCTGGGGCAATTTAAGTTGCTTGAATTTTGAATGTTGTAACGTAGAACCCTTAGGAGGGCTAGGCCATGTGCAATGCAACAATGCGACATGTATTTTATTATGCCATATTGTCAATTTTTCTATTACTATGCTAGGCTATTTGCATGTTCTTGCTACACTAGGCTTTCATGCCCTTGTTACGCTATGCACGAGAAGAGGATTATGCTATGCTGCTACTCTGTTGTGTATGTATTTCCTTTAGATGTGACGCCAAAATTTGCTGATTTTGTTGTGTAGGGTGGGGGTGAGACCCAAGCTAATTGTTTTGGAAGTTAGAGGGGTCCTGTGTCACATGGGCAGACCTATGGCTAATGCTCCTCCTCCCCAGATACATATGGGAGAGCGAGGGGTCTGGTTTATGCCAGGGGTACAAGACTTCCTAAAATTCCTCCTTGACCACTTCAGCATGATCGTTTGGTCCTCCTTGGAGGGGGAGAAGGAAACCGGCATAATAGAAGCTATTTTTCCTGGGGCAAGCCGAGGCATTCTGAGGTTCCTGACCGATGGGGCAATCACGAGCTGGCAGGGAGAAGGATCCAGTTAACGCCCAATAGAGTTAAGGTGCTTAGCCTGGATCTAGGATATGATTGAGTATAACTACTACCACTATTTTAACACATTGTTCCTTGCACATTTTATGACAACGTGCTTCTAGAACCCTTAGGGGACTATCTATTATGCTAGTGGGTGAGTTTCGCAGCTTTGTTCTGCTATGTTTGCATGACGTTGGCCATAGTGGCCTGATGCTAATAGTATGCGTTTGCTACCAGGTTCTTCATTGACGAGGATGGCGTTCATGACCTACTGGGTTTATTGGCCTTGCAGGAGTTCTCTCTTGCTGAGAACTTGCAGGTCGGCATGATCGATCAATGCAGGGGTGAATACCACACCTACCCAGATGTATATTCTCCCCTATACGATCAATGTAGGAGGTAGGGATGGTTGGATGAGGAGTGGGAAAAACCTTTTAAATTAGTCACGGTTGAAGAAGTTCTGGTTGAACTCCCACATTTTCCATTACCATACCGACCTAGTAGATCAAGCGGTAAGTGCCACATGTGTGAGTGTCTTTGTGATTTTGAATTTTCTGCATTTCTTGCTAAACGTTTTTGTGGAACTATTGCAGGGGCAAAGAGCCTTAGGAGGTGACGGTGGTAACCACCAGGGCACAGGGGGCGAATTTCTACTTCAAGTATGGGGAAGTAGAGAAGAGCCAACGCTGGTTGAACAGTGATGCCTCAGACACCTTGGTCCAGAACCTCGAAAAGATGAGGCTTCTAGACCTATTGTTGGTACCAAATCTAGGCATTCCTGTAGCCAAGATGCTCACCTTGGTCGAATGATTTTCTAGCAAGGTGGGCCACTTTCACCTGCGTGTGCATGGCATGCGGGTGGTCATTGACATCAATGACTAGCTGTTCATGGATCTATTCGCTATCCCTACTGAAGGCATTTCAATAAGGTCAATGTCCAAGTTAAAGCTGATCCTCCAAAAGAAGGACATTGAGGAGTGGTTGAGGCTCACCAAGGAGCATAAGGGTCTTCCTATGGAGAAACTCAAGGACTGACCCGCTAAGGAGTTTTACCCCATCTTCCAAGCTCACACATTCCCCCAGCTGCACACCCAGGGAAAGGTCCTAGGGCTTGAGTAGGCTTGGATAATGCATGAGGTTATGGAGGAGGGGACCCGATACAACTAGGCCGAGTCCCTGTGTAAAGGCTTACGGGCTAAAATCTTGGGTCACTGTACAAAAACGAAGTCTCATTCCAACATCCATTATGCCTTCTACTTAGGCTGCTTAAAGCGCTTCACAGAGTTCCTGGTGGTCCAGGAAAGAGAACACTGGGTTGTGCAAAATCATGACCAAATTTTCAAACCTTGGATTCGCCAAATTTTTCAAACCATCTGAGCCTAGGATTTCTTAGAAGTAATCAAGGAGTTTTTTTCTATAACGATGAAGGATTCGGTGGCCCGCAATGTTCATGGCCAAGACAGCGTAGGTGAGACACCCACCGCTGTGGATAGTAGCATATCATGAGGTGAACATTTCATAGTTGAGACTATGACCAACAAGTTGTGGTAGAAGAGGCCTACCCCAGCTAAGGAAACCCTTCGCGTGGAGAAAGAGGAGGGGCGAAGACTATGGCTTAAACTGTAGAGGACGCAATCCCCTATTGGTAAGTGCTTTCATTAAATGCTTGGTTTGTTGTAGTCAACTACGTTATGCTACGCTAGATGGCGTAGCATACCGTAGCATCTTTCTTAGGCTAACTTGCTTCGAGCTAAACGCATTCTTGAGCACCAGAAGAAAAAGGAGAAGAAGAAGTAGGTGACAAAGAGGTGTCGACTCTTAGGACAGGGATGATGAATAAAGGCATAGGGGCCCCAGTCTTAGAGATAAGGGCCCTGGTCGAAAGGCAAAGAGCTCCTGCTGTTAAGGCAGGGGGCCCTCATTATTAGGGAGAACCCTCCTACTCGTGAAGAGGAGCCTCCCTTGAATAAATAAGACACTGGTCTTCTTAAAGGAAAGGCACCAGCGCATGAAGAGGAGGTCCATAGGGACCTGGGGGAACTTCCGGTCATGCTTCCACCATCGTCTTACGTCAACTGGAAGAGAGACTACAATTGAATGTTGGTGAGTTTGGCAACATGTTTTCCTTATCATAGTCCATTTTGGTCATTGCTAATGTGTTCGGTTATGTGACAGATGCTACTGCTGATGTTCCAAGGCCCACTCCAGTTCACACAGGATCCTGGGCTAAAATACTCAACAAATTCGTGTATATGTAGGGGATTGTTAACGACATGATTAATCACCTTCAATAGGTGGACCCTGAAGCAAATAAGTAGTAATGTCATCCGCTCTCATGTTGTTATGCTAAGCTTTCTTGTGTTTGCTACTTGTGCTATGCTAATGTGACTAGTTTATTTTTTGTGTCATGGAAGCCTCTCAACTCAAGTGGGACCCGACACAACCTTTGAAAATCGATGTTGTGTTCACATTCCCACAGGACGTGACTGAGGTGTCTCGTCATGCATACAATAAGGTCTGAAAATGCGCTTTGCACTTGGTGCACTCCCTACGGGATTGCAAGCACACCAATCAAGAGCTATGGAAACGAGCCTAGAAAGCTGAGCAAAGAGAAGCTAACCTAAGGGTCGAGGTGGAGGACCTCAAGTTGAGAAACGAGTTCCTCATGGCCCATAGCACTAATAATGAGGATAGGTGCATAGCTGTGGTGGACCATGCCAGGTTTTGGATAGTCATGCGTCATAACATCGAGACTACCCGCAAACTAATAGAGCAACAGATGCAGGTGGACTTGCTAGACCAGAAGTGTCAAGATCTAAGAGACACCAACGCCAAGATTTTCGAATGGGGGAAGATCCAAAGAAACCATAAATATATGTATAAATAGGAAAATGTTGCCCATTGGAAGTTATATGAAGATGTTTCTGTTGAGGCATTTACGTATGAAGCATTCATAAATGCCATTGATGCTTTTGTGGCGTATACTAGGTTTAAAGAGCAGGTCAAGTTCACGAAATCTCCTGGCCCAAAGGTGACCCTTCCCACAGGACAGACTACGACTGTCTCCTTTTCTCTAGGGCCACCAAGGTGGACACCCACTAAAAGGGAGAGAGCTGCTGTAGTAGATGCTACACCAGACAAAAGACGTTGGCATGACATCATGGTAGAGGAGGTCTAGCATCGCCTCGGGCTCAGTTTAGACCACATACCCTTTAAGATGGACGCAGGCCCTTCTTGGGTTAGTCAATGTTTATTGTGCTAATGTTTATGCTTTGTTGTGTTTTGCGTTCATTGTCCTAGCTAACCACTTTGTTCCCATAATGTAGGCCCCAAACGAGGGTGCAGTGCCCATGGAGGGAGGAAATGAAGAGTCGGTGAGGAACGAAGCAGGGGAAAGCCATGCGAGAAGAGATGATGCGGAAGTGGAAGGCGAAAATGATGCGAACAGAGACAACCCATGACCATATGGGATTTTTTTTTATTCTTGAATTTTTGGATTCTTGAAATTTTCATGTAATGAATTTTGTAAACATTGAAAGATAACTATTTTGAATGAAGCAAGAGGATTTTGTGCTAACTTTTGTATTGCATACATGCGTCTTGTATAGAATGTTCATGCTTTCATGTGTTAGTTTAAGGCCATTTCAGGCCATTACATAACACGCCAAACGGATGATGGTGTCAACCATTTGAATAAAGGCTAACTAGTAACTTATGCTAGTTTTAGGGCGTTTTGGGCCATAGCGTAGTATTACTAGTTTTAGGCCGTTTCAGGCCGTAGTGTAGCTTTAGACTGTTTCAGGCCATTGCGTAAATGCACATTGCTAGTTTTAGGCCATTCTAGGCTGTAGTGCGGAAACATATAAGCAGTGTGTGGGCCAGAAGCAGTGGGGTTGCTATGCTAGGTGAAGCTGCTTCTTAACCCGATGCGAGTTGAGTGAGACGTAAGGCAAAGGCACTCCACCAAGGCCTTCGTCGATGTCATCGCCTCCCACTTGGAAGGGTAACTCAATCCATGTGTTTTTGTTTTGGGGATCAACCTACTGAGCCGACCCCCCTACTGGGTAGTCAGTATGAGTTTCTATAGATGCTTTGTTCTCAGAAGTTATGACCTCTGAGCCTTCTTCCATGTCTACGTTGTGGATCACTTGCATTGCTACTTTGTCACCATGGATCACCACTTCCCTACCTGCATAAGGTAGGTGGATTTCCTAGTGTATGGGTGAGGAGACAACCCTAAGTTGTGCTAACCATGATCTCCCCAAGATCAGATTAAACCTAGGCATTTCCTCAACCACGATGAACATTGCGTTTATGGGGAAATGGTCCCCTACTACAAAGTTTATATGGACTATGCCCTTTACCACGACTCGTGCCCTATTGAACAACCTCAGGCATGACATCGTTGTGGGTTTAATCTGGTTGACTAAGCCCAACATATCTACAATGGGGAAGGCGATGACATTTGTGACAACCCCATCATCAATGTGTATCCTTCGGATCCAGTGTTGGCCAACCCGAATTGTTATGAAAATAGGTGTCATGGTCACTTGACCCCTTTCAAGATCTTCCCTAATAGCATCGTTGCAAAAGGTTACCTAAGGTTGTTCTGACCCTGCAGGTGAGGGAGGAAGCATGACCAAGTGGATCACTTCTTATTCCACTGGCATGTCTTCATTGACTGGAATCACTATCAACATGTGAATCAAAGCCTCGCGATGCGGGATGGATGTCATGATTAGGTCGCACAAGCTCAATGTAGTGTTTTTTTGTTTTAGAGCTAGTTTGACCTATGTGAGGGCATCTAAGAGGTCTTGGCTGCCCCCTGGTTTGATGCTTTCCTCCTCTTCTATCTATCCCAGAAGACAGATTTCTTGAAGAGAGGCAACTTCAAATCTGGGTTCAGATCCTTGTTGGTAGAGTGCTGTAGGCTGCGTGGTCGTGCCAACCTTTGTCTTAGGTTGTGAAGGCACACACGCAAGGAGCGAAGATGTAGACTTGAGGGTACCTTTGACGGTACTTCCCTTCAATGTCTCACCCATTAAGTGGACTTCTCGCTTTGCAGGGTAAGAAGGCTATTCAACTGTTCTACGTGAGATGGGGGCCATCAAGGACATTGGCCCCCTAATGATGAATGGAGCTACAGGTGTTAGGGGGCAGGGCTGCATGACCCCGCTAACATGTGACGCAAAGGTAGATGCCCGTGGTGGAACTTTCAGGATGAACGGCTATTACGAACTTCGATTAGCTACTTGTGATGCTGGTGCACTACGTTGAGGCATATGGACCACGAATGGCTACTAGGATGGCCTAGGATCACTGTCAATGATGATGGCATTGATTACGTAACTAGAATTTTTGGCGCTAAGGGGATCTATGTAGATATGCATAGATTGGTTTTCAGGATGTACTAGGTTGCTTTAATCCAGCACCAGTTTCCCTTGGTCAATTAATCTTTGGATGTCGTCCTGCAATGCCAGATAGTAATCCGTGTTGTTGCCACACTGTTGGTAGTAATCACAAAACCTATCTAGACTAAAACCCCTAGGAACTAGAGGCTCATTGGACAGGGCCAAAGAGGGGTTCCTAAGGAGCTTGCAATAACATTGCTGCTTTGCAATTACTTCTTCTGACATTTTCTTATATTGGATGTATCCTTTTGCCAGCAGTTGCTTTACAAGGTCTAAAGGCTTGAGAGGCAGTGGGGTGTACTTTGAGTGGTCTTTGCGCTGAAAATTTGGTTTGGTTTGTGCAGATGTCTCAAGTGTAGATATGGCAGATTGCGACACATGGCCTTGTTTGGGTGTGGGGTTAGCCATCGATATGGTTGGTTTCTTATTGTTCTTGCTACTTTATTGCTAGGTTTGGGCTTGGCCTCTGTTTCCACAGCAGCCACTGTCATTGTTGGGGCTTTACCCTTGTCCTTCTTCGTGAAGGTGTTTTTGTAAGCGATGTAGGTAGGGTCTTTGCTTGCCTCAGCCATGTCTTGTATGCTCTTAGTCTAAGCAAAATCCTGACTAAGAGAGTAAGGAGCAAGGTAGTACAATTTAGATTTGATAAATTCATTCATTGCGCCCTTAAAGATAGCCAGCAGATGAGCCTCTGCAATGGGCTCGCAAATTTCATTAAGGGTTACGCTCCAACGTTGAATGAACTTCTAGACTGGCTCTAGAGCATCTTGCTTTATGCTCATCAACTCATCCTGCGTGGTTTCTTGCTTCAAGTTGTACTTGAATTGCATCATGAAATGGGTCAGCAACTCTTTCAAAGTTGATATGGATGAGCATGGCAATGCACGATACCAATCGAAGGCTTTCCTAGCTAAGTACAAGGCAAAGACGTAAAATATCGTGTGCGGCCATTGTTGCAATAGCAAAGACTTGGACCTAAAGGTAATAAGATGTGCATTGGGATCTCCCTCCCCATCGTACTTCGTGAAATGCAGGAGAGACATCCCTAGGGGTAGGGTCATCCCGGTAGAAGTCCATGACTTGTATTTTGTCAGACCCAACAGCTTTGAGGCATTTTATTTCCTTAGTGAGGGTCTAGATGAGCTGAAACGCTTGGTCTAGACCAAGCGACATTATGGATAGTTAAGGAGCTGCGGAGGTAGCTCCCACCTATGGTATGGCAAGGGTGGTGGTGTGACCCATTAGCGGTACCATTGGGATGACCCCCGTGAGTGATGTTGCTTGTGTTGGCCACCACCCAGTAGGTGGTGTTGTTAAGGCGACGACCACAAGTTGGGCTGCCAACTAGTCTGCTTGTATCATCGGTAGCATAGACCATAGCCCCATGTTAGGTTGTGCTGACTGCGAGGCTTGGTGTATTTGAGAGCGCACATAGTGAGACATTTGCGATGGTTCTGGGGTAGGCAAAGAAGAAAATGGGGCCCACCATGTGGACTGGCCAGGGCCCACCATAGTGGATGGAACAGACGTGAATGTAGCAATAGAGACAAAAGTCACGTATGTTTGTGAAGTCGATATGGTATGAACATGTGGCAAGGTAGCCATGGTTGGCGTGTTATGTGCCATAGGAATAGACTGCTAAAAAGCCTGCAAAGGAATAGTAGCTGCAAATGGAATAGGTGAAATAGGTGAGGGCGGCATTGAAACGCCGCAGGATTGGCATGGCTACACATAGTAGCTGTAATCGCAGGTTGCGGAAGCGTAGGTGTAATTACAAAGGAAGCGGTAAGAGATGACAGCTTGGCCCAAAAGGACTAAGTAGGAGGAACAGGAGCGAGGCCAATTGGACCTCCCTCGTCCGATTGGGAATCAAGTTCCTCCTATCCATCCTGAAAGGCATCATCTTGGTTGGACGTTGTGTCCTATTGCTTCCTAAGCCTAGTCAACTGGATTAGTTGGTCTAGAAGCCTTTGGTACACTTGTGTTAAAGGTAAAGAAATGCTAGAAGTAGGAACAAATTCCTTCCTGTTGCAGTACGTGAACTCGAAGCTACGTTTATCCTTGAGTTCGTGTACATCCAAGGGAAGATTGGCTTGCACCTTTGCACAAAGGAAGCTATAATGCTCGTGTTGCTACACCAATCCCTTAGGTCCTTGGTTTTGGATTATGAGAAATTGACATGTTTCCAGCATCGGGTTCAGCGGTTGTTTGGCACTAGTAGTACCTTGAATCATGATGGGGTCTTCAATGTTGAAGGGAACTTCCATGTTGAAGGCATTGACAGCAGTAGTTGAAAAAGCCATTGCAAGTTGAGTAGTTTTGCAAAAGAGTGCATCAAGTGCAAAAAGAACAAAGAGACTGAAAGCTAACAAAAAGAAGGCTTTACGTCTTTCCAGATTCTCGAGGAATTGTTGAGGCGACCAATTTGCACCACACAAAGAGTAAACAACCATGAAAGGGTGTCACGTTTATGCCAGTGTGTGATGAGATATAGAGTGCATGCAAGACTACCGTAAGATGGGCAAGCTAACTAGCGATTAAAGGCTTTATATCTTGCAGGATCCAAGAGGGATCATCAAGGAAACCGCTTTGTACCACACACAATGGGGTATAGAATGCATGCAAGACTACCATAAGACAAGCTAGTCAACTGGCGATTGGAGGTCTTGTGTTCTGTAGGGCTCCCAGGGAACCATCAAAGCGACCGATCTGCACCACACAAAGCGTAAACAACCACAAAAGGGTGTCATGTTTATGCTTATGTGTATCAAGGTGTAGAAGTCTCATAGAACTACCATGACACACGGAAAAGACACCAAAAGGATCTCCTTGTAGCGACTGAAAACATCAATGGCTAGAAAACACTAAGGGATCGATGAGCGCAAAAATTTTGACCTTGTATCTGCAGGAGGGCCATGTTGGGTGTGTGTGGATACGGGGTGCCCTGAACAATCTGGTCGATTAGACAGGGACTTAATCAATGTCTATATAGTCTTTTGTAACATATAACTTGAAAATGGGAATGAAAATGTGAAGTAATGCTTGAAAGTAAATAAAGTAGAAAACAATGCGACACACGATAATAAGTAGGAAACAAAGTAAAATGTAATTAGAAGAATGCACCGCTCCAAAGCTACAAGTTTGCTCTATCAAGGTGGATATAGTTGGTTGCACAGTGTGACGGAGTGCAGAGATCCCAAGGGTAACCTTTGACATGTAGAGCAAAATAGGTTGTCCGCTTAGGTGCTGATGATGCGATATTCTACCAAGGTGGTAGAAGGGGGAGAGAAAAAATGGCAGTTGAAAATGCTAACTGTTTGCAGTGTCAAACAGAAAGCTTACAATGCTCAATGTTACAATGCTAGATAGAGGAAAAGTCAAAGCATTGAAAAAATTTGAACCCTTTGAATGTTGCCTATTGGGGTATTTATAGGACTAAGGGCATGCGAAGGGAGCAGTTTGGACGCCACGTGCCTTGGGCCCACGTTGACTTGCTAGTGTGGAACATGCCATGCATGATCGTTGGACCTACATGACTGTTATAATGCAAGCCTGCCATGCCATAACTATGAGCCTGCCATGCCGTAATTGCATTGTCAACATCTGGAGATGTGTGCCAACGGTCCAATTTGGTGAAAAACATTGATGTCACACAACAACCCGCATGCTTTGCTATGTTTTGTAGCATAGCATGCTTGGCATAGTGTGGCACTTTGTCGTGTGTTTCACTACATGTGTGTTTCATGCTTGCTACACTATGCTACGTAGCGTAGCATAGCGACAGGCCTTAGTCGCGAAAAATTTTCAGATTTGCAAACTTTGCTTTTTGCATTGTAAGACATGCGAAATTTGTTGATTATGCCCTTTGAGTTGCTTTCTATCTCTTCCATAGGATTGTTACGCCTCACTCCACCATGTAGCTCAGTGTAACGTAGCAGCAGACATGGTCCTTTGCTTCTCGACGGAAAGGGACATTACTGAAGGACTTGAAGTTGGGCGATGGGACTAGTTGTATAGCTGTTGCCATGCTATGCTATGCTACGTAGCGTAGCATGGCCCTTCATTCCTTGATTATTTTCTAAATCTTGCTACGCTACATAGTGAGGCGTAGCGTAGTGTAGCAGACTTCATGACTTAGAAAACTTTCCGAATTGTTTCACGCACCCTGAATGGTGTTGTCAACTTTGCACACCGTTTCTGAGAAGGCTGTCGGTTGGGCAGGCTACTTGGGTGGATAGGAAGGATGATCCGTAGAGCTTGTTCATGCCCAAAGTAGAAAATTTGCTGAACTGGCTGGCCTGAATTCAGAGCGTTCTCCTCTCAAAGAACTGTCGTGGCACTGCGCAAATTGTAAGGCCTAGTGAAGTGAGAATGACTTCGAATTTTTTGGGGTGTTTCAATATCTAGTTGTTACCACTTTATCAAAAATATTAAATGACTTGATGCTTATAACCATAGGAAAAATACATTGTGGATATATGACTTTATCAAAACATATAACTTCATGTGAGTGGAAAAATGGCACCTTTAAGATTTGGGTTACAGCTACTTTGCATTTCCATGATACGTGCACTAGAATGTTTCCTCAAGTATATTTAATGTATGCATATCAAATTGGTGGGTGTGATCCCTTCACTTGGACCCTACACAAAACTTCACTAATGCTATATGTGTCATGCTAAGGGAAATGTTTCCTAGGGAGGTTGAACTCGTACCTAAGTTAACCCTTATTGAAGAATTTTCACTAGATTCCTTGCACTATGATACAACTTACAATGCGATATTGCAATATTCTGAGAAATCACGATGCATACATAAATTACAAAAATCCAGCTATGCATAGAAATATTAAACAACATTGTCTCTAACACTCCGATACCAAATGTAAGAAAATCATTGTGCAGAAAATTGGATTGCACAAGTAATCAAAGAACAGAATGTAGAAGCAAATGGAACTAACCTCCAACCATTCATGCTTTCAATTACTCTTAGTGTTCAATTTCTTCTTTCACACCGGCGCTTCACAACGATGGTGTATGCAATCTCCAGGTGTCTATGAAAGAGACCACAACTGCATTCTTGTTGTGATTCCTTGGTGCCTTTGTTCTTCCATCAAGAACAAATTTATAGGCCACAGAATTGATTACCATGAGAATAATTTGAAAAATAAGAGACCTAAAACCCTATTCGAATGTGTACACCACCCCAATGCCAATGTGTTATCCATTATTGGATATGGAGGCCACATTATGGGATATGCAGGACAGCTTAACCCCAATGTGGAAATGAGGAAGCGTGTTATCATAGAATCGCCACCAATGATGTTGGGTTGCCATTTATGGAGCACCACATCACTCCTGAATGAAACAAGCCACTAGAGAGCCCGCCACGACAGGATCAACCGTCATATTCCCTCATCCATCCACCACTTTCATGTGGACAACCCATGTTTAGTGAGAGAGAAATCAATGGGAGGAATGTTGAGCAGAAGCTAACAAAATCAAAGGGGAACAATGCAGACAACCATGATTCCACGCAACGGTCTCGCAGCAGCTTCATCAAGAAGGGATGCCTTTATTTTCAACATTAATGACCGAATCCACCACTGAAACAATGAGCAAGAACACATGAAGAGTGATGCCATTTAGATGGCCTTTATGGCCGATATACCAGTACCATTGCCTTGGCTGCCCCAATGGTAGAGGATCAACAAACTCAACGTTCTACCCTCCTCGTTGGCCACCTCCGTTATGAAATGACAAAGAGAGATAGAAAATGGCATAAATTTTCCAGCAGGCACAAGATATTCCCACGAATAGTCTAAAGACTTCCTATGCTGCACGCGGATGGACTCAAGTGGCCAGCCGCAGGTGTTTACAGTTTTCGAGAGTAGCAGCTCTGCTACTGATAACAAGGAGCAGTGGAACCATGTATGGAGGGCTCCCACTAACCACAATAACGTCGATGCTTCCTATGAAGCCTTCTCATCTTGCAATAACGTCAACATCCAAACCAACACCTGCCTCGCCACCCACCATCCTAATTATCAACACGCTTGGGACGCCTGCGGATAGTTCACCGGCAACATACGAAACATCACTACACCTGCAACACCATCGTACATGATTTTGGTTGAAAATTCCTAATCTGAATCGTTAATTGGTTAGCAACAAACTGGTCATCAGGGAGACGTTGGCAACGGCTGGCATTACAGACGATATACAATTATGAAGCTTCAATAGAGGTAACTTAATGATAAGCAACCAATGCATGGTTAATGATAAGCAGCCAATGCATGGTTGGCAAAAGTTGCCGTTTTCTTTTCTATGTACTTAATTTCTAATTTTGATATTTAAGGTAACTTAATATTCAAATCTTTAGATATGGTAAAAAGCAAAATAAAAGTGAGGCTCTTAATAGACTAGCCATAATCGATTTGTCCCAATTTTGGGACAAGCAAAGGGGCTACATTTTTCTTATATGCCTCCAACCCTCCCTAGATCATAACCATGATCATTGTTGTCCTTGTAGGTTGCAGTGATCCTGTTGGGCTTACCCTTCTTTATTTATAATATTATGATAAATAATCTATATGGTTAGCAAACCCATAGGATTTCTACTTTTCATGATATTAAAACTTATTCAAACATGGCCTCATGTAAGCATGGGAGAGTTGACATCAATACTTAGCCGTCAAACTTTAAATTGCACATAGGTGCAAGGATAACAAAAGAAATAGAAATTTTTAAAAAGGTGCAAGAATAGGCAACATACAAAGAATGAAAAAGATGACAAAATAATAACAAAATGGAACTTGCAAGTGAACTATAATGTTTTAATTATGATTAAAATAATCATATAATCAAAAGAGTACTAAACATGGGCCATCCTTATTCACACCACCTTGATTAATCAAAATTTTAATGTGTATACTTTCTAGATCATAATTTTAACCACACACACACATAATTAATTAATTAATTAATTAAAATCTCATTCCCAATCATCCCAAAGGGAAAAGTTATTAGTATAGAGGACAACATTGAGCACAAGACTTATACTAAACTTAGTGAAGAGGACATGTTTCTTTTAGATCATAGCTAGCCATAACTTCCAGATTTTTTGTTAGATTTTTTCTTCTTTGTTTTTCTTTTTTTTTTTCTTTTTGAAAATGGAAAGGGAAAGGTGAAAATAAGATAAGGGAAAATGAGAGGAATTAAGGAAAATTAGGAAAAGGTAAGGGAATATATTCTCTCTCTCTCTCTCTCTCTCTCTCTTTGAATTTTGGGGAAATAGGTTAAAAGGGAATGGAGGCTAGAATGAGGATTACTATTGGACCTCATCATACTTAAAAGAACTTATTACATTGCTAATGAACATGAACTTCATTCTTTAGGTAGGAATTCCAATATGATTCTAGCCAATTAGTTGCACTACCAAAAAACATGGACCTTTCAAAAAACTTGCCCATGGTGTAGTTCAACCGTTGTGCATGTGCCATTGTAATTATAAGCTAGACAGCATCATAACAAGTCTCTTGAGTGGATAAGGATTTTTAAGTGGAGAGGAACACACTTTATCCTATTGCTCATAGGATAGCCATAGATCATCACACTTGAGGGCTAGGGCTTCTAAGAGGAAAAATGGAGAAAAAATGGAATTTTCTAAGGTCATCCAGTAATTGTGGCTAACCATTCTCCAACTTCACATATCCTACACTCACATGATCATGATAATAACATGATAAGTTACCATAAATCTCATCTTTCATAATCCAACATAAATAATAAAATGAAAACATTGAAATAGATTAGGAAGAATCATAGAATTCCTAAAATATATCATATAAAGGAGATTTCATCATGAGTGGTGAGGTACCCCTACGCCCAACCATACAAATCATGAAGCATTCATACACAATCCAATCGAATTTTGTAGGCTCTATAGTTTTCCAATGCAGTACTTCTCTAAGAAGTAAATTAGACATTGAGGATATTCGTTGTCTTCCCAACTACACTTGTGAAGCTCAAGGGCATGGTTTAAGTGTAACTAAGGCACATGATTTTTATCATTTTATATTTTATGATTTTGGTGCTTGAAATAAATAGGATAGAAAATAAAGTAATTTAATATTCACTTTAATCCAATGGGCTAATTATTGTTCCACTAGTCCTAACATAAGTATCTAGTCTCATTTTTCATACACATCCTAAATGCATATAACATTGCTGGGTTACAAGTGTTAAGCACTACTGGAATTACCAAATGTCATACGCATGCTCGAAGTGGTTGTACTTATGTGTTTACTTAATCATTATTTAGCTTATCTCACTTAATTACTTAATTAGTTTAATTACTAAACAACATTTAATAAATAATTGAAAACATTAAATACATGAATAAAACATTTAAGTTATCTAGAATATTGCAAGGTTTATCAAGAAGCTTGTCTTTATTACTGCACAAAATGTTGTGCTCAGGTACAACAATGCTCCAATAAAGATCCATACACTCAATGACTCCTACTGTGGGCACTTGGGAAAATATTCTAACTTTCAAATGTAAAAACTACAAGATCTTCACTACAACTATGATAAGATGATGCCTAAACATGGTAGGTTGTCATGTATTTATAAGCAAGAATAGACCCTATGTCAATGAGGCCATATCAATGCATCAAACAATACATTGATGTCACCCAGTTGATGAGGCCTCATTGACATGGCCAATTTGCAACTCATCATACCCTCATGACTGAATGAAAACTCATCCTTGAGTTCTTTAAGAAATTGGGAAGGTATGTGATTATTGACTAGCACATAATACAACAAAGCTAACACAATAAAACTAAGTGCTTAGGTGTATGGATCAATAGAATTACAACTTGTGGTGTTTACGACACAAAATTGAACACCAAATAAAATTTGAACAACATGTCCTTTGATGATGTGAAGATAATTGAAAAGATCACACAGTCCCAAGTAATGGAGGCTCCTGAGGCTCTAAAGAACCTTCTTGAGATTTAGGCACATGTGGCGATTGAGGCTATTGTGGCTATCTAGCTACTGTTGCAACTCTTGGCAAAAGATGAAGAGCATCCAACAATGCTTTTATTTTCTCCTGCTTACTCCTGGGATTGTGCATGTTCTACACAACTTCACTAATGTGGGTTGGAATGGGCACAACCCAAGGACAAAGAATTACTGAGAATGAACTAGGTCGGGAATTCTTTGCACTTGATGTTGAATGCCTTGATTGCATTTTATAGCTCTTAGTAATCATTCATTCTCCTAGCCAAGATCTTGATAGTTGATCATTG
Source organism: Gnetum montanum (assembly GCA_015680685.1). NCBI lineage: Eukaryota > Viridiplantae > Streptophyta > Gnetopsida > Gnetales > Gnetaceae > Gnetum > Gnetum montanum. The sequence continues at coordinate 306,454 of MNCI01018510.1, forward strand.
ATTTATGAATCTCACCTTTAGAAATTTGGGTTTAGCATTTAGCATCACAAGATTTTTCTTAGTGTCCTTGTGGTGCTTAAACTCAACCTTGTACATCAAGTACGAGCAAGATACCTACTTTTCAAGTTTTGACCATGGTCGTCTGGTAGTCAGCATTCCTAGATTTACATATCAGAGATTGGCTAGTTCCATATATTCTATAATCTCTTCAATTTACAACTCCTTCATGTGGATTTTTGCCTATTTATAGGCATATATCCTATCAATGATAGGCTACCACATTTCTTTTCCTTGCTGGAGTTACTAGAGGACCTCATTTACTTTTGCCTTAGTTACTTGGATATGTTTCTCATTCACCTCCTTTTGCAAGCCAACCTTGTCTCTATAGTTATTTTTGACTCTCTCAAATTTAAGAGCCTCATTTTTCTAGGTGACAATTTCAATGGCAAAATTCTAACATAAGGCAAAACTTCCCCCATAGATAGATTATGATTCTCCACTATCAATTTCCTCAATTTCATGTTTGTTGTGGCTAGCTGCTTATGCTGTTAATGGATGAATTTGTGCATTTGTTGTTTTTGTGCATCAACATTTTGTAGGCAATGATTTTCTATAGTCAATGTTTTATTTTCTTAGCATGTTTGAACCAAGTTCTTTTGAACTAAATAGGTCTTTACTTTAGCTACAGACTAGTTAAAGGATGTTGTTACCATTCCATCCTTATGTTGTTTTAATCATTCTTGAAGTTATTGAAAAGCCTCATCTCTTGTTATTAAAGGGTTGAGGAGTGCAGGATTAATAATCCAACATATACTTCAACAACCTCTATGGCCAAGTGTTGGTTTTTTGCTTGAGCCATTTCAAGTTGCCATTTCAAGATGATACATTTACCCTTTGCTTCAAGCAACTTTGACTAGGTTGTAGTAATGTTATTTAGAAAATCAAAGATGTTTAGAAATGATTTCCTAGTTCTCACTAGTCAATCTAGCAACTCTTCATGCTAGGTTACACTCAATCTTTCGCTGAAAGTTCTTGTAAATATCTATACATCTCTAAGTGTAGATACATTTGGTATAGACGTTGTAGGTGCATTAAGTGCTTCAGTGATTCTATTAGCAACCACTTCTGTAGTTGTCTCCTACCCTTGGTGTTATATCACTAGTATAGTTTCCTCCTTGCCCTTCTTGAAGCACACCAAAAAAGAAGGAACATTCCCAGAGATTTTTGAGAATAAATGGTGTTGAGAGAGAGAAATTTCCATCTTTTAGGCATTGAGATTCAATCTCACAGGCAACTACATTCATTGGGCTAAAAATATTTGTCCACCTCCCTCAATCTAACTAATTATTTGAGCCACTTCATTAAGGTGACTCATCGCAGGTCGATACATAGATGGACCCTTACCACTCATTCCTACCTGTTGCTCTTGCTATTACAAGAGCTACTCTAGGATTTCATGTAGGTGCTCAATGGTAGTGTGGGCTTTTGATGTTTTTTCTTATGTAGGTGATGGAGGTGGCGAATGTTGCTCCTCTTCTTTAGACATGGTAGGCATCTTATCCTTCATCATTTTGGACCAAGAGGCAATGGGAGTATGCCTGATTGTGTTGTTAGCATAGCAGATTATCCTTTTCCTTTTGCAAAGTTTTATGATAAGGCATTGGAAAGGTAGGGTTTTTCTTCCACATTCATTTTCTTTAAAACACTTTTCAATCTCTAGATAGATTAATTGTGGAAGGTTTTCTAGAAAATTCTCACTTAAAGCAACACATGCTCAAGCGGCGAAGCAGTTACCATACTGGACCTCATAGTTAGATTGAGGTGATAGGCTGCTATCTTAAAGTATACACGCTCTACCAATGTGAGCATGCTGAACTCCTTGTGGTCAATCCAACAACACCATTGGGTCCACTTCTTTTTTGCCTTTGGATAAACTTTCATAGAAAGTTGTACTGATTGTGTCTTAGAATCAGGCAACCCAAGGGACTACACAATGGCTTCAGCCAAGTAAGACACCTAAACGTTCTTGATCTTCACAGTGGAACCTACCCTTCTATTATTCTAAAAGAGGTACATCTCTCCCATGTACCACTCCCCACTAGAAGTGATGATTGGCCACATCAGAGAGGTTTGCAATTGTGTTTTTACCTCTACTAGAGCATTATCTAAGAATGGCCCAAAGTTTAGCTCCTAGAAAACTAAGCATTGGACATTATGGGGCTTAATTATGTTGAGGCAAGCTTGTGCCAGTTTGACTTTAGGTCTTGGTATGAGCCTCGGTGCCTCTCCTTGCTATGATTATTTTGTTGCAACCTCTTCCTTAGGAATCTATCAAACCAATTCCACTTCCAAATCGTCCTAAAGAGGTCCTGTTGCATGGTTTTCTTCTACTTGTTCCTAGGCTTATTCTTGCTGGTCCCTTCCAACTCAAGGCTATTTCTTTCTTTATTGAGATGGTCTTCCCTCCTATGGTTATTTCAGTCTTGATGTCATCTATAATCCCAACATGACAAAATGTTAACAATTATTGTGTAACGTGAAACAATTGGGACATCTTATCTTGTTAAGAAGGTTACATTTGGCTAAGTTGTGATTATGGTTGATTTGATCAATTTTAATCATTAGTTTATTTGTATTTTAGTGTTAGAAAATGATTATAGTCATACCAGAGGTCGTTGAAAGGGTTAAAATTTCAAAAATTGATGGTTTAATATCATTGTATTTATTAACTCTTTGGGGGAGAAAAAACTTTCATTAGAAACCTTAAGGTTTGTAGCCCCCATGACTAAGAGCCTACCGATAGTAGCTGTAAGATTGAAGAATGGAGTGATTTTGACAAATAGTTGGAAAGTTATGGGCTCTAAAAAATGGCAAAAACTCCTCTCTTCTTGTGAATAAAATGATAAAAATTTCAAAGTTTTTGTTGGTATTTATAAATTTTTTGCATTGCATTGATGGGGCCTAATTGACAAGCCTCATCGACGGGGTTGACTACATCGATTAGGCCTAGTTGACTAGGCTATTGACCATTGTTGACTTTGGGAAAACTTTAAAAATATAAGGAGTTTTTTAGTGAAATGGAAGTCAAATGGAAGCCAAAAAAACAATGAACATGATGAAAATAGTAGAAGAGGGTGTTGGAGTTCAAAAAGTTTAGAAAATTGAGAAAATGGTTGGAGAATGAACTTTTATGAAAGTTTGAGCACAAAGTTGGATATACAATGCGGCATGTGAAAGATATGATTGTAACAATATTTAAGGTAAGGGGCTTAACTATCCAAACTAAGAAATATGCAAGTGGATCATCTCCATAGCAAGCACATGCTCTTTTTTCCCTTTCATAACTACAACTAAGAAGTTCATGGGCCCCATAATCAATTAATTGTTATGAAAAGTTAAGGACCAACTAGGAAAAATCTATCTAAGAATTCTAACACATCAAACTAAGACATTGAGCATAACATGGAAATCAACAATGAGATGAGTTATGGATAGCATAGATAGATGATAGATAAGGTGGGATGGAATCTCGAATTGAGGTCATAAGATGTCCCTTTCTGGAGTTTGTATTTAAAATGACCTAAGAAGATCCATCCTTAGTTCAAATGAAAGTCAACTACTTTCAATGACTTTGCATCACCACTCCAAGACATAAGAGTGCTCCCACAAAACAACCATTACTCCATAAAGAGAAGAAAAGAGAAGCAAGAAGTGAGAGATGACCTTAGGTAGAGGGGACCTTCAAGCATGGGTAACATGTCCTTTTAGTTCCATAACTAGCGCTTGTATCCTATTTATTTTTTTAAGGGATGTGCTTTGAATTCTCATCATTTCTTTTTCTTTGGATGGGAACCACACCATGTAAAGAGTTTATTTAACTTCCTATTATTGGTTGACACAAAATAGTAAGAAGTGTATGAAAACACCCATGCATCCAAGCAAGTAGAAAAGTACAAAGAGTATTGAGTCCCCTTGAAGTCACACCTTGTGTAAACCTTTGAATTCTTCTCAAATTCTAGAAATTACCAAGGTCACAAATTTATTAAAAGTTTATTTAATGAAAAGGAACCTCAAACTTCCAAAATAAGGAAAATCATAGAGCTTGTGGATGGGTGGATGACATGGACTTATTTCTTGTTCCTTGAAAAATAAACTATGTCTTTGTCATTAGACATTAGAATTCACAAATAGAAATAAGACATTAATGATAAAAACATTAAGCACAAACCACCATTAGTAAATAGCAACATTGGCACTATGTGCTATGGTAATAAAGCACTTTTATTTGCAAAAATAATGAAAAGTCAAACAAAAATAAATTAAAATATATAAGAAAGTATAAAATATTAAATAAAGATAAAACATACTAATGATGTAAAAAAATCAGGAAAATTAATAGAGTGAAAAACCAAAAATGTGTAAAACAAAAAACTGAAAAACTAAGAAGCCATGTGCATGGTTAGCATAGATGGCCATCTCCCCCATGACTAAGTAAAAAGGAGGAGATGAAAAATATAGAGCATGGTTGTTCATCCAATAAGGTATTAGTTGCACTAGCTTGTCTTGGCTCTAAGAAAGGTTTCACTTGTTGGAGATTGATCAATTTCTTTTTGTTTAGGTTCTTAGGTTTGTTGATTAACATGGCCCTAGAAGAAAAAGTTTCATCAATTATATAAATCCCCACCCACAACATTTTGAACTTTCTTTTATGGGGTATGTGCATGGAGCTCTATTAAAGAACCTTATCTCTAGGTTGAAATTTTACTTTTTGTATTCTAAGATCATGATGCTTCTTGTTGTATGTGTTGTGCTCTTCATTCAAAGATAGGGCCACTAATCGGTTTTCATCTAATACATTTACGTCAATTAATCTTTCTCTTTGTGCCAAGCTCAGGTCAATGTCTAAGTCATAGGCTGTTGAAAGTGTACAAAGCTCAGATTAGATTGGAAGTGTTGGGAGTTTTTTGTATACTAGCTCATAGGGAGAGTGGCCTATGGGGAGTTTCCATGTGGAGTGATAGGCCTAGAGGACATCATTGAGCTTTTTGCTATACTCTCTCCTATATTTTCTTATAGTCCTTATTAAGATCTTTATGATCTCCCTATTGGTAACTTTTGCTTGACCATTGGCTTGGGGGTGATAGGGTGTTGTTGATTTATGTTCCATCCCCAAGCATTACATCGACTTCTAAGATGTGACACCTATAAAATGGATCCCATTGTTAGAAATTAGTGCACGTGGTAGACCAAACATATTTATAATATGTTGTTGTACAAATTAAGTAGCAATGGATGATGTACATTCAATGATAGTTGCTGCTTCTACCCATTTGGTGTAGTAGTCGACTACTACGATGATGTACACCTTTCCATTGGACATGGGTGCGATGGGATCCATGAACTCTATGCCTCATATGTCAAAGGGCTTTAGTGGTAGAATCCACTATTGAGGATCCTCCATTTAAGCATTTATCCCACCATCTCATTGATAGTGTTCACTAGATCGGACAAACTGGTGTCACTGGATCAAAAAACTGGTGGGCATCCCTAAAGATTATAGGCTAATAGTATCCTACCATCAATATTTTTATGGTCGTGCATCTCCCTACATAGTGGCCTTAACAAGGGCCTTCATGATCATCTTAGAGAATGTTCAATTAGTCCACATCAAGGATACAATAATGAACTAGGCCATTGATGCACATCTTGTAAAGGTGTCTGTTGATTTCCATGAAGTGCTTAGCCTGATGAGGAAACTGTTGTTTCTTCCTAAGGTCCAAATATTTAGAATCTCCTAATTAAGAAGGTAAGTGAGGATGCCATAATATCATTTTTATTTAGCAAGCATTTGATTATTTATCACTCCTGTAAAGAGGAGTTTGTTTAGAAATTAATCAAAAAGTAGGTTCTCCTTCTCTTTATTATTCCATCTTAACCAAGAGAGGTGGTCAATGATTACATTCTTAGTTCCTTTTCAATCTACCATTGTGATATTGAATTCCTACAAGATCATAAGCCATTGTATGATATGAGGACTCATCGTTGGCTTATTTATTAGGAAGTAGATGGCACTATGATCTATGTGCACAAACACTTGATAGCCAAGCACATAGTGCTTAAAATTTTCGAGACCATACATAATTGGCATTAGTTCTTTCTTAGTTGTGGTGTAATTTAACTATGCACCCACAATGCTTCAGCTTGCATATTGGATGTAATATGGACATTTCTTATCATCCAAGTGCATAAGCATGATTCCCAAGGCATAATTAGATGCATTTATCATTATAGAGAATGGTTTGGACTAGTCTGGTACCTATAAAATTAGAGTTTCTATGATTTTTTCCTTTAGCTATTGGAATGCATGTTCACACTCCTTGGTCCAAATGAATGGAGCATCTTTCTTTGTAAGCTTGACCAATGACTTTCCGATCTTAGAGAAATTTTCTATAAATTGTCAGTAGTAGCTTGTGTGTCCAAGGAATGATCAGATGTCTTTGACTGTCTCTGGTTGGCATGTGATTCCTTAGATGATCCTTATCTTTTCTAAGTCTACCTTAATCCCTACCTGAGTAATTCTATGCCCCAATACTATGTCTTATTGAACCATTAAAATACTTTTCTACAAATTGAGCCTCAGGTTTGTTTCAACACATCTTTTTAGTACTTTCTCAAGGTGATCTAGGGCTTACTCAAATGTAGCCACATAGGTAGAAAAGTCATCCATAAAGACTTCTAGCCCACTACCAATTTGCTATTGAAAAATACTAAGGACTAGCAATTGAAATATTGTAAGGGCATTTCATAGATTGAATGGCATCTTGCAATATGCAAAAGTCCCTTAGGGACTCATGAATGTTTCTTTGACCTAATCTTTTGGTGCAATTTAGGATTTTTTATAGCCACTATAATCATCCAAGAAGTTATAATAGCAATGCCTACATATAGTGTCCAACACTTGTCCACAAATGACAATGGAAAATGATCTGTAAATGTTGTCATATTCAACAACCTAAAGTTGATGCTAACCCACCACTTGCCACCTTTCTTTGGCATAATTATGAGTGGCCTAACCCACTCACTATTCATGATGGGATAGATGAACCCCACCTTGAGGAGTTGCTCTATTTTCTCTTTGACAATTTACTTCAACTTGGGGTTCAATTGCCTCTACGGTTGTCTTTTTAGCTTCATGGTCGGGTCGGTGTAGCTGCGATGTTGGCATATCCTTAAATCAATTTCAATTAATTCAGGATATGACCAAGCAAAGGCTGTTGGCAATTTGTTAACTACCTTTAGTAGCTTGTCTTTTTGTTTAGGTGCAAGATTTGCTTGGAGTATAACTAACTTGCCATTTTTTAAAAATGCATACTCTATGCTAACTAGTAGATTTTTTAAGTCTAGGGGAACTAGCTTGAAATAATCAAGGATTACCAACACTTCCCAATAGGTATCATTAACTTCATGATCAGAGAGTTGGTGATGAACTTTCTTAAGTTCATCCATGCCCTTGACATAAGCACATGTTAGGCTCTTAGAGGGTTCCACACATAGTGTGCCATTGTCAGAGTTAGTTGTTAGCCACTGGGTGCCCTTTCATTTTATGGCTACTATGTACAAGCATCTTTAGATATCGATTTCATGTGCACACAGATTTCAAGCTTTAATAAATGTACTTTTAATGGATTAGATTTTCTACATGAAATTGCACCCATTATAACTATATGTAATTCATGGAACTCACTTCTTCTCAAGTCATCCAAATTCATTCTCCTTAGATATTTCAAAGGAGAGGTCCTTGATGCCCATTCATGCACCAATAGTGCTTAACCATGCACATTTCATAATGATGGGGAAGTCTCCTTTGCAATTTTCTACCTTGATCACTAGAAAAATGATAGGATAAAACCACCCACAAACTATAGTCACAATTTCCTCCACTAATCCCAAAGGAATAGTGATTGATTAGTCTACCAATTCCAAATGAATATTGCTTTGCTTGAGAGGCGATATGTTCTAGGCTTGGTAAATGTCATGGGAGATGAGATTGACACCAAAACTAGAATTAAGAAGAGCCTTTCATGGCTCATGTCTAGTAATCTGTAAGTAAATAAGAGGACTTATCACATTAGATCTCTTCATGGGAAGGTTTTAAACCTTGATCCAATCAGAGATAGCATGAGTTAACATCACAGTGCAGATCTAAGGTAGCATTTGGTTTGAAGGACCCTCTAATGTGTTTAGTGCAGAGGATGAGGGTGTTGGAGATTCAGGGTGACTAGTCGTATTAGGTTGTGAGGGTTTTGGAGGACTATTAGATCAAAAAATGATCATTTCTTAGATCTGTTATTCGAACCACTCAACTAGAATGTGAATTGTAAATTTACAACCCTTGTAGCGTTTCATTGTTGCAGTTGTGGGGGAATTTCACCTTGCATAGATGGAGTAGGAGGTAACTAGGTTAAGAGTGAAGAGATGTGTATAAACATATGCAAAAGATGGTAAGGATATGGGGGTTGCCCTTGAGAAGATGGTGAATGAGTTTAATGGTACTCTAGATGATAATAGTGATGTTGAAATGAAATGTTGTTGGTAGAGCCACATGGAGAAATAGTTTGCTAAACATAGTACTCATATGGATCCAGTTGCCTATAAGGGTATTACTATCTCGACAGTGGCATCCCCCATGATTGTGGTTGCTACCACTACTAGTATTGCTCATATGGTTGTGGTGGAGCTCCACTTGGATAGTAAACTTATTGTTGCTTATATAACTACCTTGGATTGCCTTGAGGATAAGGCAATCATCTTGGTGCTTGCCTCCTTACTTAGTGGATTTAGGTTGTATTTTTGATTGTCGATTGTTCTTTGTATGATCCCTAGGTGGTGAATTGCTCTTATGAGAAGAAGAAGAAGACATTATGTCTTATCGGTGTGCTATTTAATGGTTATATAATTCTTTCATTTAATTAACCCTAAGGTTCATTTAAGCTCCCAACGATGTGAGTGATTTCCTATGTTCTACTTAGTGCACAAACACTTAGTCCTCGGCAACGGTGCCAATGATGAGTGGCAAGGTACCCCTACACTCAACCATATGAATACAAGCGTAACATGCGTGATACGGTCGAACTCCGTAGACTAAGTGCCTACACACCTCATGGAACACTTAAGGTTAATTATTCGTTGTCTTCCCAAACTTACTTGTATTTGTCACGGTGTATGGTTAAGTAAGTCCGAGGTATATGATTTTTATTATCTTTTCGGTTTTATCTCCTAAGTTGATAAGGTGAAGGGTTGAAGAGATTAATTAACTAACTCTAACTAACTAACTAAGTCTTAATTTACCTAGCATCAGCATCTGTTCCCACTTACCATTCACACCCTGAACCGGTGCAAACTTGGTTACTAAACGCTAATAGTTGTTGGGATCACCAAGCATAACACATGTGCTCGAAGCAGTTGTACTGAGGCACTTAACTAGGAGAGAAGGGTTGAAAGAGATTTAATAACTAATAAATCATGTAAATGGAAAGCAATAAATAATAATAAATAAACTCCTATTTAGCCTATTCCATGCACTTCAAGGTTTATCCAAGAAGTTTCTCTTTATTGCCATACACAAAGTTGTGTTTAGGTATATTGTCTACTCGAATAAAGATCCATTCACTTTGGAGCTCCTACTGCGGGCACATGGAAAATATTCTATCTCTGGAGAGATCAAACTGCTAGAGTTTCCCTATGGTCTAGGCCTAGAATGGAAAAAAGGGAGAGCTGCCTCTTATTTATAGATTTTGCGGCACACTGTGATATCGCGTACACGATATCGTAGGGGACGACATGATATCGCGTGGGATGTGCAACAGATGCGATATCATGTACGCGATATCGTGTCCCATCAATGTATTTATAGAATTTATTATGGAGTGACATTGATGGGCCCCATAGATGCTACAAACCCTATCTCAACATGGCCTTGTTGACGGTCAACACCACATAGATGGGGCCACGTCGATGGAGGTCCATCAACATAACACTTTTATGCTTCATGATACTTGTATAACTGAGTGAAAACTCATCCTCAAGTTCTTTTACAAAATTGGAAAAGTATGGGATTATTGACTAACTCTTGACATAACAAACTGACATAACAAAATTGAGTGCCTGAGTATACAAATCATTAACATTACAAAAAATTATAGTGTTCATGACACAAAATTAAACACCAGGACATGATTACACAAAATTGGATAGCATATCCTTTGATGGCATGAAGGTGATTGAGAAGATCAAATAGTCCTAGGTGGTGGAGGCTCCTAAGGTTATGAAGGACCTTCACTAGCTTTGGGTGTAGGCTATGGCTAAGGTGGCTATGGCTATCCTACTATGGTTACAACCTTTGGTGGAATGCAAAAGGCATCTAGTAATGCCTTCATCTTCTCCTTCTTGCTCTGGGGATCATTCATAATTTACATGACATTGCCAATGTCGGCTAGAATGAGAATATCCCATAGATAGGGCATTACAAGGAACAACTCCTTAACATTGACAAACCAGGCAGCAAATTGTTTGTGTTCAACATCAAATGCCTTGACTACTATTGATGTGTAAATTTTGGACATACCAACAATTTGGAAAAATTCATTTTAGGAGACTATCACCTAGGGCACCTCTTATATGGGTATGGAAACATAGAAATAGTCTCAGCTAGAGAGGGCTATGTGACATTTTGAAAACAATAAAACAAGTAAAATAATTGAGAATTTAAATTGAATTTTTTTTGCAATTTTAGAGTACAATATGTAATCCAAAAGAAAAATTCAAATTTTCCCTAGTCTCAATACTACTGCTTGTTCGCTATCAGTCCATTGTGGATGTTGATACAACATTGGTTGTAGTCGATGATGGATGAGGGAAAGGAAAGATGGATTCCACATCTATCACATGGACTAAGAGAGAAAAACATGACTACTAGTGCCACCTTTTATTTTCATGTCTTCATGCATAAGAGAGAGAAAATAGAACTGTAAAAGCTTTTTACCACCCTAATGCGGCCACCATCATTGCTTGACCACCATCATTTGGTGTGTTGTCCACCACCTATGGGTGAGAGAAGAGGAGGCTTAATGGTTCTATGTAGTGTAGCAACCATCTACAACATGTTAGCCTCCATCTTCCACCTACCATCTACTATTCATCACCACCGACACGTGTAGAAACTCTTTCCAATGGAATGATGCCTATTAGCAACAAAGAGAGATGTTGCAGCTATTGATGGGGAGGCCCTGCTACTACCAAAATGTATCATCATAGTTTGTGCCTCTACCCCCCGCATCTCATGTGCCTACCACATGTCATAGATAGTGTTTACAAAGCATGTGTTGTCATGCCTGCACCTGAGAGGGAAATCCTCTGATGCACATTGAGCAAAGAGACTATCGCTGCTCATGCACCATCTGTGTGTGTTTGTTGCATAGATGCCAACATCTGTGCCTCTGCTGATGTCTCCCACATGCATCCTATAGTCTGTCATCATGTCCTTCACTACTGCTAGCCATCAATGCATTGCCTACATGCATAAGAAAGAAAAATTTCTATAGTTGACTAACACACATTGTGTGTTACACATCGTGAGAGGGGAGAAAGAAAGAGCATGGTCGCTACCACATGCCTATTCGTTTCTCCTAGTTCTGGTGTGCTAATGATGTGCTATGAGCATCTACTATTTCCTTGATGTTGAGAGAGAAAGCTAGCTACCACCACTAATCTATTGGTAGCCCCATCTTTATAGCCGCTTCAGGTTAGAGTAGGTTACAGTTGTTCCCATAACACCCATCAACTCCTGCCATTACAACATCCATGTCCAATGTAACAGCAACACATCTATCACCCCATCTCTTATCTAGTAATGTCCGTATAATATACCATGATAGGTACCGCAACCCCATAGAGAGAAAGCCTATGATGATTACCTACAAATCAACTTTCCTTCAAGGCTAGTAAACTAGATGCTTCTTGAAATTCAAATGTAGAATCTTCACACAATCACATACTTCCCTTGTTTTCAAATTATTAAACTCAAATTTATGATGCAACTTACTTTGAAATCCACAAGAGAAAGCTCTATTTGTATTCCAAACCAAACTACCTGATTATGTGCACATATGGTAGGAACTCCAACTCGTAAGGCAAGAAAAAAAATAAGCATTTTCTTTGCATGATCCCATCTATTTTCCCACTCTCACTAACAATGTAGTCATTACATCATCAGGCTTTCCATCATTGGTGCTTCTAATGGAATTTTTTTAAATTAACCGTATATATTTTTTTAAAAAAAAATTTATTTATAACTTATCATTATTGTAGCCTTATCCTAATATAATGGGTTTAACTATATGATTTCTTCTTCTCATTTTTCTCTATGAAAAGTTGTATCTTTATTGATTTGCAATCTCTTCAAATCATGCTTAATCATTTTTTCCTATGTATATTTTGGTCCTCCTTTGGCTTTCATGGAATAATGTTACATAATTTTTTTTAAAGGCTCATTATCTAATCTTCTCTGCATATGTCTAAGCCATCCAAGATATCACTCCTATAGTTTATTTGAAATATAAGCAACTCCAAGTCTTCTTGTATTGCATAGTTTATCTTTTCTTTTAACATTCATCATCCATCTACACATTTTCATTTCTACCATAATAATTTGTTGATCATGATCTTATGCCTAGCATGGGTGAGGTTGGCGTCAACACTTATCCCCCAAACTTTAATTGCATGTAAGTGCAAGGATAACAAAATCCATGAAATTAAAAAAATGCAATAGATATAGAATTGAAAACATCACAAAGTGGACAAATTGAAACTTGAAAGTAAACTATACTAATCTAAACATGATTAAAATAACCATATAATTAAAAGAGAATTGGACATGGGCCACCCTTACCACACCATCTAATTTAATCAAACTCTAAATATATAATTTATTATTTTAACTATATAGATCTATATATATGATTAAAAATATATAAATAATTAATATCTCATTCTCAATCTTCTCACAAGGTGAAAGTGAAAATGTATGTAGACTACTTTGAGCATGAGACTTTTACAAAACTTAATGAGGAGGATAGGCTCAAGTTAGATCGTAGTAAGCCACAACTTTAGGATTTTTCTTTTTTTAAAAAAAAATTGGGAAATAGATTTGTAAGGGAGAAATGAAGGTTAGGGTGAGGATCACACTCAAGAACTTATTACACTACCAATGTACATGGTCCTCATTCCTTCCCCCACCCCCTCCCCTTTTTTTTTCTTGAGGAAACTTTGCTCATGGTGTACTTCATTCTTGAGGTAGGAATTCTAACATGAGTCTGGCCGATTGGCTACATTGCCAAAGAACATGGTCCTTTCAAAAATTTTCCCATGATGCAGTTCAACCTTCATGTATGTGTCTTTGATTAGAATTTGATAGCAACATAGTAGGTCTTCTAGGTGATTAAGGGTTCTCAAGTGGAAATGAACACACTTCACCCTATTGTTCACAAGATAGCCATGGATAATCACACCTAAGGGGTGGGGCCTATGAGAGGGAAAAATGGAGTTTTCCAAGGTCACCTAATAATTATGCCTAATCATTCTCCAATATCACATGTCCTACACTCAGATGATCATGATGATTACATGATAAATTAGTATAAATTCCATGCTCCATAATCCAACATAACAAATAAAATAAAACCTTGGAATTGATTGGGAAGAATCATAACATTATTGAAATATATAATATAAAGTATACTTTACATAATAGTAATAATATATATTATGTTATACTTACATTATTTTCCAATGGTGTTATGGTGATCCAACATCTAGTAACTCAAATGACAAATGATTATTAAAATCATATGAAGAACACAAATCAAACCAAACCAATATGCTAAAAAGAAACAAAGGAAAACATGCAAATTAAAATATATGCAAATGAAATGCAAAGTTAAGGAGAAGAAAACATGCAACTAAGAATCTATTAGGTGTCCACATGAGGCACCTAGGTAGAAATGCTTCAAATGAAATGCATCAAAATTCCTATGCAACCTATGCCCTTGCAAACTAGCAATTTTGTACACATTAGAGACAATGACATCTATAATTTGGAATGAACCTGATCACATAGGGGGAAAATTAGTTTGAGGGCTAGTTTGACTAGACACTCTATCTCTCTTAAGGACTAGGTCAACCACTTGAAAACTTTTAGCTGCATATTTCTTATCAAACCATCTCTTGACAATCTATTAATGACTACACATATTTTTGATTGCTTTGATCCTTTTAAGCTCTAGATTACAAATGTTATATGTTCAAGATATTATATTTTTGTTAGTTTGTAAGTATTCTAAGAAGAACTAATATGTAGCAATCTGTAAATTTATTGGCAATAAGGATTCTTGTTTGTGCACTAAATCATATTGTGTAGTCTTGATTGATTCTTTACAACAAACCCTATCTATCCAAACTACCCATTTTAGTTGTTCATGCCAAGTTCATGGGTTTTGGGCTATCATTTTCTTAATGCCATCTAATATAATTTTGTTAGAGGATTCAGCCAAACTATTACCCTATCGATAATATTTGGTTACTACCTTGATAATGATGTTATGGTCTCTAGCCCAATTTGTAAATTGTATGGAAATGAAGGCAGGCCCATTATCGACTACTAAAGCATATGGATACCCATACCTCAAGATTATATTATTTTCTAAGAAGCAAATGACCTCATGAGATGATGTATTTTTAGTTTCTTTCACCTATAACTAACGTGTGCAATAATCAATGGCTATCAAAATAAATTTATGTAGGGTAGTAGACAAGGGATTGATCACTCCAATAAAATCTAAAGCCCATTGGGAAAATGATCTTTTTTCTATTATAGGTTGTAAATGGATCAAATCCTTGGGATCTTTACCCTTAAATATTTGATATTGAACATAATTTTTAACCAAGTTTGGTGCATCGTTAATCATAGTAGGTCAATAATAACCAACCCTCATGATTTTATGAACTAACAAATAGTATCCTATATGTCCTTCCTTGAAAAGTTGTTTTAGAGCATTGTTAGCTTGTTCTTGGTCCAAGCACTTAAGGTATATCCATTGGAAATTATTTCTAAATAATTCACCACTTATTAGAGAAAATCTTGAACATTTTGATATTAAGAGCTTTCTCGTATATCTAGGTAAGTTCGAGGAACAATGATGGAAGGTTAAATAAAATTTGATATCACCATACCATACCATAGATCATACAATTGGTTGGGAGCAAATATGATATCATTTTACTCATCAATGGATAGTTTGTGAAGAAGAATAGGTTCTTTATCTTTGGGTGCATTACAATTTTCAAAAGTTGAAGCTTTAGCAATTAATTTGGTAAGACTAGTTCCTCTAACTAACTTTGCTACCTTCCATTGAATATCGCATTCTTAGAGCTTCATAACCCATTTAGCACATTTTTCACTAGGATTTTGTAATTTAGCTAAAGCAATGATGGGTGGGTCAAGAACAATGACAATGACTTTTGCATTTAGCAAGTAGTAGCAAAATTTCTTCAAGGCTTTTATTACAGAATACAATTGCTTCTCTATGGATGAGTATCTTAATTATACATCCTTTAAAGGTGTAGACACGAAAGATATGGGTCTCTTACCTTGATCATTTATGTCTTGGGTCAAGATAGTAGTGGTAGTAACGTTGCTAGAAAATGCATATAAGTTGAAATCATTCTCATACCAAGGAGAAGCTAGGGTAGGGGCTTCTATAATGGCTTTCTTAATAGCAAGGAAACCATTCTTTCTGTCATTAGTCTACTAAATATTACTATCTTTCTTAAGCATATCATTCAATGATCTAACTAATTCAACATAGACAGGGATAAATCATCTAACAAAGTTAATCTTTCCAAAGAAAGCCCTTAGATCAGCCTTGGATAAAGGGTAAGGTACTTCTAAAATTACATTTACCTACTCGAGATCAATTGCAATCCCTTCCTTAGTCACTATATGACCTAGAAATTTACCACTCTGAATACCAACGATGGATTTCTTTGCATTCAATGTGATGTCGAGTTGTCTACATCTCATAAACAAATTTCTAAGGTCTCTAAGATGCATACCTCAATCTTTGGAGAAAATAGTTAGGTTTTCTAGGTAGATAATAATGCACTTTCTAATTAGCCCCTCAAAAGTTTTGTTCATAGCTCTTTGAAAGGTAGAGCCAACATTTATGAGGCCAAAGGGAATTTTAGCAAATTGAAAGGTTCTCCATTTTTTTGTAAAAGCTATCTTGTATTGATCTTTCTTATTTACTAAAATTTGGTTATATCCTGAATACCCATCTAAAAAGAAATACATTTGTGGGCCATTCACGATTTGCATTAGCTCCTCCATAAGAGGGAGTGGATAATTATCCTTGATGCATGCAGTATTAAGGTTACAAAAATTAATACATAGCCTTAACTTCCCAATTCATTTCCTAACAGGCACTAAGTTTGAGATCCAACTAGAGTGTCTTACTGGGTAAACTATTTTGGATTCTAAGAGTTTGTCAATTTCTTATTTCATGAGGATTTCAATCCTTGGATTCATAGGTCTGAGCTTTTCCCTAAATGGCTTTTTTATTTGCCTAAGGAAAATGTTATGTGTCATTACTAGTGGATTAAAAGTTCTAAGGTCTTCGTAAGTCCAAGTAGAACATCATGAAAATCATGTAGTAAGTTAATGAGCCTTTGTCTTTTATCTAGGTGTAAACAAGCTCCTATTTTAATAGGGTATTATTTTCCTCTCTTTTGAATCTGAATTGTTTCGGTTTAAGTAAATGTTTGCCAATTAGTATTTTTAAATAAGTCTATATTCTTGGTGTATAGGTCATCAAATAAGGCTTTCCTAATAATGATTTCAAGAGATATCTTGTTAAAGAACATAGCATCCTTGGATATATCTCCTTGATCACTAAACTCTCCTTTAGAAATTAGAAATTTACAAACATGATCATCATCATCAAACAATTGAAAAGAAAAGACATTATCAGGGATAGAATAGGACTTCACCTTTTTTATAATAATTTCTAAATCCCAAGCATTGTGCTTAAAAGGAACATCAAAAGGTGGCCATATGGTCTAGTGCATTGGGAATGTAATATTCTTCCGTAGGTACATGTTCAATGGTTATGCATTCAAATTCTTTAAAAAGCTCAAGAATGTAAGAATCTTATTCTTTTATGGTGACATCTTTATCATCAAAGATACCATTTTCTTGGTTCACTATTAGTTGGAAGTTGCTATAGATTCTATGTTTGGACAAATTGTAGTACTGAGCTTGAACAAAACTGATAGCTTTAAGAATGGGAACTTTGCCAAAAGGTATAAGCATTATTCCTGATCCACACCCTTTCTTGGAAGAAGCACCATCCACTCTTAGTATCTAGTTATTCAAGTTAGTGAAATCTGAAAAATTAGCCCTCTGATTGAGGTAACAATGATCATCATCGAATTTTGGTCCATCTTCTGATATTTCATTAGTTAGAATCTCACTTATGTCCTTATCATTTCCTAATGGTGTTGGGTCACTTAAAAGAGAGGTTCTTCCATGTTGGTGGTATGACAAAGTATCTTCAAACACCTTCTCACACTTCCTAAAAGCTTGATACTATTGAGTATAATATGGGTATGCAAAAGGGTTTATGCCTAGAGCCTCATTTATATCATCATTTAACAAATATTCACTAAGTTCTAGCCCAACCACTTTGACAAAATGATTATTATTTTAATTTCCTAGAGATCTAATTTGTTGATCGAAAGTTGTTACAACTTGCTTATAAAAGGGTTCCCTATGTATAATCATATACTCAAATTTTTCTTTGATAGGGATCAAAAATTCCAAGAAATTTGACCTAAAGAAGCCCCCAAACTTGGCTTCAAAAGTTCTAGATAAGAGCAAACCATAATTAGGTGACATGTCAAATACTAGGATATCTATATAACATGTAAATGTAGGGTATTATTGAAGTTGTACCTTTACTCCTTTTAATGACCCTACTATAGGCACATTAGATCCATCAAGTTGAATTACACTTTTCGTTTGTGGTATCATTTATGCTCCAAAAGCCTTACATACATCAAGAGGCATGACAGTAATAGTTGCAGTGTAATCCATTAAATAGTTGTGGACATTATTTCATAAAATAATCAAAGTGGTTAGGAAAGGAATGTGGTCCTTCTTGGTTGACATGGAATTGTTTGTGTTTTGTATTGATAGTATGTTAGGACTTTTTAAGAAGTGAACTTGCCTTTCAAGGATTGGGGATTTTTTTCTTTGGGATTTAGGTATATGAACTATATCCCAAATCACTTGTTTCATTTTGTCAAAGTGTAGGAGGTCATACATCCAAATGTTGGCTTTTACTCTTTTTAGATCCTCAACTAGATCATAATTCCTATGTTCATCTTTGGCTTCTTGTTGAAGTGGGGCTCTTCTAAGTATAGAAGGGGGGTTTGGTTATTGTGGGGTGATTACTTGGGATGGCCCAAATTGGTTCTTTGCATTTTTTTAACTAGGGACTCTTCTATTTGGAGGTGTGTAGGAATTATTTGTAGTTTGTTGCTATGTGGTGTTCACAATGTCACTAAGTCTATAGTAGTGAGTCTTGTGTGGGTTAGGGTCACCTATCATAACTTGTTCTAATGAGGAAACCTCTTCATTTTTTGTTTCATGAGGTACATTAAGGATTATAATAGGGGTTTTCCCATTTTGTTACCCTTGGGTATTATGACCATATAATACCAAGAATTAAGAATAAGTTTTCTTAGAATGTTGCCTCATGTTATGAAGATAATCATAATCAACACTGATTGATGCACTTGACTTTTTTGATTGCACAGGACCTTTGTTATTATTTCTCTTTAGCTCAACCACTTCATTGGAAAGTTTTTGCAATGAAGTCAGCATTTGGATCATTTGGTTTTGGGTTTGAGTTGGGGGTTCAACAGAATTTGATGTCTCGTTTGGGTTTATGATGGATTGGATCAAGGCTTTTGATTGGTCATCATTCAAACTAGTGTTGGATGGTAGGAATGAAGAGGACATGGGGCCTTGAGAGTAATTACTTAAAGGTTGAGCTAGTTGAAAGGGGGAAAGAGTCTAAG
Source organism: Gnetum montanum (assembly GCA_015680685.1). Taxonomy (NCBI): domain Eukaryota; kingdom Viridiplantae; phylum Streptophyta; class Gnetopsida; order Gnetales; family Gnetaceae; genus Gnetum; species Gnetum montanum. The sequence continues at coordinate 325,648 of MNCI01018510.1, forward strand.
GCATAGCATTACCAATACTCATCATTACAAATTGGGTTTGGATGCTATTCATAAGGGTTATTTGTTCTAAATCCACAGCTTTAGCCATTCCTCCCTATATTTCTGTTATATTTAGATCAGATTTGATGGCATAGGTAAAAAATGGGTTGATGGTAGAGAGGTAGAATTTGTGAATACCATTAGGTTGTAAATGCATCTCATTTGACACATAGGCAAGTTGATGAAGAAATCTAAGGTTGGAATCCTTGACATTTTCCCTAGGTAGCTTTCTTAAGCTAGTAAAGTTTCTTGATGCAATGACAGGGCTTGTTAATTTGTCAAACTGAATAAAAAACTTATTTTTGAATTCTTGCCATGAGTTAATGAAGGCATTAGCAAGCATCAAGAACCATTGGATTACATTAGTTTTGAATGTTGTTACAAAGACCCTGCATGCCACATCATTTTATATATTGTTGTGGATTCCTAATAAGGTTTTGAAACATTGTATGCGTTGGAAGACATCACTCATAGGGGTTGTGGGATCAAAGAATAGGTTTATGTTCTAAAGGGATTTCAGGATATCATGGTAGTTTGTAAAGTGAAAGGGATTGCTCACCAAGGTAGCCCAGGGTTGATGGGCTACCATCCTAGTTCGAGTTTTAGGAATAGAACTTGGAAAATGTGAAGCTTGCTAATTTTTTAATGTGAAGATATGGGTGACTGGTTTCTTTGGGATAGGGGTGGGAGGGGGGGGGGGGNTTTTAAAAAAATAAATAATTGAAATTTAAAAGGAAAATAATTTTAGAAAAAAATAAATTTAAAGTTGAATAATTAAAACTACCTTACCAAAGTCAAGACTTAGGTATGGACCGCCAAAATCAAAAAATTGAAAATGGAACTATGGTGAGCAACAAGGTACCCCTACATCCAACCATATGAATCACTAAGGTGTTCACACACGATTTGGTTGAATTTCGTGGACCTATAGTTCTTCAGTGCACTAGTTCCTCTAGGAAGTGAAATGGATGTTAAGAACATTTCTTATCTTCCCAACTACACTTGTGAAGCTCAAGAGTATGGTTTAAGTGTAATTGAGGTACATGATTTTTCTCATTTTATGTTTTATAAGTTTAGTCACCTACAATAAAAATGAAAGGTAGATTAATTTAAGATCTAGCTCATTCACTGCCTAGCTAGCCTAACACAAGTACCTGTCCCACTTTCCTAAACACATCCTGAACACATATAATGTTGCTGGGTTACCAAACGTTAAGCGTTGTTGTGTTACCAAGCACTATATGTATGCTCAAAGTGGTTGTGATATATGATGCTAGGTTATCTAATGTCAAGGCTTCGATATTGGGTAGTTGATATTGGAGCTATGAAAAATGTGCTTCATCATACCTCCATGACTAAATAAAAATTTGTCCTCAAGTGAAGAAGAGGAGAAACAAGTTCCTTACACAATACTGGGTAAGTATGGGATTATTGATTAATATACAAACTAACTCAAATAAAATAGATAGACTCTGAGTGCCTAATTGTACATAGTTACAATCTTTATAGAATTGATAAGAGAAGTGAACACCCTGGATAAAAATGACATCCAATGCCTCTTGGCAATTGAAGAGTGAGAGAGAAGATCCAATGATCATGAACAATTTGCATCGTATGGCACTGGTGCATCATTCTTGGTAAAGATAGTCCCACTTCTAGTCCATGCTTCCCATTGCAATCACAATAAAATCATGAATTAGTATGAAATGTATAACACATAACTATTAAATGCCTTATCTCGTTGGTGGTTACACTTGGCTAGGTTGTGATTGTGGTAGATTGATTCCTTAGGAGTGTTAGAAGGAAGGCTGACAAATAGGATAAAATACATAAGCAATCCGTTAAATTTGAAAAAACCTAACACAAGAAAATATTTGGAGAGGATGTAAGAATTCAAAAAAATAAAAAGGAAAGTTTATTGAAAATTGTTGTGAAGATGTGCACAATTGGATGTCACTGATGAGATAAATAAAAAGATTTGATTGTAAGAGTGTTTAAGGATAAAGAACTTAACTAACCCAACCAAAATATATGCAAGTGGATCCTTCCCAAAGCAAGCACAAGCCTTTTTTTCCCTTGCATAACTTTAAACCAAAGAGTCCATGGGCTCCATGGATGATTAATGGTTACAGAAGGTTAAGTACAAAACCTAAAAAAACCTACCTATGAATTTTGACACATCAAACTAGGACATCAAACAAGAACATGAAACTAGGAGTGAGGTGAGACATGGAAAGCATAGATGGATGAGAGAGAGTGGAATGGAGTTCCTGATTAAGGTCACATGAAGTCCCTTGTGGATTCTATGGCTAAGTAACTTGATAAGATCCATTATTACTCTAAACCAAAACAAATATTTTTCAATAATTTTGCATCACCATTCTAAGACCAATTCATCCTCCTAAGATACAAGAGTGCTCTGACAAAACAACTACCATTCCTTAGTAAAGAAGAACAAAGAAGTAGGATGTGAGAAAGGGCTTTAGTTAGAGGAAATCTTTAGGCATTGATAACATGCCTTTCTAGTTCCACAACCAATGCTTGTAGCCCATGTATTTTGTCTAAGGGATGCGCTTTAAATTTCCATCAATTTTTTTGAAATGGGAACCACAACATGCAAAGACATATGCATTTATTTTGTCTACCAACTTTGCTTTGAATTTTCATCATTTTTTTATGAGAACCACACCATGCAAATACTTATTCAACTTCCTTTTATTGATTGACATAGAATGATAAAAAATCCATAAAAACACACATGCACCCAAGCAAACAGAAAGGCATAATGAATATCAAATCCCCTTGAAGTGACACCTTATTCAATCCTTTGAATCCTTGCCAATTCTAGAAACTACCAAAGTCACAAATTTGTTAAAGTTTTGTTAATAAAAATGGGATTGCATTTTCCAAGTAAGGAAAACCATAGAGTTTGTGGATGGGTGGATGCTGTGGACTCACTACTTGTTGCATGAAAAGGAAACCATGTCCTAATCATCTGTAGTGAAATTCAAAGCCATAATCTAAACACCAATACTTAAATAACAAAATGATACATACAACCATGAAACAATTCATTACCATTGCACCTAGCACTTATTAACAAAAATTTAGAAAATCATACCAAAATAAAATAAGAGAAAATATAATAGAAAGTGTAAAATTTTTAAGAAATAGCAAATGTACTAATGATGATGTAAAAAAAATTAAAAAATATTAATGACATGAGAACAAGAAGATGTAAAATAAAGAATGTGTAAAAAAAAGTTGTAAAATAAAAAATGTGTAAAACAAAAAGTTGAAAAACTAAGAAGCCACTTATATGGTTAGCATGGATGGCCATCTCCCCCACAACTAAGTTGAAAGGATGAGATCCAAAATATGGAGCATGGTTGTTCATTTGATGAGGTATTTATTGTACTAGCTGGCTTATCCTTGCAAAAAGGTTTGATTTATTGGATGTTAACCAGATATTTCTTATTTGGGCTCTCAGGTTTGTAGATCATCATGGGCCTAGAAGAAAAAGTTTTATAAATGATGTAAGGTCCTTCCCACAACATTTAGAACTTAGTTCATTGAGGTACGTGTGTGGGGTTCTAGTAAATAACCTTATCTCTCAATTGAAATTTGACTTTTCTAATTTTACAATCATGATGTTTTTTGTTGTAGGCCTTGTACAACTTGTTAGATGATAGGGCCACCAAATGGTTTTTTCTTAGTAGGTTGAGATTCATTAGTTTTTTTTTTTTGGTGATAAACTCAAGTCAAGGTCAGGGTCATAGGCTATTGAAAGTGTACGAATCTTGGATTGAATAGGAAGTGTTGGTAATTTTTCGTACATAAGCTCATAGGGAGAATAGCCAATAGGAAGTTTCCATGTTTAACAGTAGGTCCAAAGGGCATCGTAGACGTACTCCTGTCTTTGTTATATTTGCTAACAATTCTTATTAGAATCCTTATGATTTCTCTATTGGTAACCTTAGCTTGACCATTGGCTTGGGGGTGGTAGGGTGTTGTGAGTTTATGTTCAACCCCCAAGCATTGCATGAGCTTTTGAAAAATGGTGCCTATAAAGTGAGTTCCATTATCAGAAATTAATGCATGTGGCACACCAAACCTATTTATAACATTTTTTTGTACAAATTGAGTAGTAGTAGAAGATGTATAGGTGATAAAAACTACTACTTCTTCCCATTTTGTACAATAGTCAATAGAAACTATGATGTACACATTTCCATTTCACATGGATGTGATGGGATCTATGAGATCATTACCCTAGATGTCAAAGGATTCCAGTGGTTGAATCCATTGCTAAGGTCCCTCCATTTGAGCAATCATTCCACCATCTCATTGGCATCATTAACAAGAGTAGATGTAATGGTGAGCATCCCTAAAGATTGTTGGTCAATAGTACCCTACCATTAGTATTTTAATGGCCATGCATCTTCTAGCATAGCGTCCTCCACAAGGACCTTCATGAGTGTCTTGGAGAACATGTAGTTGATTAGCATCAAGAACAAACCAACAAACCAGGCCATCAGCATACACCTTGTAGAGGTGTCCATTAATCTCCATGAAGTGTTTTACTTGGTGAAGAAATTGTTATTTCTTTTCATGGTCTAACACTTGTGGCATCTCTAGGGTGAGAAGATAGATGAGAATGCCATCATATCATTTAGGCTCATTGGGAAATTATTCAGTTCTAGCTATAGCAAAGAATAGTTCATCAGAAAACATATTAGATAGTTGGTTTTCTTCCTCTTTGTTATTCCATCACAACTGAGACAAGTAATCAATGATCACATTCTCAATGCCCTTTCAATCTACCATCGTAATTTCAAATTCCTATAAGATCACTAGCCACCATATGACATGGGGGCTCACCAATGGCTTGTTCATTAGGAAACAGATGACACTGTCATCTGTGTGCACAAAAAACTTGTATTTAAGCGCATAATGCTTGAAATTCTCTAGAGAAAACACCACTGCCATTAATTCTTTTTTTGTAGTGGTGTAGTTTAATTGTGCATACACAATGCTTCGACTAGCGTAGTGGATGTAGTATGGAAATTTCTTATCATCCATCTATATAAGCATGGCTCCCAAGGTATAATTTGATGCATCTGTCATGATATGAAATGGTCTAAACTAGTTAGGTGCTTGTAGGATTGGAGTTTCTACAAGTTTCTCTTTCAACTATTGAAATGCTTTCTCACATTCAATGATCCAGACAAATGAAGTAGCTTTCTTTGTCAGCTCCACCAACAGCTTTGCAATCTTAGAGAAATTCTATATGAATCACCGATAGTAGCTAGTATGTCTAAGGAATGATCAAAAATATTTAACAGTTTTTGATTGACAAGTTATTCCTTGGATGACCCTTATTTTCTCAAGGTCTACTTCAATTCTTACTTGTGATATTTTGTGCCCCAATACAATGTCTTCCTGGACCATTAGGTGACCTTTTTGCTAATTGAGCTGCAAGTTTGTTTCAACACATCATTTTAGCACTTACTCAACATGGTCCAAGGCTTGCTCAAATGTAGCTCCATAAGTGGAAAATTCATCCATGAAGACATTCATACCACTTCCAATTTGCTATTGAAAAATGCTTAGAACCAGGCGTTGGAATGTAGCAAGAGAATTGCATAGACCAAATGGCATCTTGCAATATACAAAATTCCCCCAAGGACTCATGAATGTTATCTTCACCTAGTTCTCTGGTGCAATTTCAAGTTGGTTATAACCATTATAACCATCTAGAAAATTATAGTAGTAATGTTTAGATATTATGTCTAACACCTAATCAATAAATGGCACTCAAAAATGGTCCTTGAATGTTGCCATATTTAGCAATTGAAAATTCATGTAGACTCACCACTTGCCTCTTTTCTTTGGCATAATTACAAGTGGACTCACCCACTCATTATTCACAATGGGATAAATGAACCTTGCCTTGAGGTGTTGTTCAATTCCCTCTTTGATGACCTGTTTCAGTTTGGGGTTCAATTACCTTTGTGGCTATCTCTTTGGCTTCATGGCCAAATCAGTGTAGATGTGATGCTAGCATATCCTAGGATCGATCCATATGAGTTTAGGATATGACCAAGAAAAAGCTATTGACCATTTTTGAATTACATTCAACAACATATTTTTCTACTCTAGAGCAAGATTTGCATTGATTATGACCAACTTCCTATTTTTTAAAAACACATATTCCATTTCAGCCGATAGGAATTTTAGTTTAAGGGGCTCTTACTTAAAATGTTTAATTTCCAACTCTCCTCAATAAGAATTATCATTTACATCATTCGAGAGTTGGTGATGAACTTTCTCTAGTTCATCCATGCCTATGACATATTCGCATGTTTAGCTCTCAGTGAATTCCATGCAAAGTGTATTGCTCTTAGAATCAAAGGTCAGCCACTAGGTGCCCTCCTATTTTGTGGCTGTTGTGTATAAATACCATTTAATTTCTACTTCTGGTGCACACTACTTGCATGCAGAGATACATGCTTATTTCACAGCCTAGAGTTTCTGCATATAATCACACCTTGTATCATTGTAGGCGATGCATGGAACTCACTTCTTCTTGATATTTCTAAATGCATTTTCTTTGGATATTTTTAGGAAAATATCTCTAATGCTCATTCTTGAATCAATGGTGCTAATCCATGCCCTTCCCATGATGATTGGGAAATCCCCTTTGTAGTTCTCTACTTTGATCACCAGGAAATCAACAAGATAAGATTTCCTAGAGACAGTGGTTATAATGTCCTCCACTAGTCTTAATGAAATAGTGTTGGACTAGTCTACCAATTCTAATTTGATATTTCTCTTCTTAAGAAGAGGTAGGTTTCATGTAATGTACATCTCATGAAAAATTAAATTAACACCAGAACCTAAGTTAAGAAGAGCTTTGCACAGTTCATTCCTAGCAATCTACAAATAAATGAGAGGACTTCTAGGATTAGCTAGTTTTCTAGGAAGGTTTCCATCATAGATCAAATCAAAAATAGTATGAGTAAGCATCATAGTATGGATCCTAGGTAGGTTTTGATTTGAAGGGCACTTGAAGGAAGTTGATACAGAGCAAGATGAACGGACAAGGTTCTTAATTGTGGTTAGACTACGGGTTTGAAAGAAAGATCTTTTTCTTAATTAAGTATTCAACCCACTTGGTTGATGAACCAGTTGTAGATTAACAACCTTAGTAGCATTGTGTTGTTACGGTTGAGCTGGTACTTCACCTTGCATAGGTGGAGTAGGTGGTAGCTATGCAGTTGGAGGAGGAACATGTGCAGGGATAGGAGGGGATAAAGGATAAAAGGTGGCATCCCATCTTTCATGTGAAGAATGAGTTTAATAGTAATCAGAAGGATGATAGTGAGATTTAAAAGTGGAAATTTGATTAGACAAGTCACATGGAGATAAGGGTTATTGAATGTAGTACCCATATAGATCAAGTTGTCTATAAGGGTATTACTATCATGGTGGTGTTAGTGCTCATAATTGTAGTTGCTACCACTATTGATACTACTTATATGGTTGTGGTGGAGTTCCACTAGGATAATATTTCTATTACTAGTGGAACTACCTAAAATTACGTTGAGGATAAGGTAATCTCTTAGATGTTTATCTTTGTGTTAGTCTTGGATTTAAAACATACACCCAAAACTCCTATAAATGTGACACTATGGGTCAACATCCCTTAGGATGTACATACTAGCAGATGTCACATCCACCATCATCATCTGATTCTCTTCCTGCAACTTCTTCTATTGTAGCAATCTTGCCCTTACATTTTTTATAGGCATGTTTAACTTTCTTGTGCCTCCTACACTCACGATCACTACCTTATTCTTTGGACTCTTCAGGAATTTTTAGAATAACTTGAAATCTACTATCCATGGAGTTCCATAACTAATCAACCTTGGTCATAATTTTAGATTGAAATTTTTGGACTGGCAAGGTTTTCCTATTCACCATCTCATTAGGTGCGGATTCTTCCTCACTATCATAGAATCGAACCTCCTTGTTGTGAATGGAAGGATTGTGATTATATTCTTCTGCAATTTCTCTTTTTCTTAATTGACCCTCCTCTTTAGCTACCTACTTGATTAGTCTTTGTATCTGACAAGCACTTAATTCTAACAATCAGCCTTGGGCATAAACACCAAGGATTCATCTTTTTTCTAATCAAATCCCATCTACAATGTGGCAAAGTTTATCGAATTAAGAATAACCATGGCTAGGACATTTGTGCATTAAGGAATAATATCAACTGATGGCAACATCCAAGGGTTCATGTATTCCTTATTTCCATCCTTGGATTTACCTTCTCAAGCTGGACACTCTGGAGTATGTTTGATATTTATCATTAAACAATTTAAGCATGGTACTCCATCATCTCATAAATATTAGCTCTAAGGACCAGTACCAGTTCTCTACTTCTTTGATGAATGTCATTGGGAAAAACTTAAGTCTTTTCCACTCATTCTCTATGTTCTGTAAGGCACATACATCTTGAAAATCTTGGAGATGATTTTTCAAATCAAAGTTATATCCCCCTTAGAACCGAGGAACATTATTCCTGTTTAGCCTTTTGATCCAACTATCCTTCACATGCCTTATTGGAATTCATACTACCTCTGCAATATTGAGCATACTTTCGATAGCAAGTAAAGGCTCATTAAGGCCATGATCATGGTGCCTACGATGTCCTCTACTACCCCTTTATTCATGGTGATGTGCCTCTCCTGAATGTCCATGCCCTTGCTCTTACCTTTCTTGACAATCCCTTTGATCATTTTGGTCCCATCAATCATTTTGGTTACCTCCATCACGGTCTCACCTCCTACAATGGTAATCAAAGTCAGAAGAAGAAGATGATGACAATGAAGGTGAAGAGGAAGGAGGACTAGCACCATCACAATGCTTACTACCACCTCTTTGGTAATCGTATCCATGATTACAATCTTGTTTCTTGTCTACACCCCTACCTTGGCTTGCATCATTGTATCCTTCTTTGTTATTAGATCCATTCTTACTAGAATCGAGATTGTGAATTGTGGACCACAGGTTTTGAATTTAACCTCCTTCACTAAAGTCAAAGAGAGGAACTTCATTGATGAAAAACCCCCAGAGAAGGATTCCCCATCATATTTTCAGCATAGCAGAAATGGAAAATCATTAAATCCTTTTCCTTTCACAAATTCATGGCATTGTTCTAGTTGTCGATCTCATAGATGTTGTGCCTTAGTGGGATGATATTCCTTGGTGTCAGTATCTNAAAACATAAAGTAAGAAAAATCATGTACCTCAGTTACACTTAAACCATACCCTTGATCTTCACAAGTGTAGTTGGAAAGACAATGAACATTCTTAATGTTTATTTCACTTCCTAGAAGAACTAGTGCATTGGAGAACTATAGGTTCATAGAATTTGATCAAATCATGTGTGAATGCCTTAGTGATTCATATGGTTGGACATAGGGGTACTTTGTCGCTCATCATTGGTGCTGTTGTTAGGGACCTTTTGGTTGTTTCATGTGCTATCTAGGATTTAGTGGAAACTATTTAAAATCTTTGGAATGAACCTTAGAGTCATATCATACTTTATAATAACTACAAAAAAATTTAAAAATCACACTATGTTTCTATCATCTAATTGAAAATGTCTTTTTCTCATAGGAGTGCTTCTCTACCTAGGTCTACTGAAGCTCATCAACTGATGCCTTAACAATATCGAGTGGTATATGCTCATCCTAATGAGTATGTACCAAACTTCACCTTCATCCTACATCAAGATGAACAACTACAGTGACATGACATGGAGGGCAACATTGTGTTGCCACCTGATTGATTCGTTCCTATAGTGATCCAACAAATGCTTATACAATGGGTTCTCTAGGAACNAATTAACTAAAAATTAATTGCTTAATATAAATGCATTAAAGTAACTACATGAAAGTAAAGTGCATTAAAGGAAACATTAATCTATTCTTAGTGCTACAAGAATTATCCAAAAGGGTTCATTTTTACCGTCACACTATTGCGCTCAGGTACATCGGTGTTCAAACAAAGATCCTTGTACACTTAGACTCATATTGTGGGCACTCAAAAAGGTGTTGATGCATAACTTTTGGACACACCAACACCTAAGAAAAAGTCATTTTAAGAGACTATCGCTTAAGGAACCTCTCGTATGGGTATGGAAACTCAGGAATAGTCTCAGCTAGAGAAGGCTATGCAACATTTTAAAAATAATAAATCAAGTAAAATAATTGAGAATTTAAATTGAATGTTTTTTCAATTTTAGAGTACAATAAGTAATCCAAAAGAAAAATTCGAATTTTCCCTGGCCTCACCACCACCTATTCATTATCAATCCATTGTGGACACTAATGCAACACTACTCGTAGCCACCAGTGGATGAGGAAAAGGGAAGATGGATCCCATGTTTATCATGTGGACTGAGAGAGAGAAACATGACTTCTAGCACCACCTTTCATCTTCACATCTCCATGCACAAGAGAGAGAAAACAAAACTATAAAAGTCGTTTACCACCTTGATGTGGCCACCACCGTTGCTTGACCACCATCTTTTGGTGTGTTGTCCATCACCTATGGGTGAGAGAAGAGGAGGATTAATGGTTCTATGTAGTGTAGCAACCATCTGCAACATGTTAGCCTTCGTTCGCCACCTACGCTCTACTATTTGTCACCACCCACACATCTAGAAACTCCTGCCAATGGGATGATGCCTGTTAGCAACAAAGAGAGATGTTGCTACTATTGGTGGGAAGGCAATGCTGCTACCAATGCCCACTATCATAGTTTGTGCCTCTACCCTATCACGTCTCACATGCCTACTACACATTGTAGATAGTATTTGCAAAGCATGTGCTGCCATGCTCACACCTAAGAGGGGGAGCCTCTAACGCACATTGCACAAGGAGATTGCCACTACTCATGCATCTTTTATGTGCATCTGTTGCACAGATGCCAATGTCCATGTCACTACTGACATCTCCTGCATGTGCCCCAAAATTTGCTACTATTTCCTTCACTGGTGCATTACTTGCAAGTAGAAGAAAGAGAAATTTCTATAGCCAACTGACATGTGTTGTGTGTTGTGCATCATGAGACGGGAGAAAGAGAGAGCTTATTCCCTGCCATGTTCCTATTCATTTCTCCTAGTTCTGGTGCACTGCTGATGCATCGCAAATGTTTCTTGTCACCTCAGCATCGAGAGAGAAAGCTGGC
>MNCI01018510.1:337507-368870 GCA_015680685.1 Gnetum montanum
GATAGCACATCTATCAGTCCACCTCATGCATAACAATGCCCATGACAATCAGCTACATTAGGTACTACAGCCCCATAGAGAAAGAGCCTATGATAGTTACTTGCAAATCAAATTTTTGTCAAGGCTAGTAAACTAGACATTTCTTGAAATTCAAACACAGACTCTTCACACAGTCGTACACTTCCTTTTTTTTTGAATTATCTAACTCAAATTTATGTGGCAAGTCACTTTAAAATCCACAAGCCAGAGCTCTATTTGTATTCCAAACCAAACTAGTTTATTATGTACACATGGTAAGAACTCCAAACCATAAGGTAAGAAAAAGAAAACAAGCATTTATTTTGCATGACCCCTTATGTTTTCCCACTCATACTAATGATGTATTCATTACATCATTAGACTCTCCATCATTTGTTCTTGTAATGGATTTTCTTTTTAAATTATCCATATCTATTTTAAAACTCTCATTATGACTTCAAGTTGTATGGCAATTTTATGATTGTATCATGTTGTATCATTTAACAATGCATATAGTTAATGATCAAACTAAAACTAGATGTATTTAATTATTTCCAAGATTTTTCAAACTATATTTTTTAAAAAATTATTAACTCATCATTATTGTAGCATTGTCCTAATATAATAGGTTTAACTATATGATTTCTTTTTTTCATTTGTCTCTATGAAAAGTTATATCTTTATTTATTTGCAATCTTTTCAAATCATGTTCAATCATTTTTTCCTATGTCTATTTTTGTCCTCCTTTGGCTTTCATGGAACAATGTTACATAAGTTTTCTTTAAAGGCTTATTATCTAATCTTCTTTGCATATGTCTATGCCATCCAAGATATCACTCCTATAGTTTATTTGAAATATAAGAAACTCCAAGTCTTCTTGTATTGCATAGTTTATCTTTTCTTTTAACATTCATCATCCATCTAAGCATTTGCATTTCTACCACATTGATATGTTGATCATGGCCTTGTGCCTAGGATGGGCAAGATTGGCATCAACAATTGCATTTTGCAACTCTTGGTAGTCATTCATTCTTTAAGCTAAGCTCTTTTCTACCTACAACTCCTTTAGAAAAATTTCTACTTTATTGTATAGATCAATCTTATCAATGATGGGCTGCTATAATTCACATCCTTGTTGGAGTTGCTGGAGGGTCTCGTTCACCTTTGGCTTTGCCACTTAAATATGTTTCTTTTTGTAGGCTAACCTAGTCTCTATAGTAATTCTTAACTCTCAAATTTGAGAGCCTCTGATTTCTAGGTAACTACCTCTATTGTAGTCTTTTGGATAAGGAAATGGACCTCCTCCATGCAGAGGTTTATACTCTCAACTGCCAATCTTCTTAACTCTATGTTCACCCTAACTAGTTACTCCTCTTGTTGATGGATAAAGTCAATCAATTGTTATTTATGTGCATCAACATTTCATAGGTGATGGTTTTTTATGGTTAGCTATACATTCTCCTGAACAGTTAGATCCAAAGCCTTTTGAATTTTATGTTGGATGGCCTCTACCAAGGATTGGTAGAACACTGTCATATCCATTGCACTATCAACCCCATTCAACCTAATGTGAAGCTATTCAAGAGCTTCATCTTTTGTCAATGCTCACTTGAAGAATGTAGGGTTGGCAATCTATGCTTTTAATTTAGAAACTTTAGCAACTAAGCTTTCATTTAGCTCCTTCATTTTTTTGAGTTGCCTTTCCAAAATGTTCTTTTCCCTTGTACCTAGTAGCTCTGATTGGGTTGTAGTAATACTATCTAGAAGATCAAATACATCTGGAAGTGATTGCCTAATTTCCACCAGTTGGTCAAGAAGTTTTTCATGCTATGCTATGCTTATTCAGCCACTTAAGATTCCTACCGACATCTGCACATCTTTAACTGTAGTGATGTCTAGTATAAACACCACAGGTGCATTGAGTTTTTTGACAATTCTCTTAGAAACTACCTTTGTTGTTGTCTCTTGCCCTTGGTGCTACATCACTAGTACTATTTCCCCTTCCTCTTCCTTCAAGTACATCAAGAAGGTCATGGTGCTCCTAAAAATCTTTGGGAGCAGTTGCTATTCTATGAGAGATACCATTACCTATATGGCACGAGGATTGGACCTTGCAGAAAACTACATTCATTGGGCTATGAAAATGGATCCACATCCTCCCATTAGGCTAATGATTTAGGCTACCTTATTTAGGTGATCCATTGCTAGCTGATACATAGATGGGTGTCCACCACTAGTGCCTAGTTGTTTCTCTTGCTCACTCAAGAGTCATTCTTAGTACTTACACAATTGTTCAGATGTTGTAGTGATGTTCGACATAATTGTTTGAGTGATAGGTGGACGTGGTGGCTGCTACTCATCTTCTTGAATAGCTTTTTTAGACATCTTATCCTTCATCATCTTTGTTCAATTAGAGGTTGGAGTGCATCTAACAGCATCATTTGTATAGTGGGCTATCTCTTCCCTTTAACAAAGTTTTCTGATGAGGCATGGGAAGGGGAGTGCCTTCCTTCTTTGTTCATTTTCCTTAAAACTAATTTTCTATCTCTAGATAGATTAGCTATGGAAGGTTAATAGGGAATCTTCCACTCAAAGCAATACATGCATGGGAAAAAAAGGTAGTGGTCTTGTTGGGCCTTACCATGGGGTTTAGGTGAAAGGTTGCAATCTTGTAGTGAATTCTTTTAGTCGATGTGAGTGCACCATACTCCTTGCAATCAACACCATAGCATTGCTACATCCATTCCTTTTTGATGCTAGGTTTCATCTACATTGGACTCTCATTGAGATTCGTCCTATTTTTTGACAACCCAACTACCTCAACAATGGCTTGCACCAAGTAGAACATTGAAATATCCTTGATTTTGATCATTGAATTAACCTACCTATTGTTCCAAAATAAGAACATCTCTCTCATATACCACTTCCTTCTGGAAGTGATAATTGACCACATGGAAGAGGTCTTTTGTTGGTCCTATACCTCTTTAAGTGCTTCCTCCAGAAAAGAGCCAAATTTTAACTCCTTGAGCACTATTTTTTGGACCTCCCTTGTTCTAATTTGATTCAAGCAAGCTTTTATCAAGGTCACCTCAAGGTTTTCTTGCTAAGCTAGTGAATCATCCTAGTGGGAATGTTCTGTTGTTGCTACTGGTTCTAGAATCTAACAAATAGATTCCACTTTGGCCTCTTCCCTAAGAAGATCTATGGCATGGATTGCAATTGGTTCTTCTCGAGCTTATTCTTGGCCCCTTCCCATTCTTGGCCATTTCTTCCTTGGTTGAGATAGTCCTCCTTCCTACATGTGTTTTCCTTTCGGTGTCATCTACAATCACAATACATCTATGGATTAGTAAATATAATGTGTAACTTTGAATATTTAAATATCCTATCTCGTTAGTTAGTTACATTTTGGCTATGGTTGGACCATGGTAGATTGATTATTTTATTCTTATTTTATCAATTAACTTTTATTATAAGTGTCACCGGAGCTTGTTGGAAGGGTTTAACTTTTGTAATTTTGTGTTTAAATGTTGATCTTCTAGTTTAACCTTTGTGGAAGTTAGAAAAATGGCAAAAACATTTCTATCAATAATGACACATTTGTGGCCCCTACGACTAAGAGCTTACCTCTGATAGCTTCAAGGTTGAAGAATGAAATGATTTGAATAAACAGTTATGAAGTTATGGGCTCTGGAATGTTCTATGCTGTAAAAATTTTTAAAAAAAATCCATTAGAGTTTGTGAGAAAATGTGAAAATTTCAAAGGAGGGTTGTACATATTTATACTATTTTTGCACTATGTTGATGAGGCTGCATATATGTGGCCTCATATATGCATGGGCTCTATCAACAGGACCTTGTTTATGGGGTTCATAAATAAAATTTTCAATTTTGATTATTTCAAAAATACAAGGAAAATTTGAATGAATTGTGGATCCATGGAATCCCAAAAAAGCCAAGAATATGAAAAAACCATTAAAGAGCATTTTTAAAAGCTAAAAAATTAAAAAAATTGATGGAGAATGTGCGAATTAAAGAAAATCCTTAAAGGAACACATGGTCGGAAGTAGAAGATGGGTGTATGAAAGATTTTGGTTGCAAAAATGCCTAAGGATAAGGTGCTTAATGAATCCAATAAAGAGATATGCAAGTGGGTCCTTCTCATAGAAGGCACATGCCTTATTTTTCCTTGAATAACCTCAACCTAAGGATTTTTTACGTTCCATAGGCAATTAATAGGTGATGGCAGTTAAGTACCAAAACCCAGAAGATTCTACCAAAGAATTTATGTCAGACAAAGACATAGAATCAAAAACATGGACACCAATAGTAAGGTGAGTTAGAGATAGCATGGATGGATGATGGAGAAGGTGGAATAAAATTCCAAATTGAGGTCATAAGAAGTGTCTTTGGATTTGTGTTTAAATGACCTAAGAAAATCCATCCATAGTATAGACCGAAACCAGTCACTTTTAGTGACTTTGCATCGGCACTCTAAAATCGATCCATCCCCTCGAGACACAAGAGTACTCCCACAAAACCATCATTCCATAAAAAGAATAAAAGAGAAATAGGCAGTAAGAGAGAACCTTAGTTATAAGGGACCTTCAAGCATGGGGAACATGTCTTTCTAGTTACATAACCAATGCTTGTAGCCTATTTATTTGTCTAAGGGGTGTGATTTGAATTCCCATCATGTTGTTTTTTATTTTTTTATTTTATTTTGTTTTTTTTCTTTTTGGTTGGTAACCACAACATGTAAAAACTTATTAAACTTCCTATTATTGCTTGACACATAATGGTAAGAAGTCCATGAAAACACTCATGCACCCAAGTAAAAGAGTACAAAGAGTATTGAGTCCCTTTGAATTCACACCCTATGCAAATCTTTAAATCCTTCCTAGTTGTAGAAACTACGAAGGTCATAAGTTTATTAAAAGTTTATTTAATGAAAGGAACATCATACTTCCAAAACAAGGAAAATGATAGAGTCTGTGGATAGGTGGATGTTCTGGACTCATTTCCTATTCCATGAAAAAGAATCCATGCCTTAGCCATCAATACAAAAATTTAGAAATAAAAATTAGACATTGGCAAACAAAACATTAAGCACAAACCACCATTAGAAACAACTATAACACCACTGTGTCTTGTTGGCACAACGTATGGTTATTAACAAAAAATTAGAAAATCACACTAAAATAAAGTAAAATATATCAATAAAGTGTAAAATATTCAAGAAAAATTTAAATGTGCTAATAGTGGTGTAAAACAAAAAATGGTGTAAAATAGGAAAAAGTTTTAAAAAATCAAAAAGGTGTAAAATAAACGATTTACAAAAATAAAAATGTATAAAACAAAGAATAGAAAAACTGAAGAGTCACATATATGATTAGCATGGATGGCCATCTCCCCCACAATTAAGTTGGAAGGAGGAGATCTAAAAAATTGAGCATGGTTATCCATCTATTGAGGTATTTGTTGCACTAGCTTGCTTGGGCTTGTGAAAAGCCTTTATATATTGGATGTTGATCAACTACTTCTTGTTTGGGCTTTCAGGTTTGTATATGATCATAGCCCTAGAAGAAAAGGTTTTTTCAATTTTATAAGGCCCCTCCCATAATGTTTGGAATTTGGTTTTTTGAGGAACATTTGTGGGGTTCCAATAGAGAACCTTATCTTCTAGTTAAAATTTCTCTTTCCATATCCTAAGGTCATGACGTTGTTTGTTAAATTCTTTGTGCACTTCATTCAAGGACAGTGCCATTAATTGATTTTCACCTAGCACATTTAAGTTGATTAATCTTTCTTTTTGTACTAGACTTAGGTCAAGATCTAGATCATAAGCCATTGAGAGTGTACAAAGCTCGGATTGAATTAGGAGCATTAGAAGCTTTCCACATACCAACTCATAGGAAGAGTAGCAATAAAAAGTTTCCATGTTAAGTGGTAGGCCCAAAGGGCATCATTGAATTTTGTGCTTCAATTTCTCCTATACTTGCTAATAGTTCTTGTTAGAGTCTTTGTGATCTTCCTATTAGTCACCTTTACTTGACTATTGGCTTGGGGGTGATAAGGTATTTTTAATTTATGTTCAACCCCCAAGTGTTGCATGATTTTTTAAAAAGTATCACTTATAAAATGAGCTTCATTGTCAGAAATGAATGCATGTGGTACCCCAAACTTGTTCACAACATTTTGGTGTACAAATTGAGCAATAGTGGATGATGTACAGTCAGTGATGGCTACTGCTTCTACCCATTTTATGTAGTAATCAATAGCAACGATTATATATGCCTTTCCATTGGCCTTGAATGTGGTGGGGTCCATGAAATCTATGCCCCATATGTCAATGAGTTCCAGTGGTTGAATCCACTGTTGAAGATCCTCCATACATGCGATCATCCCACTGTCTCGGTCATCCCATCATCTTATTGACAGTGTTCACATGATTGAAAAAATTAGTGGGCATCCTTGAAGATTGTGGACCAATAGTATCTTTCCATCAATATTTTTATGGTTGTGCATCTCTCAGCATAGTGGCCTCCACAAGGGCCTTCATGTGCATCCTAATTAATCTACATGAAATACACACCAACGAACTAGGTGATTAGCACACACTTTGTAAAGGTATCCATTGATTTCTATGAAGTGCTTAGCTTAATAAAAAACCTATTATTTCTTCCTATAGTCCAAATTTGTGACATCTCTTGAGTGAGATGATAAGTGAGGGTGTCATCATACCATTTTGGTTTTGTAGCCATTTGGTCATTTATTACACCAGCAAAAAAGAGTTCATTAAGAAATTGGTTAGAGAGCGAGTTCTTCTCCTCTTTGCTATCCCATTGTAATTGAGACAAGTGATTGATGATCACATTCTTAGTTCCTTTTTGATCTACCATTTGAATTCCTACAAGATCATCAACAACCATATGACATAGGGGCACACCATTGGCTTGTTCATGGGAAAGCAAATGGCACTATGATTAGTGTCCACAAACACTTTATACTTAAGCACATAGTGCTTGAACTTTTCAAACACATACACCACCATCATCAGTTCTTTCTTTGTGATATTGTAATTCAATTGCACACCCACAATGCTTCAACTTGCGTAGTGGATGTATTATGGATGTTTCTCATTGTCCAACTACGTAAGCATAGCTCCAAAGGCATAGTTAGATGCATCTATCATGATATAGAATGATCTAAACTAGTTAGGTGCTCATAGAATTGGAGTCTCTATGAGCTTTTACTTGAGGCTTTGGAATGCATTTTTGCATTCCTTAGTCTAGATGAAGGAAGCATCTTTCTTTGTTAGCTTGGCTAACAATTTTGAGATCTTAGAGAAATTATCTATAAATCACTAATAGTAACCAATGTGTTCAAGGAATGATTGAACGTCTTTGATAGTTTCTGGTTGGTGAGTGATTCTTTGGATTACCCTTATCTTTCTAGGGTCTACCTCGATCCCTTCCTACAAAATTCTTTGATCTAATACAATTCCTTCTTAGATCGAGAGATGGCTCTTTTTCCAACTAAGTTGCAAATTTTTTTCCATACATCCTTTTAGTACTTGCTCAAGGCAATCTAAGGCTTGCTCGAATGTAGTACCATAAGTGGAAAAATCATCCATGAAAACTTCTACTTTGCCACCTAGTTGCTACTGAAAGATGCTTAAGATGAGACGTTGGAAAGTGGTAGGAGCATTAAATAGACCAAAAGGCACCTTATGATATGCAAAGGTCTTGTAGGAACTTGTGAATGTTGTTTTGGCTTGATCTTTTGGTGCAATCTGGATTTGGTTATAGCCACTATAACCATCCAAGAAACTGTAATAGCAATGTCTAGATATGGTATTCAACACCTAATTAACAAATGAAAATAGAAAATAATCTTTAAATGTTGTTATGTTTAATAGCCTAAATTCAATACAAAACCCCCATTTTCCACCTCTCTTTGGTATTATCATGGGTGGACTAACCCACTTGCTATCCACAATGGGGTAGATGAACCTTGTCTTAAGAAGTTGTTCAATCTTCTCTTTGACACTTTACTTCAATTTTGGGTTCAACAATCATTATGGTTGCCTCCTTGGCTTCATGTTTAGATTAGTGTAAATTTGGTATTATCATATCTATGGATCAAAGCCAGTGAGTTCAAGATAGGATCAAGCAAAGGCTATTACCCATCTATTAACCACTTTCAATAGTTTTTCTTTCTACTTAGGAGAAAGTTTGGCATTAAGTATGACCAACTTGCTATTTTCAAGTATGCATATTCCAAGCCAGTGGAAAAAGTTTTCAACTCTAGGGGCTCTTGTTTAAAATTCTTAGGAATCTCCAACACTCCCCAATTGATATCATCATTTTCATTATCAAAGAGTTCTTGATGCACTTGCTCTAGTTTATTCATGTTTGCAACATAGGCACATGTTAGGCTCTCAGTAAGTTCCATGCATATTGCGCTACTGTCAGAATTAGTGGTTAGCCACAATGTGCCCTATTGTTTTTTAGCTACTGTGTACAAACACTTTTGAATATTTGTCTCATGTGCACACTACCTACATGCAAAAATAAATTCGTGTATCACTGACTAGAGTTTCTGCATGCAATTGCACCATATATCATTATATGCAATGCATGGAACTCATTTATTTTTTATCTTTCCAAATGCATTTTCCTTTGATATCTTCAAGGAAGGATCTTTGATGCTCATTCTTGCATCAACAGTACTTAGCCTTGCCCTTTGCATAATGATTGGAAGGTCCTCCTTATAGTTCTTAACCTTGATTACTAGGAAATCGGCAGGATAAGACCACCCACAAATAGTGGTCATAATGTTTTCAACTAGTTCTAATGGAACAGTAATGGACTAGTCTACCAATTCCAATCTGATATTGCTCTTCTTAAAAGGTAAGTTTGAAGAAGTATACATCTCATGAGAAATCAAGTTCACATTGAAACCTGAATCAAGAAGATCTTTACATGGTTCATTCCCAATAATCTGTAAATAGATAAGAGGACTCTCAAGATCAGCTAATTTCCTATGAAGGTTGCTAGCCCAAATTCAATCAGATATGACATGAGTGAGCATAACAGTATGGATTTTGGGTAACATTTAATTTGAAGAGAACTTGATGGAATGATTTGCAGAGGATGGGGTAAGAGTAGGATGACCAACTGCCAAAGTCTATCAGGGTTTAGTAGGGCTATTGGTTCAAAAGAATGATCTTTTACAAGCATGAGGTCTAAAACCTTTTAGTTGATGAACTAGTTGTAAATTGACGGCCCTAGTAGTGTTATGTTGCTGTGACTAGGCTGGAAGCTTACTCTACATGGATGGAGCATGCGATAGCTATGTTGAGTGTGGAGGAATAGGAGAAGGATAAGGATAAAATATGGTATCCTCCTAAAATGTGGAGAATGAGCTCTGTAGTATTCTGAATGGTAGTTGTTATGTTGAAAAGGAGAAATGTAACTAGAAGAGTCATGTGGAGATAAGGGTTGTTGAATGTAATACCCATATGAATCTAGTTTTTTATAAGGGTACTACTACCTGGGTGGTGACATCCCCCATAGCTGTGGTTAGTGCCACTATTGATATTTCTCATATGGTTGTAGTGGAGTTCCACTTGGATGATATTGTTGTTACTAATGGAACTATCTATGATTACCTTGAGGATAAGGTAATCTTCTAGGGTGTTTTCCTTTTTGCTAGTTGTGGATTTAGAGCATACACCCCATACTCTTGTAATAGTAACATGGAAAAATACTACCTTGGCTCTACCTTCTCAAATTAGACACTCTGGAGTATGTCTGATACTTATCATTAAATAACTCTAGCATTGTACTGCACTTGCAAGTGGATTCTAACTCCAAGGATTAGTATTAACTTTTTGCTTACTTGGTGAGTGTCTTGGGAAATAGCTTTAATTTCTACCAATCATTTTCAATATTTTGTAAGGCACAAGTATAGTGGAAATATTGAAGATGTGTTTATGAATTAGAGTTATATCCCCCCTCAAGTTTTGGAATATTGTTCATATCAAGTCATCTTATCCGACTATCCTTCACATGCCTAGTTGGAATTTTTATGGTCTCTCCAATATTTAGCATGCTTCAAGTTGTTAGAAAAGGCTCATCATCATCATTATTGTAATGACATTACTGATTTCCTCTCCTACCCCTTCATTCATTATGGGCCCAATGATCATTATTGATGTCCTATTGTTCCTCTTCATTACAATTTTTCTTTCTACGACATTTGCTAGAACTAGAAGAGGAATAAAAATATGTAGATCAAGAAAATGAAGAGGGAGGAGGGCTACCACTACCATGGTGTCTGCCAACTCTTCTTTGGTTTTCACAGTCACATTTGTCAGTTTTCTTATCCTCTTGATGCTTTTTCAAGCCCCTGCCTTCACTGCCATTTTTACCTAGACCTAGATTGTTGATAGTGGACTATAGATTCAAGGCCGCACCCCCATCACCAATAACAAGGGATGGAGAATCTTCATGTTGAGAATCCATAGAAGGAGGATCCTTATTGTAAGTTGGTTAAGCAAGAATAAGGGATTGGTTAATAAGTTCCTCTTCATAAACTCATGGTGTTTCTTCTAGTGTCAATCTCTCCTGCATTGTGTTTTAGTGGGATGGTAGTCCCAATAGTCATAATCATGCACAACGTACTCCTATTGAAGATCCTAGATGTCCAAAATCGTAAGAGTTTGATGTAGCATCCTAGGCATAGATCAATCAAGAGGCATTACAGTGTTGCTTTCCATATCTCACCATTGTAATTGTTCATCTTGATGTACAATGAAAGTGAAGTCAGGCACATACTAATTTGGATAAGTATACATCACCTTACATTCTTTAGGGATTGGCAGTTTAGTATCATAGTGCCTATGAGAAGAAGACATTTTACAGTACAAATAAGATATCAATGTGCTTATGTGATTATATTTATTGTGAGAATGATTTTGATGTTAGAGTTTGTCTAATGATGATAATGATGTTCACTAAACCTAGATAGTGCATGTTTCAACAAAAAGAGTCCCCAACAATGGTGGCAATGATGAGCAGTGAAGTACCCCTATGCTCAACCATACAAATCACTAAGCATTCACATGTCATTACATTGAATTCTATGGACTCTATGTCTTCCAGTACACTAGCCTCTAGGAAGTGAACTTTCCCTAATAGTCATTTTTTGTCTTCCCAATTACACTTGTGATGTACAAAGGTATGGTTAAGTATAATCGAGGCATATGATTTTTATTATTTTATGTTTTATGTTCTTGATGCTTAAAATGAGAAATGAAGTAATTTAATAGCTAATTTAATTTAACTAATTAATCAGTATTTAACTAATCCTAACATAAGTAACCGACCCCATTTTTCATGCATGTCTTGAACCCAGATATCCACCATTGGGATTCCCAAGCTCTATGCTACTAGGTGAACCAAGTAATAGCATTGCTGGGATTACTAAGAGAATATGTATTTATACTTGAATAGATCATACTTATGTATTTAATCTATTTAGCTTAATTAATTAATCAACTGAAGTCTAATTTAGCTTAATTAATGAAAATAGTAAATGCAGAAATAAATCATTAATCTATTCTAAGTGCTGCAATGTCTGATCAAAAGGCTCATCTTTATTGTCATTCACACTAGTGTGCTTAGGTACATTAGTGCTTGAATAAGGATTTGTACACTTTTTAACTCTTGCTGTAGGCACTTAGGAAAATACGCTAATTGTTAAATGACAAAATTGCAAGAGCTCTACTACAACTATGACATGACTTGTATAAATATGGCTAGTGAGCATGTATTTATAAACCTTATTGTGGAGCTACATTGACAATCCCCCATAGACATATCAAACACTATGTCAATGCAACCCCATTGACGAGGCAGCACCATGTAGACCAGGCCACATCGATGAGGGTCCATCAATGAGGCCACATCAACGAGGGCCCATCGATGCAACACTTTGATGCTTCATCAGTAGCACTGACAACAACCTTCATGTCAACAACCATAGTAGCACCACTGTACTACGAGAGCACTGGTCTGACGATGGTAGTCACCAAGATTTGATTGAAGCACTACTTCCATCTTAGTTTTTTTCACTCAGTTACATGTCATAGGCTCTACAAATGAAAGGACAAGGTAAAAAGGATAAGACCCCATTCATGGGCAATGTTGACACCAATAGTAGTACACAAGTTTCGAATGAGCTACGTGTTGGAAATATACCTGGTGCATTATTAGCAGCTCGATTAGTAATGTGTATATCATCCATCATCAATTATACTACCAATATTGGCATCATTCTAGAAATGTACTCATTCATTACATTGCCAATACTGGCATTGTTCTGGAAGTTTCATTACACTGCCAATACTAGCATCGTTCTGGAAATGTACTGATTGTTGATACTAATATTGGCAGTGTAAGCAATGATGGATGAGCTTATGGTTGTTTCTGCAGGTAGAGAAAATTGTTAGATGTATGTCTGGGTTATATTTGTACTACTTTTGTAGTAATTAAGGGTTTTGGCAATTTAGTTGAAAATTTGAAATTAGAAAGCTTATGTTCTTTAATCAAGTTATTGAATATATAAACACATGCTGCATAGCTTTATTGCTGAAACAGGTTAAGGAATCCTTTATATTAAGGATGAACGAAAATTTGATTTAAAATTTTTAATTTACAGGTGTTGATGCATAAATTTTGGTCATGCCAACACCGTAAAAACTCGTTTGAGGAGACTATTGCCTAGGGCGCCTCCCGTATGGGTACGGAAACTCGGGAATAGTCTCAGCTGGAGAGAACCATGTGACCAAGTGATAGAGAGATAGAGAGAGAAAATATAGATAGAGATAGAACAAGGAGAGAGAAACGGACGTCCAACGTCCAAATTGCTGTGAAAATAGAAGAAAATTTGCTGACGCCCAACCGTCTAAATTGCTGCCGATGCCCAACCATCTAAATTGCTCAGAAAAGAAAATCTGCCAACGCCCAACCGTCTCAATTGTTGTCGACGCCCAACCGTCTAAATTGCTGCTGACGCCCAACCGTCTAAATTGCTGCCAACGCCCAACCGTCTAAATCGCTGCCGAAAAGAAAATCTGGGAAGAGAGAGGGTTTAGTCCAAGGCTTCATGGCCCTAGCCTCATTGGCCTAGGGCTTCCTGGCCTGACTTTTCCTCTGCCCCCCTCCTCCTTCAACTCCATCACCTTGATGGTTTTTTATAGCCAATTTTAGGTTTAGGGTAACCCATCTTTTTTTTAATTTTTAATTTTTTTTATTTTTTATTCTTCTTTCTTTTTTTATTCTCTTTTTTAAAAATAAATAAATAAACAAAGGCCCCATGCCAAGCAAGCATGGGCGTGTTGGTATCAACAACAGGTATAGCCACAAGGTGTGCGCTATAAAGATGGGGTACTAGCTATTTTTCTGACTTTTGGGATCCACCTTGGTGCAAGGTTTGTGAGCACTCTAATTTTAAATCTGCACTTTAATCCATGTTTGAAGTAAAAAGTTGTATAATTAATATTACTGGGAGTAGATTTTGTATATCATCATTTTAGTCTTGTCCCAATAAAATAAAATTTATTACCTAAGTTCTATATAGATTAAATAAAATTCACTATATGAGTTCTATATAGATTATACATATAACTATACATAAGTTCTATATAGATTCTATAAGTTCATTTTACCAAGTAGAATTGGTAGAATTGTAGAAGCATAAGTAGATGAACGAATGTGTAGCCTCTTTTCCAGTAACTGCATACAGGCTTGACAAAAAATGATTTTTCAGATATAAAACGATTTCTATTTACTTTTTTATTTAAGCATCTTTTTCACAATTTTTTATGCTTTTTCCCAGGGACTTTGGACAGGAATCATTGGACGAATTTCCATCCAAACCATTTTGCGTATTCTTGTGGATGTGTGCCATGACTGGAATGAACTAGTAAGTTTCATTTTCTCTATAGATATTTACCAACAGTCAAAATGAAAGAAAACATTTGTACTGATTGCTATGAATGAAAGCAAAGGAGAGTTAGCATTGGATGCTTTTCTATCAAGCAGTGAAGGTAAGAGAGAGTATTTGAATCTGCATTGCCTAGAGAGGACACATGAGATGTTGAAATAGCTGGTTGAGGGTTTCAAATCACATTATTGACTAAAAACGATAAGAGTTGCATCATTATTATTTTGATTCTGGGGAATTCAGAGAATTATCTTCCTCCCATAGTATCAAGATCTTGTACACATAAGCATATGATTGAGGTGATGTCTAGTTTTGAGCCTCTTCACAATAAGAGAAAGCATGTTCCACAGAGTATCTCTGGTAAAATTTTGAGTAAGATATGTTTCTTTTTGATGAAAACACATCATAATTATTGAATTCAAAGAAAAGGTGTCTATAGGCTTCCGGGTATTGATTATGAAGAAGAAAGAGAAGCATGAGCCTGTAATGAGAAAGAATAGAACTTCGGATAAATAAAAAAGCATCATAGTCCTGCTATGCGAAGAATATTTTTCAATTCCTGTACATGCTTCTCTAATCACGTCTGTTCGGCTAAGATTGGATACGGAGAGGAGGGGTGGATTATTTTACATCACCAATGTTACAATGTCAGTGTTGTATTTTGTATTAATTTAACCATATAGACATTACATAGAGCTGACATTATCCATTATAAGAATTATGCTTTAATAAGTCAATGAGTTAACCATCCAAGTCATTTGAGTCACTCTGAGTAAGGTAATGGTATGTTAAAACAACATATCTCTTAGAATCCAAACTCTTACTTGCAAACTATGAATCACCTAATTGAAGATGACACTCTTGCCAAGTTGGACCTGGACAAAATGTAGAAATTGGAAAATGAAATTTTTATTGAGTATAGGAAATTACAAAGGATTTGTTAGATGGTTACAAAGCCTCAACATGTTTTTGAATAAAGTTGAAAACATCACTAATGTAATGCCACAAGTAGATAAAGTTAATCTAAAAGAAAACAATCAGCATATTACATTTAATCTTATAATTTATTCAAATGTGAATAATGATGGGCAAAATAAAGAGATTTTCTATTCATTTTCTATGCTTTATTTGCACAGTCTAGAAATACCCTCTTCTCTCCATAAATTTATTCATTGACTTGTTTCAATAAGGAGATGATGCAAACTCATGTTGCTCTAGCAATTTGATTCCTTAAATGAATAGGAATAGCTAAGAATAAATACTTTTGAGTACTAGATAACAAACCTCCTCTAACATACTGTAAATAAAAATGTTTTTTCCCTCACATGTTAAACGAAACTTTAGTCAAGACGTTTTCTTTTATTGTCTTCCGAAAGAACCTTTTGTTTAAAGGAAGATCATCTATTACAATATTCCATGACTGAAGCCAGAATTTTCATTAATGTAACCATTTATTTTCTTGTCTAGCATTCATTATCTCGTTAGCATAATTGACTTCGTCCAATGACTTAACTTCTAAGTATAAGCAATAAAATGACAAAGGTCTTCAACTTCAAGAGGAGGAAAATTTGCTTCTATAAGTAAGATATGATAAGAAATCTTCCATTTCACTTACAAGAAACAATTTTTGAACATGTTCTAATCTTTTTCAATTATGTGTAGAAAGAGAAGGTCCCCATGTAACACACCCATATAATAATACATTTAAAGATAAATAATCATTTAGAGCCAAAAATGCCATAAAAGATCATCATTTAGAGCTTTAATGATTCAAATTGTCAAGTAGGATTCGAGAAGGGTTGATGGATGAGCAAAAGCTGAATCTTTTTAAGTAGATGCACTTAAGCTTGCCACTAATTACTAAAAGTCTATGAAAAGGATCATAAGGATAGTCAATGAAAAGTTCAATGCTTATCTCACCAAGGTAGGGTCTTGGAAGGGTAGGCAGAGGAGTGAAAGACTCACCTCTTTTTAGTGTTTAAGTCCAAGGTTGAACTCAAATTTGCATTTTTGAATATTGTATGTAATTACTTCATCACATTATAAGCTAGCCTAGTCCACATTTGTTTTGTGCTTGTTTCTTTTTAGCCTATCACCAAATTTTAGGAATACCAAAGATTTTTAGGAAGGGAATAGGAAGTGGAAATAACACTTGAATAGTAAGATAAAATTGCAAGAATAATTGCAAAAAAAATTAGGAATAGCAAACGAAGTATGATAAGTAAAATTATAATTATATATTCCTAAAGAAATTATTTTCATAAAATATTAAAATTAAGTTTTAAAATAATATTGATTAATAAAAAGCTTTATATCATTATGTCATTTTCTCAAAGTCTAGATTTAAAATAGATGTACATGTATTTTAAAAGGAAAAGATACTTAGGTAAAGTATGATTGCAATGAAACATAACAAGAAAATGGTATGTCTAGATGTTATGAAAAGTGGGTAAGGTTCACTTATTACAAATGGGTGTGGTAAAGAAGCAAGTACAATACTAAGAATTTCAAATAACTATATAAAATATTAAGACTTATGAAAAATAATTTTAATATTATTGATGCATTGAAAAGATAGAAAATCATAATATTCAAGAAACAAAGTGGAAAGAGGAGAAAGATCACAATGTAGGTGAAGGCTACAAATTTTTCTACTTGAAAGTAAATCACCGAAGACCAAATGAGCCCCAATAATTTTCTAAAATTTGCAAAATATTTTGCATACCTTCTATAGCATTATAGATCATAGCAATATCATCTACACACCAGAAAAAGATTCACTACTTAGAATCTAATTTCGATAGCATGATTATCCTACTTGTTGAATAGGCATCTTTCCATTTCATTAATAAAGATACCAAAGAGAGTTGGAAAAAGTAAACAACCTTATTTAACTTCAATTTTGCTCTAAAATTGAAATTTTTTCTCTTAATTGTTGTTTGTAATTTTAATAATCCCTTTCTCATACAATCTTTGAGTTGCTATGAATTTTGAAAGGAGGCCAATTTTATGCAAGTGCAACCATAGATTTGTGCAAACCATTGAATCATATACTTTTGTAAAATCAATAAAACAAATAACAATTTTTTTATTAGGTTTTTTTTTTTTCAAACTCAACTGAATAGTGAAATGCTTTTGTCTAAAACTTACTTTACAACTTTAACTTGGTTAATTTCATCCTAAGAATTGATTCTCTTTTTAATGTGACTTGAAGAATAATGCCCCATCTATCATGAATGCATGATTCTTGTAGAGCGTGCTGCTGTACCATAACCTTTTGTCAAGGTAATTAAGAATAGTACTACCTTTTGTCACAATCCAAAAAGCTAAACTTGAACATTGAACCTGGTGGCAATTTTTTTAAAAAAGTATGATCTGCAATCCAAACCTGCTTTTCATCCTTCCCTCAAGCCTTTTTTTTTTTTAATAACTTTCTTCTTTTTCAACAATCCCAACAACAATATTTCCTGTTGCAACATTCAACATTTTCAACATTAACCGGTAGGTCTGGCTTCCTATTTTCAATAATAAAAAATTCCAGCTTCATTTTCATTTTCCTGAAAGGAAGATTTCAGTTTTCAGGCTGATGAAATTTTAGGCCTGAAAATTTTCAATCCATGTGGCACAGAAAAGTGAGCGTGCATCCAACAGAATCCACGATGGATGGTGTCACCTTTCTTGCAAAACATGAGAGATTTCGATAATGATAATTGAATTATTGAATGGAAGTTTGAATTCTAATTTGTCTTGGCAGAGCAACCGAACATGATTTCATTTAATGTCTTTTAATCACCACTCTTTGCAAATGATTGAAGGTATTGTTTGCAATTTCTGGTCTCTGAAAGAACAGACAATTTCACCCACCCTACCCTACGCCACCAATTATCCGTGAAAAACTTTAGCAGTATTCATTCTCTTTAATATTCTATTTATTTTTTCTGATCTTCGTTAATAAACAATCGCCTGCAACTATTACTGATAACAAGTGGTATAATTGGGAACGTTTGGAAAGTGTATGATTCAAGCCTATGGTTTTAAAAAATTATGCAAACTATGTTAACTTTTTAGCGTTGTTTATGAAAAGTGACGTAGAATGCAAAAGGCATAGCATCTTTTAAGCAAATTTGTTACAGCTTTGCAGACATCACCTAATTGAAGACGATGCTTCTGGGACGTTGGACTTGAACAAAAACTATTTGCAATCATTTTGTATAGGGCTGAGGCCAGCCGTCTCAACGTATTCTTTGTAATTTCAATGTGGAAAGAACCCAAATATCTTTGGATCATGGATCCTATGAGGGCCGGGCAATTAACGATAGCTTAATCTCTCTGAACAAATGTGCCTAGCCTTTAGCAAAATAACTGAAAGACCATGCATTCTGGATATTCCTTACTGCATACTGCACTTTCAAGCTGTCACTAGGTAAATTAAAGTTATGAAAAAATTAAAGGGACTTGAGGACCCAATACACAGTTGGCATCTTGCTGTCACTAGGTAAATTAAAGTTATGAAAAAATTAAAGGGACTTGAGGACCCAATACACAGTTGGCATCTTGCCGTCACTAGGTAAATTAAAGTTATGAAAAAATTAAAGGGACTTGAGGACCCAATACACAGTTGGCATGTTGCCCGGTTATTACCTTTCTTTCTCCGCGTTAGGAGAGTGTCACTTTCAGTCACATTCAAACACAACTTGAACAACCGGGTAGGATTACATGAGTAGGTCAGGCTGCCATGGCAAAGAGCAATACCACTAACCTTAATCATTCATGTTAAAAAGAGGATCTTATGCTAGATCTTATGGTTATAAGTGTTACCTTTTGGAGGTGTTGGAACCTTGAAAGGATTGTAATATAGTTCAAATAGAATTTTATAACTCACCATAGCGTGTACAGAATCACATTAAATTCGCAATTGGTACATATTTCATAATTTCCAATGAAATTTTGTCTGGATTTGTACATATACATTGAAATAGTCATCTTGCCTTGCCTCATATTGTTCTTGCCTTTTTAGTTCTTGCGATGTCTGCCTTTTGCATTAAAATCTTATGTATCTTCTCTTCTTCTGAATCATACCAAAAACTTCATTTCATTGTTAAGTGGCAAGCAACCTTTTGCACATTGTTAAGTGGCAAGCAACCTTTTGCATTAAAATCTTACGTATCTTCTCCTGAATCATACCAAAAACTTCATTTCATTGTTACGTGGCAAGCACGCAATCAAGATTCATGGCATCGTCATGAGACGAACCACAGAAAACAAGGGAGTACGAATAAATAAACACACGGAAATCACGGAAGGGCTACTATGGTAACCGAAGGCCGAAGGGCATGGATTCGCCTGCCTTTGGGAGCGTCAAAGGTTCCGCCATGACTCACACACACGCGTGTTTATTGTTCATTGTTGGTTTTTGCTCTTTTTCTCATCTCCGCTGAAAAAATGAAAAAACAAAACAGAGTCATCGTCATGGGTCATGAACATGATAACGGATGGATGCTTGTTCAACTTTTTTAAAAATCAGTTTGCTTATAAAGCAACGAAAGCGCACCAGCACATGGCCAATGGTCATATGCAAGCTCATGGCTCTCTACTTTTACCTTCCCCTTCATCATGACTAGTGCCGATTTTCCAGCATCTGAAAGGCTTTTGATCATTGTCGGTGAGGTGAGTTACTGGGCTGACACCTGTGAAAACTTGTTTTAGGAGACTATCGCCTAGGGTGCCTCCCGTATGGGTACAGAAACCTTGGAATAGTCTCTGCTGGAAAGGGCAATGTGACGAAACAATAATAACAATATTTCAAAACAAAAGCTTGAATTTGATTTGATATTTAAAGACTTCAATTTAATTTAATATTTTTGGAACTTAAAACACAGTTTGTGCAATTTATATAATGATAAATAATTCAAAAGTCAAATTTCATATGTCCGTTGTTGCTAAAGCAGTTGTGCGGATGAGGGCCAGAATCTAGCACGAGGCAGAAGTCGTCCTGGGCGTAGTATCAGGGCGAGGATCTACGTGTTGCAGCTGGGCAGGGTCCATGTGCAGCTGTGGGAAGAAGACTGCAAGCCGCCGACGTCACAGGGAATGCAAGCACTCGAGCCACTGGAAATGCAAGCGCATGCGCCACTGCAGGAGAAGGATGCACAGCAGCGTCGGTAAGAAAACCAGCAGTGGCGGGTGGAGAAAACAGTGTCTGCGGAGGAAGACAGAGAGAGGTCGCTATTTCGCATGCAGCAAGGGAGGAGAAGGATGCGGAGGAGAGGAGCAAGAAACTCGTCGGAGATTTGATCACTGCCTTGACCCAGGACATGGACGAGGATTTGTGCAGTTTCTTCGTAAAAGACTTCGATTTGAATAATCCCGCCTTGGTGTCAGTTTATGTAGGAGAGCTACTGAATACCCTGGTTGCGATCATGGGCATGCCCGGATCTGCTGAATTCGTCTGACGCCTGAATGAAATCGGATTCTTCTCTCGGATTCTTGCGCAGTTAAAACGCTCCCTGGAAAATTGTAAGAGCAAGGCATGGATGACACAGCGCAGCTGGAAGACGCCGTTAAGAACATCGGTTTGTTATGGATGTTGGTGCTTTGGAGCTGGAAAACCAGATGATCCAGACGATGGTGGAAAACTAGAGAGACCAATACGACGATGACGATGAAGAAGAGCATCAAAAACTGGCTGCTGCTATAATCCTGCGTTTGCACAAAATCAGCAGCAGAAACAGCAGTTTCTTGTCGCCGAACACTGTTTCAGCTCTGCTACAGTACTTTTTGCAGGAAGAGGACGGCGATACCGACGGGTCAGGTCTGCTTCGAGGACCGAAACTGGTATCAGCAGGGCCGGATCTGCCTGCCCCTGAAGCCTCCTCCGAAAATCCCCCCCTTCCTCAAAAATCTGCCTCTTCCTCCCTGTTTATAGCGGCGGGTGGAGAAACCTAACCCTAATTGCTGCGAGCGACCCTAAAGTAAGGTTTAAGTTTATACTTTATTTTATTTTAAAAGGCACATTGGTCGGTTTATTGTTATTTTTAATTTTAAGTGTATTTTATTTTTAGTTTTTAGGGGTGGGTGATGTCCTGTTGCTCATGATTAATTTATGTTAATTCATTTTCTTTTAAAATTTGTCTTTTAATTTATATTAATGGGCTAATAAAGCCCACCAGGGCGTGGACAATAACCATGTGCAACCTCATGGTGTTCTATTTTTTAATTTTAAAATTTTGTACTTTATTGTTATGAATTAAATTGGTTCAAACAAGGCCCTATGCCTAGCATGGGTAAGGTTGGCCTCAACACCTACCTTAGTTAAGTTGTGTTTTTTTATAATGCAGGCATCTTCAATGTGGCCCCTATGTCGCTACTCACAGGTAGTCCCTAGGGTGCTATTCACAAGTAGTCTTTGAACAAAAGTATTAGCAAACGTGATTTGTTATAAATTTGGTTGAGGCTTGAGGCTTAATTTCATTTTTGAAAATATTGAATTGAGTAACAAAAGA
Organism: Gnetum montanum; assembly: GCA_015680685.1. NCBI lineage: Eukaryota > Viridiplantae > Streptophyta > Gnetopsida > Gnetales > Gnetaceae > Gnetum > Gnetum montanum. The sequence goes on from MNCI01018510.1 coordinate 359,044, forward strand.
GTTTCATTGTATTGCTGTCATTTTGGTTGTTGCAGAAATTATATGTTTGGCCAGATTATGGCTCTTGAGTAAGGAAATGGATTCAATGCCCTCCATACCTTTGCAAATTTTCTTGCTTCAATTTAATGATGATATTGTAATCTTCTGTGCAATTTTTAAGCATTAACTATATTTTGGATTTACATTGTACTTGTTCTATATTTTGCAATGTATTTTTATGATATATGAGATTTTATTTTTCCAAAAAACTAATATATTTATATTTTCCCGATCACCACTTTTTCTTGAGGCACATGTACCGAAACACGTTTAGAATTATGAATCCTCGATATCCCACGAATCGGATTCTTTTGATGCATAGCTTCCATTTCTACCTATATAAATGAATGTCTTGTGAACAATCTTCTTGTGCAGTCCATATTTGGATCTCCTCCTATCTCTGCACTCTGTCTTTGTGTTCATAGTTGTTGGGAAAATGATAGAAACAAAGGATTTATTGAATAGAAAATATTAAAGAAAAAAATAGAATACACAAGATTTACATGGTAAAACCCTTCAATGTCAGGAAAACATCCACAATGCAAGGCAAAAGAATTTTAATCTAGATGATTTGGTGACTACAAGACTTCTCTCACTCTCTTCAATTACACATAACAAGCTCACACTATGTATTTATAGCACAATCTCTCTTGATTTTCTAGTGCTTAACTTTAATAATGCTGAGATTACAAGTAAATGAGAATACAAGTTACATTTGGTGCTTAACTTTAGTAATGCCTAGATTACAAATAGAACAAAGTGCAAGTTACATTGAGTTAAATAAGAACAAAGTGCAAGTTACATTGAGTTAAATAAAAAGTCAAATCTGTGTTTACCAATAACACTACAATTTCCAAAAACATAGACGGAAACATCAAACCAAAAAGGAAAACATTAGAGAAAGGGAAAAAAATAGAAGATAACTTATTGTCAATTTTCTACCTTGACAACAAACTCACTTTTCTTTGACCAAAGATTTTCATCACCTTTTTGGCAAGCCTAAGAAGTCTAAGCATCACTTGAATTTTTTTAATAGCACTTGCTTTGTTAAGATGTCTACATAATTTTGACTTGTATGAATTTTCTCAAGCAATACTCCACCTTCTTCAATAACCTATCTTATCTCATGATATTTGGTGTGAATATGTTTTGTTCTATTGTGATGAATTGGATTCTCGGCTAAATATATAAGAGACTATTGCCTAGGGCACCTTCCATATCGGTGGGGAAACCTAGGAATAGTCTCAGCAGAGGGCTATGTAACATTTCCAAAAGTAAATTAAATTGAAAAGGGAGAATTTAAATTGAATAACTGTTTTAAATTCCAAACTTAATCAAAATACAATAACTAGTAAATTTAAATTTTTCTTTGTTCTCTTGCTAATGCCCCCGCCAGGGGTGCCCACTACCAAGCAAAGAACCCTCTCGGCTGCTATACGAACATGCTGCCTCTGTGCCACTGCTGCCGCAATTGCTGTTGCTGCACGTACACCACCAGCAATGCTGCCACGGTGAACAGAGATCCTTCCCAGTGTCCGCCGGAGTTACCCTGGTGCTGAGAGGGAGACCTCCAATGATCCCCTGTCTGCATGCCGCTGGGAGGGGAGGCTGCCATGGTTCTGTGTGCCAGAGAGACCCAGATCCTCTGTTCCCGCTGGTGGGAGAGGGGAAGGCCGATGATCTCCTGTCGTCGCTCTCCCGCTGCTTTGAAAGCAGCTCCTAGCCTGTAGCAGTGAATGCCCGCGTTCGCCACGTCTCTGCCACCACCACCACCGCGTCGGTGTTACCACAGCCACGTTCTCGCCTGTCGCCCACGTTCTGTACCGCCCGCCACCTGCCAATTTATGACGGATGAAAATGTTTTCCGGAAGGCCTGCTTTGCCTGAATTACGTGAGCTGCCCACCTCCATAAAAAGATTTCTGAACTGTGAAGTAAAAAGTGACAAATCATGAGCAAATCGTTATTATGCAGAAAGTGTCCGTGCAGCCGCTGTCATGGCACGGCATGCATGATGCATCCATCGCCATATCCATCTAAAACACAGTTGCACCAATGACCACACTGGTCTGCACGTGGCTGTGGCCCCCTGAAATTTTCATGGTGATATGATGAATTTCAAGTTTCCGCATGTCCCTGTTTGTTGCATCTAATTCGACTTTGGGATCTGATTAATAAACGTATCAGGATTGTGAAATTGCAAATTTGTTGCTGCTGCTGTTGCAGCAGTGCAGTAGTGCCAAGTTAAAACTCCTGTTCGGTGCAGTGCAGTGCAGTACAGTCACATGCAAAGGGTATTGTTGTGGATCCATGTGCATACAAGGACAGATTTCGGTTTCAAATTTAGCTTCATTGCTGGCAAGTTACAGCTTTCCCAGTGTTTTCTTTTTCAGAGCTCCAAATTAAAAAGAAAAAAACCCTTTTTTTGGCTTTTGGGGTTTAGTAATCTTAATTTTGTGGGAACCAAGATATTTCTTCCTTTTATTCAAAATTTTGAATTTTGAATTCCCTTTAAAAAAATCCTAGCACAGCGGATCTTTCACTATAATGTTCTCACCTTCTTCCTTTTGCTAAAGAAAATTTGACTTCACTCAAACAATTTTAGTGTTGCAGATATTTCCCTATAATGTCTATACGTAATTGGTCTTAAAATTTTATTATGTCTATAATTTTTTAATCTATTGGATGATATAAATGTATATGCTATTGTTAATCATGGCCCGTGCCTAGCATGGGCAATGTTGGCATCAACAATATCACTTTGATTATCACAAAATATTTTTACTTTTTTCTTTTTTGATGCTCAACTCACCCAATATGCCTTACAACCAACTAGCTTTCTTGCAAGCTTATATAGTAGCCATGTACTTTGCTTTAGTAGTAGACAACGATATAACATATTGTAATTTTGACATCTAACTAATTGGACCTATTGCAAGAGTAAAGACATAACCTGTGGTGGATATACTCTTATCTAAGTCACCAGCATAATCAAATCAACAAAACATATAATCTTACTATTATCTTTATTACTGATGATTCAATAATTCTTACTGTCCTTTAAATAATGAAGCCTCCATGTGATTGCAGCCCAATGGCCTTTACCACAATTTTCCATAAATTTACAAAGAATTCCAATTACAAAAGAAATATATGGCCTTGTACATATCATGACATACAATAAATTTCCTACTCTGTTTGCATAAGGCACACAAGACATATATTGTTTTTTTTCTTCTGAACTAGGAAATAAATTCAAAGAAAACTTAAAATGAGTAGCACAATGGGTACTTATAGGTTTAACATCTATCATATTAAAATGCATGAGGATTTTCTGAATATATTTTTCTTGTGAAAACCATGGCTTACTATTTCTTCTATCTTTGTGTATCTCTATGCCCAAAATTTGATTTGCTACTCTTAGATTTTTCATATCAAATGTTGAGCCTTTAACTGTTTGATTTCCAACATACTTTGACTTGCAATAAGCATGTCATCAACATATAACAAAAAAACTTTAAACATGCCATTGGCACTAAATTTAAAATATATATGATGGTCATATTTACTTTTTTGGAAAGTATGGCTCAACATGAGAAAATTAAACCTCATGTACCATTGCCTAAATGATTGTTTTAGGTCATACAATGACTTCTAGAGTTTGCAAACCAAATCTTCACTGCCTATCTATACAAAACCTTCTAGTTGTTTCATATGTATTTGCTCATCCAAATAACCATGTAGGAATGTTGTTTTTACTTCTAATTCCATACCAAATAAAATAACTAGAGCCAACAAAATCAAAACAAAAACTAATTTTACAACTGGTAAAAAAAATTGTGAAATCTATACCTTCCTTTTGTGAATAACCTTTTGCTACTAATCTTGCTTTGTACCTATCAATTTCACCATCAGTTTTTTTCTTTAATTTATAAACCCATTTACAGCCAATAGCTTTTCTAGCTTTTGGAAGCTCCACTAAAACCCATGTTTCATTTTTCTACAAAAAATTCATCTCTTCTTGCATTGCTTCTTTCCATTTAGAACTAGAAGCATCTTCTATAGCTTCTTAATATTTGTTTGCTTCTATTCAATCTAAAAATAATGCAATTGTAACATAATCATTAAATTTCTTAGGAGGAACATTTACTCATGTAAGTCTCTTTAAAGGCTATGCAACAGTATTTCTTTCTATATCTTCATCTGACAAACCTTCTTCAAGTAACTAAAGCTCTTTCTATTGTCTATTTGAAGATGACTGAGTTTTCAAATCAACTAGCTCATTAGTAGGTATATTTACCTATTCTTATTCAACTTTTACTTCTTCTTCAATACTATTAGAGGATTCATGAAAGCCCACATTATCTTGTAGATGATTTTATGGTTAGTAGGATCTCATAATTTATAACCCTTAACATCATCACCATACCAACAAAGATATACATTCTTGATTTGGGATCTAATTTTGAACATTGATGTTTTGAAACTAAGTTTTACAATCTAATGAAGTTGCTGGTGAACTATTAACCAAGAAACATGTTGTTGAAATAGCCTTTGTACAAAAATTCTTATCCAAATTAGCATTGCTCATTATGCTTCTTGTCCTTTTAAGAAGAGTTTTGTTCATGCATTCTACAACTTCATTTTGCTAAGGAGTATAGGCCACTATCTTATGCCTTTTAATCCCAACTTCCCTGCAATGATTTTCAAACTCTATAGAGTTGAACTCTCCTCCGTTATTTGTTCTCAAACATGTTAATTGATTTACATGTCCTCTTTTTAATCCAAGCTTTAAATTGCTTTAAAACACCAAAAACATCATATTTATTTTTCAAAATATAGGCATAGACTTTTCTATAAGAATCATCAATAAAGCTAATAAAATATAAATTACCTTCAAGTGATACTTTAGTTAATGGACCCCATACATCTAAATGTATATAATCAAGCATATCTTTGCTCACATACTTTCCTACTTTATATTTATTTATTGATTGCTTTCCAAAAACACAATTGATGAATTGTGGTTTGCTAAGCCCCGATATCATGTACACGATATCGGGTACGCAATATCACAACCTGGGCACGATACATATATACGATATCATGATTCCTATGTTAGCCTATAAATATAGCACTCAGGCACACGAAGAAAAGGCATTAGAATCATTAGGAGTTTTGAGTCTTTTGGAGTCAAGTCTTTTGCCAATTTTTAGTTAGTTTTTAGTTCTTTCCCAAGAGCATGCTTGTAGTGTGATGCTTGTAATTGTATGGAACCTTTGTTCAAGTGTGACATACTTGGACACACACACGATTGGCAATAAAGATCAAGATTACTCCATCATTATAGCATTTCCTTAGCTTTTACTTATTTTAATTCTTTATTATTGTTTTCGTAGTTAATATTTCTTTTATCATTATTTACTATTCCTGTTGTTAATGCAGAATGAGAATGTCTTGATCACAAACATTTAAGTGTAACTACATCGTAACCCAATCGCGTATTGAGTAGTACTTCGAGTAATGTATGCTTGGTAATCCCAGAAGTAGTACACGAAGTCCAAGATGTGTATCGACGATCAAGAATAGATGCTCATCGCACTTAGGCTAGCTTAGATCTTATTTCTTATTGCTCATTAGCTTAATTAAGTTATTTCTTATTGTTCTTAGGAGTAGCATAGTAGTAAGAACCACATCAGACACCTCACTCTAGACTAAATCATACATGACAAAGCAAATACTAGTCCAAGTGGGAAGACAATGAACTATGATCAACATATAACTGTCTAGGTGCCACAACTAGTCCATTCGTGGAGTTTGACCGAATTGCATGCACATGCTCATCATTGGTACTGTTGCTAGGGATGGTGCTAGTTATCTAGATTAGTTATATCATACAAGATCGTTGTAACAAGGTATTAATGATCTATCTTTTAGATGAAGACATTAAATTCAATTAAGTCACACATAATTCACGATAATGTCTCTCTCATAGGATAATGATAATGCAACATCTAGCAAGGTAATTCATTGGAGAACCAAAGCAATTTATGACAAAGAAGAAGTTTGGAGTACTTAATCTTATGCAGGAGATTCATATGTTCATGGACATCCCAACGATACTCAAGGAATTTTGTTATCCAACTCGAACACCTCTAGTGAGGATGGGACATCTCCTAGAATGAGGGGGCCCATAAGGCCTAGGACCTTCTTAATGGTTAGCAAGAGTACATCAGGGGATGATTGGGAGACTTACAAAAGTCATGACAAGTCTTCCAATTCTCTCTCTTCCTCTGCTCTTTCAATGTCGAGTTATGACAAAGATGACTATTTCTCACAGGGTTAGCATGGAAATAAAAATTGAACCCTTAGACAAAATTAGGAACACCAACATGAATACAGACAACATTATCCCAACTCACAAACTCACAACCTACTTAGTGACGATGAACCCCTGCTAGCCACTAAGAGCCTAATGCATATAACAGAGGCCATTCAAATATCCCACAAGCATCACAAGGAAATCCATCTACCTAGGCTTGATTTAAACAACTTTCCTAAGTTCTCAAGGGGCTATGATTTATATTTGCAACATCATTTACAAGCCTTCTATGATACCTATGTATGGAATAACATTAAGAATGGGTGGCAAAGACTTAAGCTCTTTCCTATGACACTTGTTGGCAAAGAAAAAGTATGATATAGGTCTTTAAAACCAAATTCAATTTGTTGTTGGCCTACAATGGTGAAACTCTTCAATGAAAGATATCAAACTTGTGTAAGAGTTTCAGCCTTGAGGAGACAAATCCAAGAGTGGAAACAAGGGTAACATGAACCCTTGTAAATGCCCTTAGAAAGATACTACTCATTTTTAAACAAATGCCTAGGCCATGGGTTCTCCGAGGAAAGGCTAATGTGTCACATCATGAATGGGCTCCATAATGAAATGAGGAAGACCCCAGGGATGTATGCCCCATGTCAACTATATGAACTACGAACTCACCAATTCCAAGATCTTATTAAGTAGGTAGTAAAAGAAGAAGGAGAAATAGCCAAATGGGAGAATGTTAAAAGATCTCAATAAGACAAAAATCTTAAAGTAACAAAGGTCCATAATCATGAAGAGAAAAAATCAACTCACCTCAAGGAGCTAGAACCATCCCCATCTTTGCCAATACTAAAATCACTAGATGAAATCAAGGCAAAGATCAATAAGATGATGGAGTGGGTACATGAAAAATGTGGAGAATATGCAAAAATTATTAGAGAGAGAACCACACAAGATAACTCTAACAACCAGAACAAACAAAGGATACCAAACCTAGAAACAGGATAGAACACCATTAGACAATTGAAAAGAAGGGCTAAAGAAAATAAGGATAGGGGCCCAACTGTAAATCATAAGTGTCAATGCGATGTTTGCTTATACGATCACCCTAAAGGCCAACGACTAATCTTCTCACATCTACATGAGCATTGGGGAAGAATGTTACATCCAAATTTTTTATAGAAGCACGTATAGAAGTACTGTGTTTAACCACAGTGGCAAAACCCCCAGTCATGGGGCAGGCCATCGCCAAACTAGCCACATCCTTCATATCACCTGAAACCAAGTGCTTATTATGTTCAACACATTGTTTCTCCAACTAGATCAACATCCTCTACTTCACCTCATCATTATCATTCTCTCTAGTATCATCAACCCATGTCCCCTCCTATTGGATTATCACCTCATGTTACACTTCTTCTTACTCTCAATATTCTCATCCTTCACCTCCTTCTACATTGCCACTAGTTATACCAGAAGGTTTTGCACCACAGCATCAACCAACAAACATGTACTACTACTATCAACAATAGTGGAAGTCTTGCACAACATTAGAAGCATCCTTTCTTTAGGCATGGTCGTAGAAAGAGATAACACAATTCTGAAACCATTGCATCTTCCAACTCAGCATAAGCCAACACTGTGATGCAGCTTCCTCTTCAAACTCAACGCTTCCTGTTACCTTATTCAGGCCACCAATCAACACTCCAACAACCACGTGGCTCAATGAATATAACAATGTAGAAAGACATATCGATTCTTACATACAATCTTATAGTCATGGGTGCCATAGTAGGTCAACTTCTTATCACATGACCACATCTTATAATCTACCCCACTATGCCTACCTTAATCAAGTGTGTGAACCCCAATTTGGGTATGTTTCTGCCAGTATACCAAAAGACACCCAATGGTTTGGATATGATCAGACCCCAATATTTCCAACATGCATGGATCCTAACTTTCCATTTATTAATTCTCTCCATGATCAAAGGTTTAGTCATGGGGGATACCCCCCATTCTAACAAGCAGAATTAGTAAATATTTTTCCTTTTCTTTGGTCTTACAATTTTTTGTTTTCTAATTCTTCATTTTTTAATCTATCATTTTATCTTTTTGAAGGTAATCTCATTTTTGAAGCAAATACTTATGTGACCAGTTGATTGAGGTGTCATTCTATGTTATCAAGTCATAAGTGACTAATTATTTGGATAATGAGCCCACAACATCCACCCACCCATTCTATTAATAAGAGGTTCTACTCTAGGTATGATGATTTTCTTGTTATCATTAAAACCTAAAGTAACTTTGTACTCATTATGCCTAGAACAAAGAGTGATGAACTAAGCGGGAATGGTAAGGGTGTGACATCAAGGGGACTTGTGGATTCTCTTTGGTAACATCTATATGTGCTATCATGCAACTTGGTTGTACTAAGATCCTTGTAGATCTAACGAAAAATAGGAGTAAGAGTTGTCATAAAAGCACTTAATAAAGGAACTCAATGTTGTTTTGGGGGGTCCCACTGAAAGGACATGCACCCATGCTTCAAGGTTGGTGGCTTCCCTAGATCACGTTTGGGAAAGACAAAGTGCAAAAAGTAGCCAAAAGAATAGAACGAAAAGAAGAAGAAAGCTAAAAAGAAAGGAAAGAAGAGAAGAGTAAAAGAAAAGCTCAAGAAGAACATGCCATAGACAAATTTGAATCACTCCTCCCTTGGGCAAAACACCAAGTAATTATACACCTTCTTATCATGATGCTCTTATGGTTGTCTATCATTGGGATGAAATAATGCAATGTCACTGATTAGAGGTATGGACTTGGTTTTGATCTTAGAGCGACAGGCTAATGGTACTTTAATCATGCACAACACTTTGGATTCATTGTGCCCAAGGTAAGTTACCTCACATCCCAATCTCTACAATCCCTTCTACAATTCATCTCATCTCATTGTCCAAGTACTTATAACATTTGTTTTGTGTGGCATAGAATTCATACCTCATCATGGTGGTATTTAACATATGTGTGTTTTGTTACACATGTGTGGATTGCATTTAACCCTTCTAGTACCAATAGACATTTTAAGGTGTGGTTACGCAATGGCATGATAGGTTGGAGCCTGCTTTGGGAAGGATCCACTTGCATGACTTTTGTAATTCGTACTTGTTGCACACCACCACATCATCTTCTACCCTCTAGGTATTCCATTGCAAAATCTATTATTACCTTTACCATCATTTTAACTAAATGTTCCTTGAAACACTATATGTCCTTTTTCCTCACACTTTTCAAAGAACTTCATTGTATAACTCCACTTCATTACACTTTTGGTGCCTTAATTTCCACTTGACATTTCCCTAGACCTTTCAAATCTACCTCAAATCCTTCAATTTTGGCTGTAAAAACTCAAAAAATCATCAATTTTACTAAGTATCCTATTTGGATAGGATGTGATATTGGGTA
>MNCI01018510.1:369822-383688 GCA_015680685.1 Gnetum montanum
CCAACCGAAAAGGAAAAGAGAAAAAAAATGGTTAGGACAAGCCCCCAACCGAAAAGGAAAGGAGAGAAAAAAATGGTCAATTCAGGCCCTCCTTCTAGTGCCAATAAGATGTTGATGCAGAAATTTGATCATGCCAACACTGGAAAAACTTGTTTGAGGAGACTATAGCCTAGGGCACCTCCTGTATGGGTACGGAAACCCAAGAATAGTCTCAGCTGGAAAGAGCCATGTGACCAAGTGATAGAGAGGTAGAAAACATAGAGAGAGATAAAACATGAAAAAGACTAAAGGAGAGAGAAACAGGAACCACCGACAGGATGCATGGTTTTGTTGCCACAAGAATCATGTGTTGTTGCGATCAAACATCACCAATGCCCTGCAAACCACCAACTGCATAAGCATCATGCACAAATCCACCATCCACCACATGCCATTTGCTAAAATAAAAGAAGATAGAGAGAAGATCCACCGACAGGATGCATGGTTGTGTTATCGCAAGAATCATGTGTAGTTACGATCAAACATTACCAATGCCTTGCGAACCGCCAACGGTTGTTGCCGCACACACTGCCAACCACCCAGAGAAAGGGGAGATTTAGTCCATGGCTTCATGGCCCTGGCCTCACTGGCCTAGGGCTTCCTGGCCTGACTTCTCCTCCTCCCCCAACTCCATCACCTTGATGGCTTTTTATAGCCAACTTTAGGGTTAGGGTAACCCATATTTTTTTTTATTTTTAATTTTTTTATTCTTCTTTCTTTTTTCTTTTTTCTTTTAAAAAAAAAAGAACAAAGGCCCCATGCCAAGCATGGGCGTGTTGGTACCAACACTTAGCCTCCAACCAAAAAGGAAAAGAGAAAAAAAATGGTTACGACAAGCCCCCAACTGAAAAGGAAAAGAGAAAAAAATGGTCAATTCAGGCCCTCCTTCTAGCGCCAATAAGGTGTTGATGCATAAATTTTGGTCATGCCAACACTGGAAAAACTTGTTTGAGGAGACTATAGCCTAGGGCACCTCCTGTATGGGTACGGAAACCCAAGAATAGTCTCAGCTAGAAAGAGCCATGTAACCAAGTGATAGAGAGATAGAGAGATAGAAAACATAGAGAGAGATAAAACATGGAAAACACTAAAGGAGAGAGAAACAGAAACCACCGACAAGATGCATGGTTGTGTTGCCACAAGAATCATGTGTAGTTGCGATCAAACATCACCAATGCCCTACGGACCGCCAACTGCATGCACAAATCCACCATCCACCACATGTCATTTGTTGAAATAAAAGAAGATAGAGAGAAGATCCACTGACAGGATGCATGGTTGTGTTGCTGCAAGAATCATGTGTAGTTGCGATCAAACATCACCAATGCCCTGTGGACCGCCAACTGTATAAACATCATGCACAAATCCACCATCCACCACATGCCATTTGCTGAAATAAAAGAAGATAGAGAGAAGATCCACTAATAGGATGCATGGTTGTGTTGCCACAAGAATCATGTGTAGTTGTGATCAAACATCACCAATGCCCTATGGACCACCAACTGCATGCACAAATCCATCGTCCACCACATGCCATTTGTTGAAATAAAAGAAGATAGAAAGAAGATCCACCGACAAGATGCATGGTTTTGTTGCTGCAAGAATCATGTGTAGTTGCAATCAAACATCACCAATGCCCTGCGAACTGCCAACTGCGTAAACATCATGCACAAATACACCATCCACCACATGCCATTTGCTGAAATAAAAGAAGATAGAGAGAAGATCCACCGACAGGATGCATGGTTGTGTTGTCGTAAGAATCATGTATAGTTGCGATCAAACATCACCAATGCCCTGCGAACTACCAATCGTTGTTGCCGCACACACTGCCAACCACCTAGAGAAAGGGGAGGTTCTGTCCATGGCTTCATAGCCCTGGCCTCACTGGCCTAGGGCTTCCTGGCCTGACTTCTCCTCCTCCCCCAACTCCATCACCTTGATGGCTTTTTATAGCCAATTTTAGGGTTAGGGTTACTCATCTTTTTTTTATTTTTTATTTTTTTTATTTTTTATTCTTCTTTCTTTATTTAAAAAAAAAAACAAAGGCCCCATGCCAAGCATGGATGTGTTGGAACCAACAGGTACATGCTATCATGTATGCGATATCACATCTATAAAAACTATATATATGGGGCCCCTGCGCACTACAGAAGTCATTTTCAACAGTAACGTGGGGGGAGTTTTTCAAAATTTCTTCCACGATTTTTAGTGCTTTGAGAGTCTAACATTCAACCATCAATATTTCACTAATTAATGCTCCAATTTCTTTTCTAATCAAACCTAATTAAACCTAGAGTATTTAACCTAGTCATGGGGGAGGGGTACGATAAAATTCGCACATAACTTTTTCAAAATTTACTATCACCCAAAGCATATCATTGGGGTAAGTACTATTAGAAAATGTTAAAAACTAATGTCAAACTAATTTTCTTCCTTCACCCAAATCATTTAAATTGTTATTGGAGTCACTTGAGCAAATTGGGCCCAACATTAAGATTTTTAGGAAAACTTTCTTGAAAAAATTCTAACTTGAAAATCATACTAAGTAAAGAATTCAACATTTATTAGAGGAAACGAGTGATGTATGAGACAATTGAACTTCTTTAAATAACCTTACTAACAATTGATCTTTATGTGATTACAAATGGCCCCTAAATGAGGACAATATGGAGGACCTTCTCAAGGTGCAACCAAATGCTTGAGAAGAGGCTGAGGCCAAGGACCTCATGTGGAACATGTAGAACAAGAGGCACAATCATTTAGCATTCATCAAAAAACCCTTTTCACTGCACAATCTAGTCAAGTAGAAGGTGGAGAGTGCAAGGCAAACCGAACAAGGACAACATTTCACATTGTCCCCAGAATGCATTCAAGCCATTCAAGAAAGGTCCAAATCTACTATAGTGATTGTGGAACTTAATTTTGGACCTTTTATCGAATTCAACCCTAAACCAATCAAGGATCAACTCAAGGGATCTCCACTATGGCCTCTCTTCTCAGAAAGTGAAGAATGGTATTTGGGGGAAACCTATCAATTTTGGCATAATAAAGAGGAAGGCACCACCATTGGCATTGGTGGAATTTCAATTGATTTCTCTACAAAGGCCATTGTGGAAGTTCTAAATCTTCCAAATACAAGGCCTAAAGTTACTCATCTGTCCACTCACTCCAATGTAGATGCAAGAAAAGTATGGCTAAAAAGGATGTATGGCAAAGAAGACAAAACATATGGAGAACTAACCCTTGAAGAGAGAATTTACTTTAAAATTGGCACCTATCACATTTTTTCAATGAAGGGGTTAAACAGGATTTCTACCTATGTAGCCATAGGAAGTGAAATTTTGATGGGCAAGGTTGATGCCAGTTTGCCTCATTTGTATTTGACAAACGTATTGAGACGGTTCACACCTCCCTTTCCATATCTAATTAGGAAGCTGTGTTGACATGCTAGAATTTTGGGCTACATTAATGATGTCCTCAAAAAAGCCCAAAATTCTTTATATGCCAAATTACTAAAGCCACTAGCACCAAGAAAAGATCATGGTAAGATGTTGAAGCCTAAATAAGAATAGACAGTTGGGTCAACTGCACCTCAAGCAATAGAGCCCAACCAACTTCCAGACACGAGGCTTAGCCAACAACAAGAATTAGGGCCTAGCACACATCCATAGGCTAGTAGGACTAGCAACCACCACTACCTTCACAAGATTACCGACCATCGATGAGCCATCTTAGGGCCATCGCAGAGACGATCTATTAGGGAAGTAAGGATGAGGCTAATCTCTTCAAGGTGATCAATGATGTTGTACAACCCACCATATTAATGAATCCTACAAGGGAAAAGGTATCAATACAAATAGGAGAATGGAAATTACATTGGTCACAACAAATCTTAGGAAATGCTATATCATTCTAAGTACAATTAGAAACTGGTGAAGGTACCACAGATATGGTCATGCAACACTAGGATGCAACTGGAGTAGCAGAGGTGATTGTGAACCACATTAAAGAATCATTTAACATCCCTACTGTGCCACTGGCAGATTTCATAAGAGCACGTGATGCTTAAACTTTGGTTGGTACCTCAATGACTCCAAAAGAACATGAGGATGATCTAGATCACATACTACAAATAGGAAAAGTAATAACCTCTTTATTTGACATCCCCCAGGATGTCNGAAATGGAAAAGGAGAAGGATGATTAGGATGCTTCAAAAGCATGAGCTTAGACATATGCACATGCAAAAGCACTCAAGGCCTTACAAGAAGAGAATAAACTCCTTGCTGCTGAAAATATTTGGTTGATGATAGTTGAAAAACAGAAGAATGTTCTTGAGGAAAGTTTCCAACAAATGTGAGAACAACTAATAAGAGTCAAACAAGACATAAGTCGCTTAGCTAGAGAGAACAGAATCCTCTCAATGGAGGAGGTAAGCACCATCCGACAGAAGATAACTATTGAAATAAGCACATGGTAAAAGGAGGGTAAGCAACATGAAAATTTGAAGGAACATTTCTGGGATCAGGTGGGAATGTATAAGGAGATCATCATAAAAGAAATTCGTATGGCTAAGAACCACATTAACTCTTTAAGTACTTAACACACTGATTGACAAGCCATACTAGACACTTATGCCTTCATCGACCAAGTAGAATTAAAGAGCTAGGACATGTAGATCTAGGATCTCACATAATACATGGAGTTGAAAAATTTGTGGTATGCCATCTTGGTCATGTTAACAGCAAGATGCTCAAGGACTGAGCTAGAGAAGCAGGTAGCTACCACCTATGCCAAATATGAGATAGAGTTTGTTGAACACAAGAAAACATTACAAAGACTAGAGGTAGTGAACTCTAAACTAAAGGTGGTAAAAGCTAGATACCAAGGCTAAAAGGACATAGCAATAGAACTAGCTCGATGGCTTATAGATTATTAAAAATTCAGAGACAAAGTTAGAGCCTACAAGGAGGAATGACAGTTGTTTGTAGCATGGTATATCAAAGCCAATCAGATGTTTCTACAACTGTTGTGTCCATGGGGGATACCAACTCCATCAAACATTGGAACATCAACATGGATAGCACATGATCCTTAGATAGAGGAGGAAAAACTTCAGGCACTCCTTCAAAATTATCCATTTCAAAAGCCTAGAGCATAGGATAAAGAGAAAAAGCCCATGGAGGAGCCACCGCCACTAGGAACCACATGAGTTTCAAACAATTTTGTATTTTGTGTTGGTGTCCCAATTTTTTTTGTCTAGTCCCACAATGTGGCATGAAATAATCCATAGTCAATTCATAATCCCATACCTATCCACTGTGTAATCAAATGAACTTTTTCCTCATTTTGTTTGACTTAAGGATGAGTTTTTATACAATCATGGGGGTATGATGAATCGCAGTTTGCTAGGCCACAATATCAGCTACATGATATCAAGTATGTGATATCGTAGCCTGGGTATGATATCGTGTACATGATATCATGATTCTTGTGTTAGCCTATAAATATAGCACTCAGTTGCATGGGGAAAAGGCATTAGAATCATTAGAAGTTTTGAGTATTTTGGGGTTGAGTCTTTTGTCAGTTTTTAGTTCTTTCCCAAGTTCATGCCTGCAGTGTGGTGCTTGTAATTGTATGGAACCTTTGTTCGAGTGTGACGTACTTGGACATTTACATGATCATCAATAAAGATCAAGATTACTCCATCATTGCAGCATTCACTTAGTTTTTATTTGTTTTAATTATTTATTGTTGTTTTCTTAGTTAATATTTCTTTTATCATTATTTACTGTTCCTATTGTTAACGCGGAATGAAAATGTCTTAATCACAAACATTTAAGTGTAACTACATGGTAACCCAGTAGCGTATTGAGTAGTGCTTCAAGTAATGTGCACTTGGTAATCCAAGAAGTAGTACATGAAGTCCAAGATGCATATGGATGATTAAGGATAGATGCTCATCGCACTTAGGCTATCTTAGATCTTATTTTCTATTGTTCATTAGCTTAATTAAGTTATTTATTATTGTTCTTAGGAGTAGCATAGTAGTAGGAACCACATCATACACCTCACTCTGGACTAAACCATACATGACAAAGCAAATATTAGTTCAAGTGGAAAGATAGCAAACTGCAAGCAACGTATAACTATCTAGGTGCCACAACTAGTCTATCTATGAAGTTCAACTGGATCATGCGTACATCCTTATATTTGTATGGTTGATCATAGGGGTATGTTGCTACTCATCAACAATGAACACAAAATTTTAAATTCAAAACTTTTAATTATGGAAGCAAATTATACACATCAAAATTTATAATCCTTTCTCACTCATGTGACCCAAACATTGATGCCATAAATACAAAAAATATATATTTTCAATAGAAGCGAAATTAGCAAAGTTTCTTTTCATAGCAACCTATAACTTGTAAATATTATTATCACATTTATTGGCTTTCCTCACTATCAAGGTTCCTTTGATAATTTTCAAAATTCTCATATCACCCTTAAAATCATAACCTTTTGAGTCTAATGCTCCTTAAAAAATCAAATTCCTTTTCAAATCAAGTACGTGTTTTAAATCTTCTAGTATTTAAATAATATCATCAAACATTCTAATTCTGATATTTTCCTTCCCCAAAATTTTACAAAAATAATAATCACTAAGATAAATAATTCCACCATCATCTAATTCATAATTGATAAACTAATTTGTATGTGAACATATGTGGTTAGAAGCACTAGAATCTAATAACCAATCATCATGATATTGAATATGAGTACAAGAAGTAAGAACTTCATCAAGAATCATACCTGATTCCTAAATTACCAAAATTGCTTCTTTGGAATTTTTATCAAATCCTATATTTTGATATTTTTGTTTATTCTGATAGTCCTTTCTAAAGTATCCAATTTCACCACATTACCAACATCTTACTTTACTTTTCTTACCTCTTGATTTTGATATATCTTTGGATGATTTAGTTCTTTACATCATTCTTCCCCTTGCCATCAAAGCATTAGAAGATTGCTTAGAAACTAAAGTAGATGATTTTCAAATTTCTTCCTATAAAAAAGTTGCAATAACTTCTTCAAAGGATATGTCATCCCTTCTATACATTAATGTTGTGACAAGAACACTCTAGGATGATGATAATGATTTAAATAAGTAACTACCTCATCATCATCATCTATATTAACATCCAACTCTAACAACTTCTTTAGATAAGAATTGAAAATATTTAAACATTCATGGATACTTACACCTTCTTTCATCTATAATGATCAAAATTCAAACTTTAGTTGGACAAGCTTTGAAGAGAACTTTGTGATATGCAAAGATTCCAACTTTATCAATAAGTCTACTACAAAGGTTGCCCCACTAGCATTATACCTCACTTCATTTGCCAGGAATAAACACATGGTAGCAAGAGCTTTTAAATCAATTTTTTCTCATGTTTCATCATCCATAGCACTAGGCCCTTTTCTCTTGTCATTAAGAGCCTTGTGCAATTCTTAACACCAGCAAATCCCATACCTTCATCTTTCATAATCCAAAGTTTCCTCTACCATCGATTTTTTCAATCAAATTTTTCAATGTCAAACTTTGGAATTCATGAGAAGCTATCCATTCATGGTAATTCTTAACCTTTTTTCCCATACCAGTTGATGGAAAAAAAATAGACCTAAAGCATCTATTGAATAGTAAAAAATAAAGAGAAAAATAAAACATACAAGATTTACATGGTAAAACACTTCAATGTAAAAGGAAACATCCACAAAGTAACTCAAAAATATTTTATTATGGATGATATGGTGATTACAAGGCTTCTCTCACTGTCTACAATTGCACATAACAAGTTGATAAGTGTCAAAGTGTCACATTGACGGGCCCTTGTTGACATGGCCTCATCAATAGATCCTTATCAATTGGGCCTCATTTACATGGTCTTGCCCCATCGACAGAGCCATGTGAACATAAAATTTGCTACATCTACAAGGCCTCATCAATGTAGCCTGTAATAAAAACTATAAATACAAGCTCATAGCTGTGTTTATGGGAGCCAAGTCATAGTAGTAGCAAAGCTCTTGCAGTTTTTCCATTTGAAAGTTAGAATATTTCTTTGAGTGCCTGCAGTAGGAGTCAAAAAGTGTATAGATCTTTACTCAAGCACTATTGTACCTAAGCCACACTAGTGTGTATGACAATAAAGACAAGCCTTTTGATCAAACCTAGAAGAACTTAGAATATATTAATGATTTATTTATGCATTTATTATTTTCATTAAATATTCAATTACTTAAGCTAAATTATACTTTAAGCAATTAGTTAATTATTTAAGCTAAATAGATTAAACACATAAGTACAACCGCTTTGAGTGTAAACACATATTCACTTGTTAATCCAAACAACATTATTACTTGGTGCACCCAATAGTGTAGCACTTGGTAACCCAATAATGGATACATGGGTTCAGGACATGTATAGAAAGTGGGACCATTAGCTTATGTTAGGACTAGTTAGAGATGAGTATAGTTAAATTAAATTAGTTATTAAATTTACTTCATCTCTCTACTTTAAGCACAAAGGAATATAAAACATAAAAATAATAAAAGTCATCTACCTCAATTACACTTAATCATAGAGCAAGGTTCACTTCCTAGAAGATTAGTATACCAAAAATTATAGACTCCATGGAATTTGACTAGATCGTGTGTGAACACTTTGTGATTCGTATGGTTGAGCATAGAGGTACTTGCATTGCTCATCACAAGCTCACACTATGCTTGTATTTATAGCATAGTCTCTCTTGTTTTTTGATGCTTAACTTTACTAATGCCCACATTACAAGTCATATAAAATATAAGTTACATCTAGTGCTTAAGTTTAGTAATGCCTATATTTCAAATAGAAGAGTACAATTCACAACTTGATTTTATGTTTACCAATTTTCCAAAAATAGAAAAATAAAATTCCCAAAAACAAAGAGGAAAACATCAAACAAAAAAAAAGGAAAACATTAGAGAGAAGGGAAAAAATAGGAAATAACTTGTTGTCAACTCAATAGTAGCTATGGCTACTTAAATATATGCAGCGTTCACATACATAACAACATCACATACTTTCTTCAAAAAATTGAGCCTATGCTTTATCCTTCTATTACTTCAATTCATAAAACAATTACTAATAATTTTAAAGCAACTATCATTTGTGGTATAGTATCTTCTTATTTTATCTAGGTTTCCAAAACAAATCAAAGTAGTTTGAGTGATTTGCAAATCCTACAAAAGATGTATTAATGTAGATGTCCTTGACTTGAAAATTTCCTTGATTGTTAAAGATAAAAATTTGAAGACCATGGTATTTTTGAAATTCAACCATAATTATTAAGATGAAATTCCAATTACTTTATTAACCATGGTACATCCAATATCGAGACCTATCTTGTTGCCTATAAATAAGAGGTGGGCGTACTTGGTTTGGAAATTAGTTCTTAGTCCCTTACCCAAACTCTTGTAGTTTCTCCCTCTCAAAGTTAGAATTATTTCTAAGTGCCCATAGTAGGAGTCATAAAGTGAATGGATCTTTGTTCGAGCATTGTGTACTTGAGCACACCTTGTATCCGGAAATAAAGATTAACTTTGTGATAAACCTTGTAGCATTTAGAATACCTTATTTCTTACCCTTAATGTTATTTATAGTTCTTTAATGCTCGTTAGTTAATTAATGTTTCTTCTATTGATTCATTAATTTTCACAAGTAAGCACACTTAGTATGACCACTTCGAGCACATGTAGAACACTTGGTAACCTAGTAACGATTAGTGTTTGGTAACCCTAGTAGTGTTACACTAATTTAGGATGTGTATGAAAAGTGGGAATGGATGCTAGTATTAGAACTAGTTAGGACCTAGCTAATTAGTTAATTTAAATTAGTTATTCAATTAATTCACTTCTTTCCTCTTTATCACTAGGACATAAAACATAAAAAGCATAAAAATCATATCCCTCAAGTTTACTTAACCATACAATCGTGTCATATAAGTAAGCTTGGGAAGACAATGATTGCCTAACCCATCCTTGTTCTGTGAAGGCGCATAAGCACTTAGTCCTTGGAGTTCAACCGGATTGTGCATAACACTCATATTCGTATGGCTGAGCATAGGGGTACCTTGCCACTCATCATTGGCACCAATGCTGGGGACTATGTTATTTGTGTGCTAACTAGAACTTAGGAATCTTTCCATCATTGGAACGAACCCTAGGGTTAGTTGTTTTAAAATCATCAAAAGAGAAGAGTATTACACATTGAAGAATTAATCATGTCTCCTTCTTCTTATGAGAGTGTTTCACCGCCTAGTTCTGACACAATGAACAATCAAAGGCGTAGTACACATGATGACCCACCAGTGCCCCAACAGTTTCATGTGGTATACATTCATCCTGATGAGTATATACAAAACTTTACCTTTATCCTCCACTAGGATGAACAACTGTGTTGGCATGATTTAGAAGGTAACATAGTGTTACCTCTCGATCGTTCAATCCCAAGCATGCTTCTTCGTGCTCTCACACGAATTGGTATGCAGCACTTATAAGTAGAGCATGTTGTGCTTGAACATGACTTGAGAAAGTATTGACCCATGAAGGCACAACATCAAAGGGACTTACAATAAGAGAGACATCATAAATCTATGAAGGAGAAGTGGTCTCAAGACATCCTGTATGGCCTGAGTGAAAATGAGGATGATGAACTTGCCTTAGGAGGTCTTCTACAAAATGATGTTCCTCTCGTTGACTTCGATCAAGGGGTTGTGTATCAGAATCTTCACTCAACTATCCATAACCCAGATTCTAACCAATGAACATAAAGGGTCCAAAAAAGGAACACAAACACATGACAAAGATGGACATTCTGATCATAATCGTGATTAAGGCCATGACCACTGAAGAGAACATAGCAAGCACCATCATGGTGATGGTCCTCCTTCCTCTTCACCTTCATCATCTCCTTCCCCCTCTCCTTCAGGATTGAAACGTAGTCGCAAAGGGAAAGACATTGAGGCTAATGGTAGGAAAAATAGGAATAAAAGAAAAAATAGTCAAGAATGGGGATGAGGGCATTCTAGAGAAGCACACCATGAAAGGAGGGAGAGTATGGAACAACATAGGCATCATAGATGCCATACATAACACAATCATGATGTACCCCTACTTGATACTTGAAGTATGCTAGATATAACTAAGGCTATTAGAATCCCAACAAGGCACCAAAAAGACAGCAAGATCAAAAGATTGGACATGAAAAATATCCTATGATTTGAAGGAGGATACAGTGTTGATCCTCAAAATCATTTTTAAGCATTTCATGATGCATGTGCCTTGCAAAACATAGAAAATGAATGGTAAAAAATCAAGTTGTTTCCACAGACACTAATCAAGGAAGTGGAAAGCTGGTACTGGTCCTTAAAACCAGAATCCATTTATTGATGGAGTACTATGTTAGAACTATTCAATGATAAGTATCAAATGTACTCCCAAGTGTCCAACCTACGAAAGCAAATCCGAGGATGAAAACAAGAAGGACACAAACCCTTGGATGCTACCATGGGTCGATATTATGCAGTATTACATTGTTTCCCTGGCCATGGTTACTCGTAAAGGGAACAACTATGCCATCTCATAGATGGACTTAAGCATGAAAAATGAATAATCCTTGGGACTTATTCCTAAGGAAGACTATCCAAGCTTAAAGCCCATCAAGTACAAAGATTGTTGGAGCAAGTTGCCAAGGAGGAAGGAGAGTTAAGGAAAAGAGAGAGTGTGGAGGAATACAACAGAGATCCTTCCCTCTAAAAGAAGGGAGTTGGATTTTGTAAGGATGAAAAAGAGTCACCACTTGAAGAGATGGTGAATAGGAAAACATTTCCCATTCAGAAAATTGCATTAGAAGTATTGGCAAAGGTGGACCAAATATGGGACTCCCTTGATAATAAATTTTAAACCATTCTCAAAAAAATAGAGGAGTCTAGGGAACCAGGTAGTGATCAAGAAAGGAGAAAAATGAAAGAAACTGAATATGCATATAACAAAGGTAAGGGAAAAGCTATCATTGTTGAAGAGGTTGTGGGTTTAGATACAGACAATGATGATGAATGTGAGATATGTCAATATGACCATCCTAAGGGATGTTGCCCAATAATCTCACATCTACAGGAGTCTGGGGTGTACGCACTAAATCCATGATTAAAAAAACGGCAAACAGCCAAAAGGTTACCTTATCCTCAAGGTAGCCCAAGATAGTTTCATCAACCCTTGACGTATTATTCAAGTGGAACTCCACCACAACTAAATGAACAATATCAATAGTGGAAACACCCATAATACATGGGGAATGCCACCACCAAGTCAAAAATACCCTTACCATCAACCTGACCCATATGGATACTGCACGCAGCAGTCAATCTCTCCACATGACTCTACTAGGTACATTACTCCTTAGTCTCATTACCAAACCCACAAGTACTATAGAACTCCTTCTCCTAGAGGAGAGGTTTCACAAACATACTATCCTTCTCATTCAATTGCACCTCTTCCACCCTTAGCTCCATTACCACCTACTCCAGCTATGTAGAGTGAGCTCCCTACCCAACCGCAGCAACGTAATGCTACAAGGGTTGTCAACCCTCAACCTACTATTGGTTCAGACAACCGCATAAAGAAGAGACCTTTCTTTAGAACCAACAGTCCAACTAAGTCCTTACAACCATAAGAAGAAAATTCTCCAAACACCTCACCACCATTCGAATCTTTGAAGCTTTCTTCAAACCAAAGATTGCACTTAACGCACAAGGTCATGTTGACTCATGCAATTACCAACTGAATTAAAGTTGGTCATCTTCCTAGGAAATTCTCTAATCCTGGAAGTCCTCTTATATATTTGCAAATCACTAGGAACAAACCTTGCAAAGCTCTTTTGGATTTAGATTCTAGTGTTAACTTAATCTCTCAAGAAATTTACAAAGCTTGGAACCTACCTCCACTAAAAAAGAGTAACATACATTTAAAGTTGGCCAACTAGTTGATCACTATCCCATTAGGACTAGTGGAGGACATTGTCACCACTATTTGTAGATAGTTGTATCTAGCTGATTTCCTAGTGATTCAAGTCAACAACTATAAGGGGGATTTCCCAATTATAATAGAAAGAGCATGGCTAAGCACAATTGATGTGTGCCTAGGAATACATGATCTTTCCCTATAAATATCAAAGCAAAATATATTTGGAAAGATTGAGAAGAAGAAAGTTCCATGCATCGCATAAAATGACATAGGGTGTAATTGCATATAGAAGTCCTTGTTTGTACAACATTTAACATTACCTGCATGCAACCAATGTGCACCAATAACTAACATACAAAGATGCCTGTATGTAGTATCCACAAGATAGGAAGGCACCTAGTGGTTGACAACTGACCAAGAGAACGATTCAACTATATGTATGGAACCAATTGATAGCTTGACTTGCACCTACATTGATAGCATAGATACATTAGAGCAAGTCCATCACCAACATCCAAGTCCTAACATCAAAAATATCAACTACGGGAAGTTGGAAATCCCTAATGAATTCAAGAAAAAGCCCCTCAAGTTAAAATTGTTGCCCACCGGTATGGAGTATTCATTTCTCAAAAATGGAAAACCAGTAATCATTAATGCTAAGCTCGCTCCACAACAAAAAGAAATATTACTGAAAATGGTAAATAAATGGTTGAACACCTTTGCTTAGTCATATCCCAAATCAACCAAAATAGATCCTAGGA
>MNCI01018517.1:12125-23057 GCA_015680685.1 Gnetum montanum
GCATTGTAACATCAAAATTATCTGTTTGACACTGCAAACAATGAGCCTTTTTCAGCTGGTGTTTTGTCCCGTCTCCATTCTACCACCTTGGTAAAATCCCGCATTGTTAGTACCCAAGTCCACATCCAAGCGTATAGCCCTTTTTACTCAACACGTCCTGGTTACTCTTGAGATCTTTACACTCCGTGATGTTGTGCAACCGATTGTATCCACCCTGACAGAGCAAACTTGTAGCTTCAAAGCGGTGCATGTTTCTAACTACACTTTACTTTATTTCTTGCTTGTTGTCTCGTTTTGCATTATTTTTCTATTTTATTCACCCTCAAGAATTACTTCGCATTATTGTCGCATTTTACACTGTTTCCCTTCTACTTTATTTACTTTCAAGAATTATTTCGCATTTCACATTATTTATGTTGCAAAAGGCTATATAGACGCCGATGTAAGTCCCTGTCTAATCAACCAGACCATTCAGGGTGCCTCGTGTCCACACACACCCAGCATGGCCCTCCCGCGGGTATGAGGTTGAAACTATCACACCCGCCAACCCCCTGGTGTTGTCCAGCCACCGATGTTTTCAGTTGCTATAGTGTGTGAACCCCTGTGATTCGTATGGTTAGGCATAGGGGTACCTAGCCACTCATCATTGGCACTGTTACCAGGGATTGTTAAGTCTTACATGTGTCATCTAACCGTATTGAAATTATCATTCAAGTCATTGGAACGAACCCTGGATGGAAACATTCACGCATGCTAGGCGAATTAAAGTTAATAGTAAGGTACACCAATTACATGGACCATCTAACATCCAATACGTCTTCTCACAGGAGGGAGATATCCACCCCACCGGCGCCACAGGAGTGTCAGGTGGTGTACAAGCATCTTGATGAGTACGTCCCTGATTTCACATTCATCCTACATCAGGATGAGCATCTACAATGGAAGGACATGGAGGAAAATATTGTATACCCTCCCGACTGATCAGCCCCTACGATGTTGCTTCACAATCTTGGCAGATTGGGCATCTAGGACCTTGGAGCAGAGTATGTCATGGAGGACCATGACTACCGGGACTATCGTCCCACTGAGGCTCAATGAGCAAGAGATCAATAGCAGGCGAATAGATATGAACAGCTCTTCTAGACTCGGGTTCAAGGGTCAATTTGATCTCTCATGATATATACAAGAATTGGAACCTGCCCCTGCTAAATAAGAGAGCAACATCCGGCTCGAGTTAGCAATCTATGGATGGTCCTACCTTACTGATTTCCTAGTCATCTGTGTAGAGAACTACAAGGGAAACTTCCCAATCATCATGGGAAGGGCCTAGCTAAGCACAGTGGATGCACGACTAGGCCTCCACGATCTATCCCTTGAAATTTCAAGGAAAATCCTTTCAGGAAGATCGAGAAGAAGCGCGTTCCATGCATCGCGTACAGTGACTTAGGGTACAACTATGTGCAGCAATTATGGTATGCTAAGCAGATATCCATTCAAGCATGCAGTCAGTGTACTGAGGAATCACCTGTTCAACAGTGCCTATATGCAACAGCCACTAACTAAGAAGGCACCCAGTGGCTGACAGCTGATGTTAGTAGCACATTGTGCATGGAACCATCAGAGGGGCTTGTACAAGCCTACATTGATAGTAGAGATGAAATGGAGGAGATTCATCAACAGGTCTTCACTGTTGATGACCAAGATGACTGGGGAAAGCTAGAAATCCCTAAGAACCTCAAACAAGAGCCCTTGGAGCTAAAGTCTTTACCAGCTCACTTGGAATACGCACTTTTGCAGAATGGAAAGCCAGTAATCATTAATGCCACCCTTGCTCCAAATCATAAGAAGAAATTGCTGGAGTTTGTAAACAAATGGGTTGCTACATTCGCATGGTCATATCTTGAGTTCACTGGAGTTGATCCTAGGGTCTACCAACATTAGATCTATCTTGACCCTTCCATGAAGTCACGACGATAGCCACAAAGACGGTTGAATCCCAAATTGAAGTAGATCGTATAAGATAAAATCGAACAATTGCTAAAGGTGGGATTCATCTATTCTGTTGCTGATAGCGAATGGGTTAGCCCACTCGTTATTATGCCTAAGAAAGGTGGAAAGTGGAGGGTCTGTATTGATTTCCGGTTGCTCAATATGATGACCTTCAAGGACCACTTCCCACTCCCATTTGTGGACCAAGTGTTGGATACCATAGCAGGGCACCGCTACTACAACTTTTTGGATTGTTATAGTGGTTATAACCAAATCCAAATAACTCCAAAGGATCAGGCCAAAACTACTTTCACAATTCCATGGGGGACTTTCGCATATAAGAAGATGCCCTTTGGCTTTTGCAATGAGCCTGCTACGTTCCAACGCCTTGTCCTAAGCATCTTCCAGCAACAAATCGGTAATGGTGTAGAACTCTTCATGGATGACTTCTCCACCTATGGGACCACATTTGAGCAAACCTTGGACTATCTTGAGCAGGTTCTCAAATGGTGTGTAGACACCAATCTGCGACTCAATTGGCAAAAAAGCCATTTGATGGTCCAAGAAGGCATTGTGTTGGGGCATCGCATCTCACAAACAGGGATTAGCGTAGACCCTGAAAAGATCAGGGTCATTCGAGGAATC
Source organism: Gnetum montanum (assembly GCA_015680685.1). Lineage (NCBI taxonomy): Eukaryota > Viridiplantae > Streptophyta > Gnetopsida > Gnetales > Gnetaceae > Gnetum > Gnetum montanum. Next base: position 14,760 of record MNCI01018517.1, read on the forward strand.
ACCCGTCAACCAAGTACCATCAAAGATGTTTGATCATTCCTTGGACACACTGGTTACTACCAGCAATTCATTGAAAAATTCTCGAAGATCGCCAAGCTATTGGTAGAGCTGACAAAGAAGGATGCTCTGTTCATCTAGATCAAGGAATGCGAGTTTGCATTCCAAATGCTAAAATAGGAACTCGTAGAAACTCTAGTTCTACGAGCCCCTGATTGGTCCAAACCCTTTCACATTATGATGGACACATCCAACTACGCCTTGGGAGCTATGCTTACATAGTGTGATGATCAAAAACATCCCTATTATATCCACTGTGCAAGCCATAGTATTGTGGGTGCTGAGTTGAACTACACCACCACCGAAAAGGAATTGATGGTGGTGGTGTTCACCTTGGAGAAATTTTAGCACTATGTGCTCGGATACGAGGTGTTTGTGCATACCGACCATAGTGCTATTCGGTTCCTAATGAACAAACCAACGGTGAGCCCGCACATTATCTGGTGGCTGGTAATTCTTCAGGAGTTTGATCTTACCATGGTAGACAAAAAGGGAACTGAGAATGTGGTTGCTGACCACTTGTCTCGATTACGATGGGATGACGCAGAAGAAGAGGAGCCCTTATTCGACCAATTTCCAGATGAACTCCTCTTCACAGGCATAATTGATCTGCAAGTAACCAAGTAATCCCCTTGATTCAGCCGCATCCTCACCTACCTCACCACTAAAGAGTTGTCAAAGGAGTGGAACCATCAGCAGAAACAACAGTTTCTTCATAAGGCCAAGCATTTCATGGAAATCAATGGCCACTTGTACAAGGTGTGCGCAGATGGCTTGGTTCGATGGTGTGTCCCTAATGATGAAACACTGCACATCCTCTAGGATGCTCATGAGGGCCCTTGTGGAGGCCACTATGCTAGATACCGCACTGCCATTAAGATCCTACTTGCAGGGTATTACTGGCCCACCATCTTCAAGGATGCACAATGGTTCACCTACTCCTGCGAACGATGCCAGAGGGACCGTGGGATGATGGCACGGTTGGAGGGACCTCAACAGTGGATCTAGCCATTGGAGCCCTTCAACATTTGGGGTATCAACTTCATGGGACTCATCACACCCCTATCAAACGGGAAGGCCTACATCATCATAGCTGTGGACTACTATACAAAGTGGGCCGAAGCAACAGCCGTCGTTGACTATTCTTCCAGCACCGCCACACAATTTATCCAACAACAAATTGTTAACAGGTTTGGAGTGCAACATGCACTCATTTCAGATAATGGAACTCACTTTATGGGTGTCACTTTTCGGAAACTCATGCAACACTTAGGGGTAACGCATAAATTCACAACTCCCTATCACCCCCAAGCCAACGGGAAAGCCGAAGTCACCAATAGGAAGATCACCAAGATCCTTACCTGAACCATCAACAAATACAGGAGGGATTGGAGCACTAAGCTTAATGATGCCCTATGGGACTATCGCTCCACTTGGAAACTTCTTGTAGGGTACTCTCCCTATGAGTTAGTGTACGGAAATTTGCCAACACTTCCCATTCAGGATAAACTCCACACACTATCCACCACCATTAACTTAGGCCTTGACCTCCTGCTAGCGCAACGTGAATGACTGATCAATCTAAGTGTGCTAAATGAGAACTGATTAGTGGCCCTGTCCTCCTATGAGATCCACAAGGCCTACAACAAAAAAACGACACGATCTTAGGATTTGAAAGGTCACGTTTAGATGTGGAGACAAGGTGTTGTATTAGAACCCCTCACATGTATCCCAACCAAGCAAGTTTCAAACATTGTGGGAGGGACCTTACATTGTCTCCAAAACCTTCCCATTTAGGGCCTTGCTCATCCACAAACCTACGAACCCCACCAGAACATAGTTAGTCAACCACCACCAACTAAAACCTTTCCGCAAACTCCACTCAACCATTGCAATTGCCTTGTCATCACCCGGTCAACCACGCTCCATTTTTTGCATCTCCTCCTTTTCACCCAATCGTGGGGGAGACCGTCATCCCTGCTGACCTATTCCACTACACTCCTCGTCGTTTTGTCACTTTTTCTTTTACAATTTTTTGTTTTTCACCTTCGTTTATACATTTGCAAATTCTTTGTACATTTTTTCCTTTCTTTACTTATTTTTTCATTTCTTTGTGGATGTTTTATTTTTTGCGTAATTGCTAATTCATCTTCTTGTTGTCTTCAGATGTCTGGCATGGATGGTTTTCATTGCAATGGGTAATGTGTACTCGTCCACCTAGTTGTCTAGTTTCCACCCTTGCATGGTTCTTTCTTGGACTTTACGTCTACTTTCCGCTCATAAAATTAGCAATGAGTTCATGTCATCCACCCATTCACCCACTCCATGGTTTTCCTTCTGTTGAGAACATGCAACCCCTTCCCTTAACAACATTTTAATTAATGTGTGACTTGTGTGGTTCCCAGACTTGAGGTTGACCCAGTGGTTTGAATCAGGTGTGACTTCAAGGGGAATGCAATATTCGTTGCTCAATTCTGCCCTCTGAGGTTGTTGGTATGTCCTTACGGATTTCCTACCGCTCCACATCCTTCTCTCCATGGAAGCTTCTAGGTAGTTTGACCTTGCATGGTATGGTCCTCACTAAAAAATTCAAAGAAAAAACATGAGGATTCAAAGCACACCCCTTGGTCGGATGCATGCGAACATGCATGGGTCTTTGCATGGTGTGGTTCCCCCAAAAGAGAAAAAAAAAACATCACTGTGTGGGAATTCAAAGCACACCCCTTAGACCGCCTCTAACGGGCCACCGTACTAGTTATGGAACTTCCTTAGTCCCCTCTAACTTCATCCCGTTCTACTTCCTTCCTCTCGTGTTTTTTGGAGTGGTGGTTCTTTGTGGGGTCATTCTTGCTTCCTTAGGGGATGGTCAAGACTTCGTCTATTACTGCGATGTCATTGAATGTGAATGGTTTTGGGTCTAAACTCATGAATGGTTCTACCAGGTCACTTAACCAAATTTACACATGGGATTTCATGTGACCGACGATCGGAATACCATTCTCTCATCTCTCTTTCTTCACCCAGTTCTCTCCACAACTCACCTCACTGCCTATTTTATGTTGTGAAGGTTTATCATGATTATCATGGGTTTCCATGCCTTGGCGGAATCTTTTGGGTAGGAGTCTTACCTAGCAAACATCATTTCTTTGCCCCGAGGCCCACGGACCCCGGTGTTGAGGAATATGCAGGGGCTACTAAGGCTATGGCCTGCTATGGGGAGGACCCACCTGCATTTCCTTGGTCCCACTTATTAAGTCTCCCATCCTTTGGATTTCATGGTTGACTAGTTTTCGGGTCCCATCGCTCGATTTATTCCCCACGGAGTTCTTTTTTGAGTCCAGTTCTCCTATTTTTGTGTCTTTTTTGTGCTTAGTTACCTTCCTCATGTCCTTAGCCATGTCCGGGCCTCTCACGTGCTTCAACCGCCTCAATTTGGCATTTCAAATTCATCATCTAGGGTTTTATATGGGTTGGTCAATGCTGGTCAATGGGTAAACACCCCTGCGTCGACGAGGCCCCGTCCATGCAGCACCTAACCCCTATATATACCCCGTCGCACTTTGCATTTTTTCATCATTTGGAGTCCAAATTGAGGGGAGTTTTTGCCATTTTTTCTACCTAACCTTTCCCAACGCACCTACATTCCATCGCGAGTCCGCATCAACCACATCCTTTTCCTTTTAAGCAACTGGAGGTATGCTCTCAGTCGTGGGGGGGATGTGCCTATGTGTAATTAATTAATTAGTTGATTAATTATGGAAATTTTTACCCTAACCCATAAATTAATGCTCCAGAAGACTTAACAATGTGCCTGTGCCAAAAACATAACTTGGTCAAACTAAGAAAGTGTATACGGACCATCTTAAGCTACTTATGAATGGTCTAATGGACAGTTATGTTTAATTGCAAATGGCACCAAAACTGAGGCACCCAAGGGATGAAGGACCATCACAACCAAGGGACAAGTGCCCACGCACGAGAAGGGGATGAGGTGTGCAACCGCCAGAGCATGTGGAGGGATCTCATGCAACAAGGCCCTTCTGCAAAAGACCTGACGTGGAATCTGTTCATCAGATTCCTGAAGAGGAGATTCCCAGTGAGAAATCACTCAGGGATGAGACCCCTTGGATAGCACCATGGCTTGAGGTCACCCTGACCCAAGCCTGCCTTGATGCTATCATGCCACAAGAGGTGCAACAAACGGTCCTCCAAGAGCTAAATTTTGGACCATTCCTCGAGAACGTGCTAGAAGACGTGAGGCTTCAACTGCAGAATTCTCCGATGTGGCCAATCATCACAACCAATGGTGAATGGTACTTCGTAGAAACATATCTCTTCTGGATGAATCGGCAACCAGGGTATAGAGTAAGAATCAAAGACATTTATGTCTCTTACTCTTCAGAGGTGATAACGCAGGCTCTAGGGTCGCCTAAAACTAGGGCAGATGTGGTAGAAATTCCAAAACAGGCCGATCCAGAGGTAAAGACGTAATGGACCTGACGGTGCTATGGGGTAGAGCACAAGGAATTTAGCTCCCTAACCACGGTGGAGAGAGTATCCTCCAAAATCGTGTCTTACCACCTAAACCCAACAGTAAGACCTAGCAAAATCACAGCCTTCTCTGCTCGTGCGTGTGCCGCCTTGAGTGGAAAATTTCCCATGAGTCTTCCACAGCTGTTGTTTCTAGAGATTGAAAAAAGGTTCACTAAGAACGAATGTGGAAGATGAGCTTTCCCATTTACCTGCCTAATCCAAAAATTGTGCAAACAGGCAAGGATAGCATGATATTCCAACGATGTAATCTGACGCATCCCAATTGCCTCGTGGCGAGAGATGATGAAAGACAAAACTTCTACTACCACATAGATAAAGGAAGAGTAGCAACCATGTCCACCACCTGCACAAACAATGCAGCCGAGCTCGTAAAACATAGCCGAATACATCTGCGAGATCCGGGAAATGCTCTTGAGCCAACAAGAGCAATCCGGCAGGCTTGGTGGAGGAGTAGATCCTTCGGTCTATCACCCTATCATGAGCCACCTGGAGCAAGTGGCTCAATTAGTTAGCTTGCTTGAAAGGGTAGGGTCGATATTCTCAGTCGCCCGAGCACAAGTTCTAACCAGAACAGATCCAAGCATCCGAGATGTATCAACATCAACCCAACAGTTATTCCCTAAAATTTCACGAAATGCTGCTACCTTCTCGGTTCACTTGGAAGATGGTGAACGGGTGATGGTCCTGGCGATGTAGCATTAGGGACAAGAAGTTGTGATCAAAGTGGTTGCTGACACAATTGCTACGGCTCTCAATGCACCGGCAGTACCTGTACCAAACATTCATGGACTATAAGATGTATAGGTGTTTGTTGGAACTTCGTGTAGCCAGATTGATGTAGCCCAACATGAAGAGCTATTGGACCGACTGGTGGGAACTAGGCAACCGCTTCTGGATGTCTTTAACCTTCCAAACAACATTATTGTAGCCCAGTCAGAGCTAGTCTCGACAAGGGGCAAGAGCCTTGTTTTGGAAGGGCAACTTGAAGCTACTCAAGTTGCTTGTTAGCGCTTGGCAACTGAGGTAGCCCAATTAAGAGCCCAGCTTGCTAATCCAGCCATCCTCAACTGCAAAATCCCAACAGATGAAGCTTTTCAATAGCTTCAGCTTAAACTTCAAGTTATTGAGGATGTACGGGAGACAACGATCCTCGACAAGTCCATAGTAGATGCCCAAGCATATCACTTAGAGAAGGACTTGGCGAAGGTTCGACAGGAGAACGTACAGCTGACCGCAGAGGTTCATTGCCTGCACAATGTTGGTGCGGAAAATGAACACATGAAAACTTTCACCCACCAACAGCAGGAAGAGCTAGCTAAGGTGAACGCTGACATAAGAATGTTGGCTACTGAAAATCAAAATCTGTCAATGGAGGAGGTTCAGGCATTACGACAGAAGTTTGCAATTGAAATTGCTGCTTGGAAAAATAAGGCCCTGAAATTTGAAAAAGTCAAAAATCATTACAGTGACCAAGTGGGATTACAAAAGGAGATAAATGAGAAACACATTCAAGTCGCTAAAGCCAAGATGAACCAAGCACTCTAGCAGCTCCGAGAGGGAGGCAATGTATGGCATTCTATCTTTGATGGGTTGAATGTCTATAATAAAGTAGAAATCCATCTAAAGGAGCTGCAGATTGAGGAAATGATAGAGTACATGGAATTGACCAACCTCTGATATGCAAACTTGGCTATGCTCACAGCTGGGAGACCGCAGTCAGAATTGGAAAAACAAGTGGTTGCCTCGTATTCCCTATACAAGGGAGAGTTCCAAGCGCACAAAGCAACAAAGCAAAACTTGCAAATGGCAAACATGGAACTCGAGGTTCTCCGCACAAACTTTGAAGGCCAACGTACCATCGCGAAGGACCTGGGATAAAGAATGAATGACTACTAGCAGCTGCAGGCATCAATCCGAGCGTTCGACATTAAACGTAAGCAGTTCGTAGCTTGGTTTGTCAACATGAAAGAACTCTTTCTAGCGTTGCCATGCCCTTGGGAAGTTCCAGCTCCAGCACACATTAGAGAAGCCACTTGGACCATGAACAACCCCAGATAAAAGAAGAAAAGATGAGGGCTATCTTGGAGGCTTTTTAGCTGCCTCCAGAATTTGCAGCTGCCGTAGGGCAACCGTCATTCATGCTACCACCAATGCATGGGCCAGAGGTTGGAGAAGGTCCATCAGAACCACCATCCCCAGGGATGGTGTGATCTTCTCTAGCAATTTTGTGCATCATCCTACACAGTAGAGGCTCCAGGACCAGCGAGGTGTTCAATTTTGTCTCTGAACACTGTCATTTTTGTAATTTATCCTCCTCTATAACTTGGGCACTTGGTCAAATTCATGCTATGTTATGTGTGTGTCATGTATGTGTTTTAGTTATGTGTGTTGTAAATAAGAATCCATACCTTCCAAATTGTAAAGTAACTTGAGGAAGAGTTTTTGCTCAGTCGTGGGGGTATGATGAAGTGTCATTAAGTCATGCATCGATTGGACCACGTATACGAGGCTGTGTATACGCGGCCGCGTTGATGTGGGCCCGTCGACATGGCCCCATTTACGCAGCTGCCTATCTCAGCCTATAAATAAGAGGGCCTTCCGGCTCATTGAGGCATCTTTTAGTTAGTTGTAGTGAAGCTCTTGCAGTTTTTTTTAGCAGGAGATAGAATATTTTCCAAGAGCCCACAGTAGGTATAAGAAAAGTGATTAGCTCTTTATTCGAGTGTTGATGTATCTAAGCCCATTGGCATGATGGCAATAAAGACGAACTATTCAAGCATTCCTTGCCGCATTTGGACACTTAATGTCTGGTAACCCAGAAGTGTTAGAAGATGCTCAGAACGTGCTTAGAAGATGGGACCAGATACTTATGCTAGGAATAGTTAGAATAGAAGTTAGGATAATTATAGATTAGATAATAGTTTATTCATTACTTTCCATACCTTAAATTAGCCGCCAAAAGATATGCAAATAGATATAAAAATCATTAGCCTTAATTTCACTTAACCATCGTAAATGGAACATCACAAGTGAGATTAGAAAGACAATGACCGTTCTAACCCAAGGTTTCACTGGTTAGAGTCTAGTGTATGTTAAGTGCTTACAGTCTACGGGATTCGACCAGGTCACGTGTGAACGCCCGTGATTCATATGGTTGGGTGTAGGGGTACCTAGCCGCTCATCAATGCTGATCCACAAAATCATCTCCAATCCTTCCAAGATGCATGTGCCTTGTAGACTATTGAAAATGACTGGAAAAATCTAAAATTATTTTCAAGGACACTCATAAAGGAAGTAAAAAATTGGTATCAATCCTTGAAACTAGAATCAATTAGGTGGTGGAGTATGATGTTGGAATTATTCAATGATAAATATCAAATGTACTCCTAAGTATCCAATCTAAGAAAACAAATTCAAAGGTTGAAACAACGGAATCATGAGCCCTTGGATTTTGCTATTGCCTGATACTACTCTCTGTTGCATAGGTGTCCCGGCCATGGATACTCTCAACTTGATCAGCTTGGTGTTTCATGAGGGTTGGGTGATACTCTCAACTTGATCAGCATAGGTGGTCATGTTGTTACTTACCAATCTCACCACTACCCTCATGAAACATACCAATTGCCTTATCCAAGGAGCGATGCCACCTACTACCCTCATGCACCTATTGTTCTTGCACCTACTCCT
>MNCI01018518.1:10713-23080 GCA_015680685.1 Gnetum montanum
ATTTGCTCCCTACATCTTCATGTTTCTACTAAGAACCTTAGATTCCTGGAGGACCACCTATAGGGCGACTACCTTGTTAAATTAATTTGAATGTGTTTCCACATTTGGTGAATCCAACGTCTATTTTTTGAGAGTGTGAGGGAATGCTTAGGTTTCCCTTTCTAAGTTTATCCTTATTTGGATTTGAAGCCTTGAAATAAAGGAAGGTATTAGCAATGAAAATAGCCTCAGTGAAAATGTCAATACCTTGTTAGCATAATTCCATCTATGCCCATGTTTGTAACCCACTTTTGAATTTGAAGAAATGATTTCGATCTTCCATATCAAGAATCAATAACATGAGCTATTGAAATATGTTGATGTAATCTTCATGCTTACTTGAATGTTTCAAGGACTCAAGCTTGGTGTGCGCTACCGACTTCAAGTTCCATGGTTGGAACTATTTAACCAAAGCTACTTTGAATCTTTCCTAAATATCTACCCTTAGTTGTAGTACCCTTCTCTTGGGCACAGAGGAGGTTATGCCACCATACCGTAGCACTTCCCGTGAGTATTGAGATGCAGTGTAGACCTTTTAGGCTATAGGAACATCCTTGGTAGATAAATACATCTCCACATTATGGAAAAAGACATCAACTTTAGCGTCGCTCCTTTCACCATCATAGGACCTCGGTTCTCTTACTTTGATTTGAGCCATGACCATAGGCTCTTTTGTTAGGTGTCCTACTAGGGAGGAATTTAGGATGGTGTTTTCAATTTTCAAGTCAGATAGCTCCTTTTTTACTCTAATCAAGGCATCCTCCATAACCTTTACTCAAATAATTAGGTCATTAACTAGAGATGCTTTTTTCTATTCCTCTTGAAAGGATCTAAAGAGGTCCTTATAGAGGTTTAGCATATGATCCAAATGACACTCAAGGATCGAGACCTTTGCTTTGGGCACTTTCACCTAGTCCTTAAAGTGGAGGTCCATATTGTCCTATAGAAAGTCCATTTCTTTTAGAACATAATGCATTATTTCTACACTCTCTAGCCTAGGTGATGAGTGGTGAGGTACCCCTATGCTCAACCATATGAATACGAGCGTTCACACATGATCTAGTCAAATTCCAAGGACTAAGTGCTTATGCACCTTTATTAAACAAGGATGGGTTAGCAATGATTGTCTTCCCAAGATTACTTGTATGGAAAAATTGTATGGTTAAGTAAACTTAAGTGTACTAACTGAAATCGTCAGCATGAGGCTGGAAGGGAAAACAAATGCCGAAAGATTGTCGGAGAGACATAGCTGACCCTACCTTTGCATGAGGGCAAGCTAGAAAAGGAAATGAAGGCAGAGTGCCTTGGATGGTCTGCAGGAAAATCAACCTTGGACTTCCCCGAGCATAAGCTATGGCTAGCACTAGGATTATCGTAACTGATGATGTACAAAATGTAAATAGTGATGCACGAAATGCAAATATAGAGCGTATATAGAATTGTATTGTAAACAAAGCATAAATAGAGCAAATAATGTAAATGGAAGGAAATAATGAACTATATTCTATTTATTCACAAAAATGTGCACCGGTCAAAGTGTAGTTGCATGTGTGGATGGTAAGTCAAGCGCTAAGCCCCAAGGTGATGTGTTTACAGGTGCTTGGATGCTAGGAGTCATGTGCACCTAAGCATCCAAAGTTGCTAGTTAATGCTGCCTAAGCCATTGACCTTCAAAATTTTCAACCCCATTTATGTGAATGGATGGGGTATTTATAAGGTTTGGCTAGGCTCGGGCATGAAATTCATGGATGGAGTCAATGGCTAAGAGATGAGAGGAAAACAAATCATGTGACATGTGTTTGATGGACAGCTATGTGTGAATTGGACGTGCATAGGCAAGCTACGTTCTTGACCGGATGCACTATATCTTACAGCGTGTGTTAGTTTATGCAAGCTAGCTTATGCCCATAGAAGCACATATAATTTGGAGCGTAAGAGCTTGACAAGCTCACAAATGGTAAAAATTGACAATGAAAATGATAGTGTACAACAAGAGAATTTGACTCCGGCTCGCTTGATCCATGGATTGACTGCTCCAGGATGTTGATTTGAGTGTTTTTGTGGCTGTTTGAGGCATTTATGTTCCAAAAAATATTCCAACGTGAGTTTATTTTGTCTTGGCATGTCCTCAACATTTGTTTGGCGTGTACTCATGCTGCCAGTGTGACCTCAAGGTAACTTGATGAAAATGACACATTTCACACCAATTTTTGATCTTTTGAAGCCTATTCTTTGAATGCAACAATTTCCTAACTATGTTTGACCCTAAGGGTGAGCTACATGTTGAAAACTGAGCTTGAATGTGTCTTTATTTGAGCCACTTTTGTTAACTCACGATGGACTCATGCTCTCAATGTGACCTCAGTGTGAGCTACAAAAACTTTGCACTTTTGGACCTAAAATTTAGAATTCTAGAGGCTGGGACTTGAAGTTATCAACAATGAACCCTAAGGATGACTTGCACCTTTGAAATCAAACCATTTCGACTCGATTTTGAGGCTCTCAGAGTTGGTCAGCTGGACTCACACTACCACGTGACCACAGGGTGAGCACAGCGTGAGTGAGAACATTTGTATAATTTGGCCCAAAATTTGAACTCCTGAATGTTGATACTTGAAGTGGACAACTAGAGATCTATGAAGATGACTTTCACCCTTATATTGGACCATCTTTAACTTGATCTTGAAGTCATTGAAGTTACTCACTGAAAACAACACAAAAATTTTAGTAACACTTCCAAACAACTTGTGAGCCTCTGAAGTAGCCTCAAACGGCCCACAATGGAGCAAGCAAGGTCTCCCAGGGGTCCACAAATGACTACAACAAGTCTCAGAATCAAGAACCAAGGGTTTCAGGCCCAAAATATGCAAGTTTAGTCACACACGCTTTGGTCACACCGCCTAGCATATGACCAACGTGTGTACAACATGATCAAATTTTGGAGCCCCAAAATCATGTCCAAAAAGGCCAAATATGGGCACAAAGAGCCCCCTTGAGAATCACCAGAGTCCCCTGCAGCTCCTAGCATCTAGAACCTTGAAATTTGAGCTCAAAATCACATGTTTTAAGCCACTTTCAGCTGGTCACGCTGGGGTCATGCTGAGGTCACGCTGCACAGCATGACCATAGAGTGACAAAAAAATAGGGTTAATGAACCATTTTCAGACATCATCCTAGACATCTAGGTAACCACCAGGAATAAGTAGCAATTGTACATGTTCACAGGCTTCAAAAAATCACAATTTGGACCTCAAACGTGGCATTTTCAGTTGATCATGTTGAGGTCATGATGTGTAGCATGACCACAACGTGACCAAATCAAATGGGCCCAAAACAATAGCATAATGGAGTTAAATTCAGCATCCAGGCCACCATGGAGAGCAAGCAATAGTTGAACATCAACAAATAGGCATTAGCATCCAAAAATTAGCTCAAAATAGGGCATAAACACTTGGTGACGCTGAGGTCACATTGGGCAGTGTGACCACAGTGTGACCAATAAAAAGTATGTCAAAATAGCCTCCAAATCAGCTCAAAATAGACGTGTAGAACCCTATCTACCTCAAGCATGCAGATCCACTCTGAAAATGGATCTCACAGGTCAAAAATTGGCTCAAAATGGATCGTAAACATTGGACACGTTGATGGTCATGCTTGCACGTTGATGCTAGCATATGCACAATGTAAACACTAGGACGTTGGGATGTTGGACGCCAAACGTTGACGCCAGGACATGCTACAGACAGACCAGAGCCATATCCATGCACATTGGAGGCCTTGGCAGAGCAAAAATAGCATAAATCTACAGATTCGGAGGCCAGACATCCGGATCCACTCTTGTACTTTAACATTCTTTGTACATTTTGCATTTTTCAGCATATCAAGCTCTTACACTGTGGATTACACATGCCAGTGTAAGAGATCTTGGTCATGCTGCACCCTGTACATTGTAAAATTCTATGCATCTAGTCAAAACATTCAGACCTATCGCCTGATTTGCATTTCCTGCATCCGATAACTATGGATCTTCCACACAAATCCGAATCCCATGCTCAAACCTGCATAAATACGCTGATCTCACACTAAACCAGGGTTGGAAATTTTGGGGGCATCAAGATCTAGAAGGTTGGAAATTCGAAACACACAAGAGCATAGAACGCTGGGTAAATTCCACCATACAAAACTTGGTCACACTGAGAAACTTTCAGCATTCAAATCTCACATGTCAGACACTTTGGGGCCAAAAACCTGCACTCTCCCAACGTCTATAACACCTTTCACATCAGGGCAAAATGTTTGCCTTGCAATTATTCTACAACTACGTTCTGACCAATGCACTTCTTTGTAATTTTCAATCAATACAAATAGTTACATTTTTACAAATCATATTTATAGTTTACATTATTTTCTGTTTACACTGTTTACATCTTTTTCATGCGTGTTCACGTTTACATTTGCATTTCTTTATATTTGTTTATGATAACTCAACACACTGCCATTGCGTACACTAGGGAAAGTCCTTGTTTGATTTGCGCACAGACCATTCAAGGCACTCTTCCTTCATTTATTTCCAACTTTCCCTCATGCGGAGGTAGGGTCTACTGTATCTCTCCAAAGATCTTTAGGCATTTTTCTTCTTCCAGCCTTACACTGATGATTTTGGATAGTACAATTTTTGGTGCTAGAAGGAGGATGCTTCTGTTTGCATTTCATTTGACTGTATGTAGCATCCAGCATCTGGCATACAATGTCCACACATTGACCATCACTAGTTCACGTTGTTCAAAACTCTCCATAAAGTTCACACGTTGTACCCCAGCGTACACATGATTTCCTCAGCCTGCAGATGCTGTCCCCTACTCATAGACTCCATCTAAACTATGTTCTTGACTTGCACATGCTAACCTCTATTGGCACATGCTACACTTAGCATCCAGGACGCTGTCCTCTACCTCCACATGCTGCCCTCTGCTAGCACACACTATAGACTCTGTCCAGAATCCTATCCTTGGCATACACACACTGTGCTCAGTGTACACACGATATGCCTTAGCCCACACATTGTGCCTAAGTCACACACACTATGCCTGAGCCCCAGACACTATCCCTTAGCCTCAAACATTGTACCTAGTTTCCACATGCTAGACAGTTGGTCGCGCTCCAGACTTGTCATGTTGCACACGCTGCAGTCTAGTCACATTGCACACGCTACACATTGCACACATTTCACCCTCAGCCTAGACCACACGCTGCACTTGTTGCCTCGTTGCCTTGTCTGTACATTGCCCTGTCACACATCACCATGGAGTCTTCCCAGATCTTCAACAAACATGCCCACATAATCCTCACACAAGAATAGTATAACTACATCTATGTGAAGATTCAGGCCAACCTTCCCATTGACCACACAGAGAAGGAAGCGAAATGAAACTTTGAGTGCATATACATGGGGGATCATGAAGTCACTCCCTCTGTATATGACACCATCCCCCTTTTTGAGCCCCAACACCGACTCATCTCCTAGCTCCTTATGGAAAAGAGCCAAAACTCACGGCAACTGACTGAGGAGCCCCAAAACCAAGATGAGGAAGATGACTTTGCGGCACAATCTAAACATGAGGATTCATATTACACCCTCACTCCTCGTGCCTACTTGACCCCATCATTCCACCCTCGCATGGGACAAACAACCCCTCACCAAGTGTCAAAGAGCACACAAACATCGGTATCCTGATAGAGATTACCCACATCCATCTCCACCCAGTACATACCGCATGTGCAAACACATGGAGCCCCTTTCATCACTTCAGCTCCACACATCCAGGGTGTCACTTCACAGTTTGTGGCTAGGCAAGGAAACATACCCCTTGTTCAACAATCCACACACTTCAATGTGTCACACCCCACAACCACAACTCTGAACGTTGCTCCATAGCCACAAATGACAACCCAACAATCTCCCCAACCAACTGATCTACCTACTGCCGAAGAGTGGGTAGAAGCTAAAAAAATGATGCAAGCATTATTTGAAGAGGTAAAGCACCTCAAAAAGGTATACACTGAACAAGTTAAAGTACTGGACTTCTACCAAGATGATCCAATTGGCTCTTCAGTGCCATCGTTAGGTTTATCCAAGGGAATCACACTCCCATAGTTAACCAAATACAACGGGAAGGGAGACCTGAACACTCACTTGGTAACATTCTGATCAGAGACCCTATTGCTTCAAGCTTGGCCCCATGTAATCCTACACGTGTTTTCCATGTCCCTAATGGGCAGTGCCTTAGACTAGTACCGAGCCCTACCACATAACTCTAGATCCTCTCTCGAGGATTTGTTACATCAGTTTATGACCCGGTTTAAGTACAACCTCCAACCTGAGGCCACACTGGACACTCTGCTATAGGTAAAACAAGAACCACTAGATCCTGTGTAGAAGTTCATTCAATGATGGAGTGTAGCCCTTAATGAACTTCATGAGCCCATCCTTGAAACGTATTTGCTTACGATTCTAAAGGGAGATTTGAATGACTTTGTTAAGTCAAAACTGTACTACCTAAGCACTCAAACGTTGAGCCAAGCCTTCACGTAGATCAAGAACATTGAACAAGCTACACAAACCAGCAATGATCCTGCCTATGTGGCTTACAAGAACCAACCCGTTTCCAAATAAAAGACAACAATGGAAACTATAGCCGTAAGCACAAAACCAACAAACACCAGTACCAACCCTCCTGCAATGACAAGGGCCAAACCAAGGCCCAAATTTTAGCGTAAGGATCACTCTAAGTATACGCTGCTACCCATGTGACCCTTTGAACTACTAGAGAAACTCCTCAAAACTAGGAAAATCCAATAAAAACAAGTAGTGGAGAATGCCCACTGAATACCCGACAGGTACTGTGAGCTACTAAGGAACCCCACCTTAGCAGTGCCAAACGAGCCCCCGGTCCCATGACACTTCAAGTTAGATCAATTCTGTCACTACCACCAGATGTCTGGTCATAATACCAACAACTACCATGCCTTACAGGATGATCTTCAGACAATGATACAATGGGGCCAACTCAACATCAACAACCTGAGTCAACCTAGCATAGATGATGCCTCCTATGTCATAAACTCCATTAGCATAGGAAGCAAACCCAAACCTGTGTAGCAACCTTTCATGATCCATGTGCCTCTCAGTAAGGCAACGATCCCCTCCACCTCCACGAGCAACAGGCCTCCCATTATCATCCAGGTGCCACCTTGAGCACCTGCAAAACCTTTCATGGTCAAAGTACCACCGCAATCGTCTACTAAGATGTTAAACTAGCATGATGCACCAACCACAACCACAAAGAAACCTTTCATCATCAAGGTGCCACAACAAGCTAGTCAAACACCAACGACTCCTTCCAAACTACCATTTTTCATAAAGGTATCACCACGTGATGGCCCCTCACCTACCTAGAGCCCAACTGTAGGCAACATCTCAATCTCTTCTCCCTCGAGAGTCAACCTTGCCAACAACATGGGTAAGCCTACCAAATGGTATCAGAAGAGGAAAAATGAATAATGAACAACATCCATAGACAAAACAAAGGCCACACCAAGCAAGCAACAATCAAACCCTGGGGCCCCTGCTCCTAATCTCAAGCAAACCAGGCCCAAGCCCTCTACGTAAGAGGCCCATCCCTCAACCCACACGAAGGAAGCCAAAGTCAACACAACGACCAACAACATAGACTTCGTAGCTGCACTAGCCCAGGTAAAACAAACACTCAAATAGAAGAACACAATGATGAGCTTGTACGACTTGGTCATGACTTTAGCTGCTCACCGCAAAGCCTTGGCTCCAATGTTAACATCCATTCCCATTATGGAGGACATCCCTGCAAACGAAGAATCCATCCGTGCAAATATTTCGCAACACACACCACAAGGATTAGGTTCAAACACCTTAGCCTTTCGTGACGATGTAGTTAAAGTTAACCCCGAATGAGGTGAGCTCATAACAGCTCCATTGTCGATTAGCGTATGTGTTGGGAAATGTACCATTCGTAGAGTGCACGTTGATGACGGTGCGACAACAAACGTAGCTTTATAATTTGTCATTGACAAACTAGGAATGGTAGACGAGATCATGCCAATGAAAACCACGTGTTTAAAATCCTTCAATGGATCACGTGTCATAGTTAAGGGCACAATAAACTTAGCCTTTGTGGTAGGAGAAAAATTCCCCACCAGTGCAGAGTTCACTATCATAGAAGAGATGCCAAGTTTCAACATGATTCTTGACAGACTTTGGCTAGCCTAATAATGGACCGTTTCCTCACCAATACATCAAGAAATCCACCTTCCATACGAAGGTGGATAAGTCAACATACATGGTGATAACACTCCCTTTCAAGCCATCCACAACATAGACATGTCACAAGTCTTGAAAGAAGATTCTCTTGATGGAACACCCACGGCAACAAACACAACACCTAGAGCTAAAACACCTGAACGAGTGGTAAAAACTAAAAGCCTCCTAGAGCAACCAAAACCTAGCAAGCCTCCTAAACCACATCTAGATAGGAAACAACCACACGATCAAGGCTCCCTTGTGGCCAAAAACATGTATGATCCCCACCCACTCTTCACCTTTGTTCATTGTGCATACATCACCTTCATTTGCATTGTACTAGCTTACATGTTTACATGCAGCCCGAAAAGGCCTTAAACTAGCTTGTGGCCCGAAAAGGCCTTAAACTAACACATGGCCTGGTACGGATTTAAATTGCCATGCATGGCCTAAAAGACCCTAAAATACATCTTTTCACATTGTTTTCTATTTTTCTTGTGCATTTAGGTGCTTTTTTTATCAGTTACTACTTGACATTGTGTTCTCTAGTTTCTTCTTTTGTAGGATCACCTAGATGTATGTGCATGCATCCACACATCATCCTAGCGTCATGACAGTAAAGTGATACCACAGAACATCCTGGCGTTATGATGATAAACTGACACCATAGAGCTTTATCTGAAATGACAATAAACTAGCACTCATCCAGCATGACATTAAACTGCCACACTCATCTGCCAGAGTCTACTAAGACTATAAACTAGCTTGCCTCTTCATAGTTCGAGAAGACTATAAACTAGCATAGCATTATTTGCTACGACGATAAACTGGCAAAGTCCAACAAGTTATGACATAAAACTAATCCATGACAGTCTGCTAAGACTATAAACTGGCAACATCATCACTGGCCTACGAATCTACTGCTGCATTCAACCGCCTGTGCTCATCAAACCTTGCTGCACAAAACTGATGTTGTTCAACATTTTTCTTACTTGAAGCTCCACACAGTGGCTCCATTCCACCAACTTCATTCAGGTCTGAAGTATTTAAGCTAACATCACTTGTGGTTTTCTTGTCTTCTTGGAGTTGTGTTTGTAGGATGACACTCTGAGGTGTTCGCACATGGATGCACTTCATCATAATCATAAGGTACCACATTGTTCCTGACGCCTGCAACTGGGTCAATCAAAACATTTACAAGTACATTTCTTACTCTTGATGCATCCCCTATCCTCCGTCCATCAGTTACATACCATTCATCCCCAAAACTCTCGATGTGTTGTTTCTCACTGTAACTCTCTAAGCAGT
The DNA here is from genome assembly GCA_015680685.1 of Gnetum montanum. Taxonomy (NCBI): domain Eukaryota; kingdom Viridiplantae; phylum Streptophyta; class Gnetopsida; order Gnetales; family Gnetaceae; genus Gnetum; species Gnetum montanum. The sequence goes on from MNCI01018518.1 coordinate 20,393, forward strand.
GGCAACACAAAACGATTCACAACACATGATGACAAGCATGAGTAGAACACTAAAAAAATGTTCTTTTCAAAAACAAAAAGAAAAAAAGAAGAGAAAAAATCTACAACAAGACCATTGACACTTCCCATACAGGCCCTAGGCGGGAAGGAAGTTGTCCTAAAGGAAACACTCATGTCTTAAATAATCATGTTGCATCTCACCATGTGGCTTTGGCAGTTAACAATGAATTCCCTTAAACATGGCACAAGGATCTCATTTCTCCAAGGGACACAATTCCTCACTACATGGCTTTGGTTGTTTACAATAGGTCCCCTTAAACATAGCACAAGGGTCCTGTTTCTCCAAAGAACACACTTCCCATGCCTTGGTTCCAAGTTCGGTAGATACCGACTATTGATAGGGACCAACATGACTTATTCAGATGTGAGCATCCCTCTCCCGCATCCCTCTCTTGCAGTCTAAATGAAATGAGCCTATGATCAACCCTTGATCCCTCCCGGTCACAACCTACATGTACTCCTAAACATGGTGCAATGACATTCGACCATGGCCAACGGATAGTGTTGGATGCCAAGTTGATCATGGTGTTTTGTACTTCTTTGTCGATGCCTCTCGGGTAGATTCCTCTAGGCGTCAACAAAGAGGGGCCAATGAAAACACTACAAAAATTTCAGTAACACTTCCAAACAACTTGTGAGCCTCCAAATCAGCCTCAAACAGCCCACAATGGAGCAAGTAAGGTCCCCTAGGGGCCCACAGATGACTACAGCAAGTCTTGGCATCAAGAATCAAGGGTTTCAGGCCCAAAAGGTGCAAGTTTGGTTACACACACTTTGGTCATGCTGCCCAGCGTATGACCAGCTTGTGTATAGTGTCACCAAACTTTGGAACCCCAAAATCATGTCCAAACAGGCTAAATTTGGGTACAAAGACCCCCCTTGAGCATCACCGAATTCCCCTGCAGCTCCTAGCATCTAGAACCTTGAAATTTGAGCTCAAAATCACATGTTTGAAGCCACTTTCAGTTGGTCACATTGGGGTCACATTGAGCTCACGCTGCACAACATGACCAAATAAAAAAAAGGGCAAATCAACCATTTTTAGGCATCATCTTCAACATTCAAGAAACCCCCAGGGATAGGCAGCACTTGTACATGTTCACAAGCTTTAAAAACTCACAATTTGGGCCTCAAACATGGCAGTTTCAGTTGGTCACACTCTTCAACATGACCAAACCAAATGGTCCCAAAAAAATAGCAAAATGGAGTCAAATTCAACATCTAGGACACCCTGGAGAGTAGGCAATAGTTGAGCATCAACAAATAGGCATCAACATCCAAACATTAGCTCAAAATAGGGCATAAAGACTTCGTCATGCTGAGGTCACACTGGGTAGCATGACCATAGTGTGACCAACCAAAAGTATGTTAAAATAGCCTTCAAATTAGCTCAAAATAGACGTGAAAAACCCTCTCAACCTCAGACATGAAGATCCACTCTGAAAACAAGTCTCACAGGTCAAAAATGGGCTCAAAATGCATCATAAACATTGGACATGCTGATGGTCATGCTGGCACGTTGATGCCAGCATATGCACAGCATAAACAATGGGACACTGGATGCTAGATGTTGATGCCAGGACACACTGCAAACACGCCAGAGCTAGATTCATGCAGACTGGAGGCCTTGGCATAGCAAAAATAACATAGATCTATAGATCCAGAGGCCAAACATCTAGATCCACTCTTGTACTTTAACATTCTTTGTACATTTTGCATTTTTCACCGTATCAAGCTCTTACGTTGTGGATTACACATGCCAGTGTAAGAGATCTTGGTCATGCTGCACCCTATACATTGTAAAATTTTATGCATTCAGTCAAAAAATTTACACCTGTTGCCCGATCTGCATTTCTCACATCTGGTAATCATGGATCTTCCACATAGATCCAAATCCCATGCTCAAACCTGCATAAATACCCTGATCTCACACTAAACTAAGGTTGGCTATTTTGGGGGCATCAAGATCTAGAAGGTTGGTAATTTGAAACACCATACAAAACTTGGTCACACTGAGCAAATTTTGAGCATCCAAATCTCACGCATCGGACACTTTGGGGCTAGAAACCCACACTCTCCCAGCGTCTGTAACACCTTTCACATTGGGGCAAAACATTCGCCTTACAATCATTCTGCAACTACATTCTGACCAGCGAACTTCTTTGTAATTTTCAATCAATACAAACAGTTACATTTTTGCCAATCATATTTACAATTTACATTATTTTCTGTTTACGCTATTTACACCTTGTTTGTGCTTGTTCACGTTTACGTTTGCATTTGTTTACATTTTTTACGATAACCTAGCGCACTGCCATTGCGTATGCTAGGGGAAGTCCTTGTTTGATCTACGCGCAAACCATTCAAGGCCCTCTACCTTCGTTTATTTCTAGCTTACCCTCATGCGAAGGCAGGGTCCACTGTATCTCTCCAGAGATCTTTAGGCATTTGTTTTTCTTCCAGCCTTATGTCGATAATTTTGGATAGTACACTCACACTGAGGGAAAGGTCAACTTGGCAAGCCCAACGTGAGTTCCATGCCTTAGTGAAATTTTTTTCTCCCAAAAGCTACAAAGGCTCTGATTTGTTATTGTTTCAAAGTGTTAGGCCAAAATTAGTGGTGTTTAAT
>MNCI01018519.1:6832-22666 GCA_015680685.1 Gnetum montanum
AAGGTCAACTATACGAACTACGAACCCATCAAGTCCAAGAGCTTGTTAAGCAGGTAGCAAAAGAAGAAGGAGATATGGGTAGATGGGAGAGTGTTGAAAAACATCAACGGGACCAAAATCTCAACTTAACAAAGGTCCATGATCATAAAAAGGAGAAATCAACCAATCACAAGGAGAAAGAATCATCTTTTCCAATACAACAATCATTAGAAGAAGTCAAGGAAAATATCAATAAGGTGCTGGAATGGATGTATCAAAAGTGTGGAGAATTTATCAACAATATTGGAGATAGAGTTTTGACAACCCAAGAGGCAGGAAAAAACATTAGACAATCAGAAAGAAGGGATAAGGGAAATAAGAACTCAACTGCCAATCATACATATGAATGCAACATATGTCTATATGATCACCCCAAAGGCCAATGCCTAATATTGTTACATTTACATGAGCATTGGGAAAACACATTACATCTAGAGTTCGTACAAAGATACTGTGTTCGATCACAGTGGCAACAATCCCAGTCATGGGGGAGACCACCACTAAATTGGAGACATCCTTTGTATCATCCAAATCCAAATGATTATATTGTTCAACATCTTGTTTCTCCAACTGGGCCAACGCACTTTATCTCACCACAGTACCATTCTCCTCAATACTGTCAGCCCATACCTTCCACACAACCACCACCTCGTGCACCTTATACTCCTCCTAACTTTCAAAATTCTCATCCTTTCCCTCCTTCCACAATGCCACCAACTATTCCTAAGGTACTTGCACTACAACAACAACCCATGAACATCACTTGTGTTACTACTTCCAACAGCAATGAGAAACCTTAGCAACATCAAAAGTGACCCTTCTTTAAACATGGCCATAAGAAGGGACAACACAATTTCGAGGCCACTACATCCTCCAACTCAACACAAGCCCAACACTGTGGTGCACCCTTATCTTCAAATCTAATGCCTCATGTTACTTCATCAGGACCACCAGCTAACACTCCAACAACCATACGACCCAATGAACACAGTCATGGAAGGCATCATCCCGATCCTTGCATACCATATAATGATACTAAATATCATAGTCAGTCAACTCGTAATCCAGGAACTACATCACATAAGTTGCCCCACTATGCTTACTATAACCCAGTTTGTGAAACCCAATGGGGTAAGTATGGCCAAGTTCCAATACTTCCAACATGCAAGGATCCTCATCGTCAATTATTAATCCTTACCATCCTCAACCGTTTATCTATGAGGGATATCCCCCATTCTAATAGCAAGCAAGATTAATAAATACTTTTCATTTTCTTTAATTTTACAACTTTTTGTTTTCTAGTTTTTCATTTTTAAATTTCTTGTTTTATCTTTTTGTCTTTTTGTCTCTTTACATTTTTATAAGTAATCTCATCTACAAATAAAACACTCATGTGGATTGTTGGTTGAGGTGTGTTCTATGTTGTCGAGTCTCAAATGATCAATTATTTGGATAGTGAGCCCATTACACCCACTCATCCATTCTACAAATAAGAGGTTCTATTTGAGGGTACAGTGATATTCTTGACATTTTTTAAAACTTAAAATTAATTTTGTGTTCATTGTACCTTGAATGAAGAAGGATGGATCAAGAGGGAATGATTAGGGTGTGACATCAAGGGGACTTGCGGATTCTCTTTGGTGACATTTGTGGGAGTTATCATGCAACGTGGCTGTACTAAGATCCTTATATATCTAATGAAAAATGGGAGTAAGAGTAATCAAGAGGGCACTCAAAAATCCAATGCTGTTCTAGGGGTCCCACTGGAAAGACATGTACCCATGCCTAAAGGTTGGCGGCTTCTTTGGATTTAGTAATCAGAAAAAAAAATAAAGGAAGTGCCACAAAACAAAAATCACTCCTCCCTTGAACAAAATGCCAAGTGATCATACACCTTGTTGTTATGGTACTCTCATAGTTTCTCCTCATGAGATGAAACAATGCAATGTCACTGATTAGAGGAATGGACTTGGTCTGAATCTTGGAATGATGGGTTAATGACACCTTAATCATGCTTTACATGCAGGATTCACTGTGCCTGGGGGTTAGTTACCTCATGTCCCAATCTCTACAATCCCTTCTATACTTCATCTCATCTCACCGTCCATGTAATTGTAGCTCGTGTTGTGTGTGACATAGAATTCTTACCTCATTCCAGTGATAATTACATGTGTGTGTTTTATGAAATCACTGCAGATTACATTTAACCCTTCTAGTGCCCACGGACACTTTGAGTGTGGTTACACAAGGGCATTATAGGTTAGAACCTACTTTGGGGAGGATCCACTTGTGTAATCTTTTGTAATCTTTGCTTATGATACAACTCACACCCACAATTTCTTACCCTCAGCCTATTTTTCATAACATTCTTTCCTTATTATCATTATCCCTCTAAATCAATGTTCCTATGAACCATCACATCACCTTTTTCTTCCATCCGAGGTCCTTATTGATAAATACCACACCATCATAATTTTTGTGCCTTCAAAACTAGTTGAATGACCTTGGAACGCTTTAACAATCATCCAAATGTCCTTAGTTTACATCATTTAATTTCAAAGAAATATTAAAAATTTGGTACATTCTCTAAGTGCCCTAACTTCGATGAAAATATATATACATGACCCCCCTGTGCTAATCAACATCATTTGCAACTGTTCACGCAAGGGAAGTTTTTCAAATTCCTCTCTACGACTCGTGATTGCACATCCCTTGCTTTCATATTCATAACTCGCTCGCTAGTACTCTAATTTTCATTCCCTCTAAACCTACTTGAACCTAGAGTGTTTAGCTTAGTCGTGGGGGAGGGGCACATGCCAAATAGCATATAAATTTTTTGAAATTCATCATCGCCTAAAGGAAATATTTAAGGGTAATTAGTTGTAAAATTAAGAATAGAATGTGTCAAAAATAATTTCATCCCCTTAGCTATACCAAAAAATTAAATTTGGAAACCACCTAAGCAAAAAAGGACTCAACATTATAATCTTTCGGGGACATGGTTCTTCCAATAATTAACATCACAAAGAAATAAAGTAAATCTATTAAGGCAACCAGTAAGGTATAACCTAACTTTGGTAACAAGCTTACTAACGATTGGTCCCATGTAATTGTAGATGACCCCAAAATGCGGACAACAGGAAGGTCTTGCTCAAGGTGTGATCAAACAAGCTATGAGAGGTGAAGGACAAGTTCCTGCCGAACAACATGTAGAATAGGAGGAACAATCATTTAGTATACATCAAGAATACCCTGCTATTGTACAATCAAGGTAGGCAAAAGGAGGAGCTACTACAACATCTGAATAGGGAAGATCTCTCATGCTGACCTAGGATTGTATTCAGACCATCCATGAAAGGTCCATATTCATTTTAGTGATCATGGAATCACCTCAAAGGATCCCTAGTATGGCCTACCATCTCTAAAAGTGGTGCCTGGTACTTAGGGGAAACGTACCAATTTTGGCACAATAAAGAAGAAGGCACCATGGTTAACAATTGTGGTGTGAATGTTGACTTCTCTGTTCAAGCCATTTCAGAAGTATTAGACCTTCCAAATACAGGGCCAAAAGTTGCTTAGAACTAGCTGGACACTTTTAGAACTGAGCAACTTAATAAACTGTTGATAGAGAATAAAAAGGGTGGCAGAAGAAAAAGAGAAGGCTGACTCGGATTCCTCTATGGTAGAAGCGCAAACCTACATGCACACCAAGGCACTCAAGGCCTTACAAGAGGAGAAACTCCAGGCCATACTTCAACGCCATAAAATCCCAAGACCTGAAGCACAAGAAAAGGGAAAGATACCTATACAAGAGCCAGCGCCACTAGGAACTATATGAGTTCCACTAATTTTGTAATCATAGGATTTTCTTTTATGTTGTATCTCAATTTTGTTTTGACTCCACACTGCAGCATGAATCCATCCTAGTCATTTAATAATCCCATACCTATCCACTGTGTAATCAATGGAGCTTGTTCTCTTTGTAACTCGAGGACGAGTTTTCATTCAGTCGTGGGGGTATCATGAGTCATGAATTTTCTGGCTGTGATATCGCTGTCGTGATATCACAGCCATGATATCGCAATGGCTGTGATATGACTGTACGCAATATCGTAGCCGTGATATCACATCAGTCATGATATCGCATCAGCCATGATATCACATACGCGATATCATGACCTACCAAAATGTCTATAAATAAGAGGTGGCTTTCCCCATTTTAGGCATCCAGTTTAGTCCCTTAGTGAAAATTTGGCAGTTTTATCCCTTCAGAGATAGAATTATTTTCCAGGGTCTACTCGTAGTGTGGTGAATGTAATTGTACAACATCCTTTATTTGAGTGTGACTTACTTGGACATGCACATGACTGGAAATAAAGATCGAGATTACTTCATCATTGTAGCATTCACTTAGTTTAATTAATTAATTATTTAATTGTTATTTACTGCTTTCTTAGTTAAATCTTTCTCACCATTAAACTCCTATTAAAACACAGAATGAGTACGACTTGATTATGAGCATTTAAGTGTGACTACTTGGTAACCCAGTAGCGTACCTAGGATTTATGCTTGGTAATCCTAGTGGTAGTTATGCACGAATTTCAAGATGTGTATGGATAATCAAGGAACGGATGCTCATCGCACTTAGGCTAGTTTAGATTCTCTTACCCTTTTCCTCCTAGCTTAGTTAATATTATTTTCCATTACCTTTAGGAGTAGCATTAGGTTAGAACACATCATACACCTAACTTTGGACTAAAGCATACATGACAAAGATAATAATAGTCTAGGTGGGAAGACAATGAACTACAAACTAAGGCTAATTATCTAGGTGCCACAACTAGTCCATCTACGGAGTTCGACCGGATCATGCGTGTAACGCTCATATTCGTATGGTTGAGTGTAGGGGTACCTCGCCACTCATCAATGTTGATGATTAATTCATGTTTTAAAATGTTGAATTAAAATTTAGATTTCAGTTTAAGTTCAATTTTATGTTGTAATGTTTAGCTAGATTGTGGTATTGGAAAGCTATATTAGCATTGTATTTTTCTTTTTTTTTTCTTGATATAGAACAACTATTATTTATAATTTTTATGTTGTGTTTCTTATCATGCAATTATATTTGATGGTTATGCAATGTTAGTATCCAACTTTTTTTGGATGTTAATGTATTCTCTACTATTATTAGTTTTATATTTACAATATAATTATATATTGTTACTAGTATAATTTGTATTTTTAGATTAGATATTAGAGATTTATACTATTTTTCCTTAGTGTACATGTTAGGTTTGGAGCATATGTGGCTATTATTACTATCTTGTGAACATTTTACATTTTGCTATATTTTTCTCTATTCCCAATGTGTCCATTTTATAGATTCCTACTACTTTGCTTGTCATAATTTCTTGGAATCTATTCCATCTTTATTATGTAGTGATTTATGTTTTTCTACATTTTGTATAATTATATAAGTAATACCTTTCTAGCCTATTCTAGGTTAGTGAGGTATTACAAGTTGGTATCAAAAGCTAAAGGTTTGGCAAGTATTCTTGGATTTGTGATATAGGATGTAGCCAATAAGGACGTTTGAAGCTCTCAATAGAGAAAACATCAATCAAACACATGAAAAAGTCTCTCAAAATGATGTGTTAAGGGATATGATTGCTTATTTAAGGAGTCAAAACCAATCTAATGTTGGCAACAATGGAGAGTTCTAATCTAAAAACTCCAACACTGGTGGTAGGCCCATTGAGAAAGCACTCATGGAGTAATTAAGAGGCTAATTCCTATCTTTGATGGTGCATAGAATCTTGTAAATACCTTGAATTGGTTATGTGAGGTGGAAGAAGCATTCAAAGCCATGACTTGTGCTTTAGTGCAACAAACTTGAGTGGTTGTCTATTAACTAAAAGGTATGGTCAATCATTGGTGGCAAATAACCAAGGTCACCAGAGTTTGGGAACATCCAAAATAGAGTGGATTGATTTTTTTAAAACCTTCAAAGAGAGGTATGTGTCTAAAGAGTTTTAGAAGGACCAAGGCTAATGAGCTATCCAACTTGGAGTAAGGAGATTTGATTGTTTTAGAGTATGATGTTAAGTTCCTCTAATTGATACAATTTGATCCCCACTTATAGGATGATGAGAAAGAGATGATCATATTCTTTGTTAATGGACTAATTAAACCTATATATGTGGGCTTACTTCTTCTTATTTTGACTAAGAATGATGTAGCTTGTACCAAGGCATTTGCTATCAAGCAAAGGATAGGATTGGGTAAGAGAAAGAAGCCATATTAACTTAAAAAGAGATATTATCCTATGATTATAGCATGAAGCTCTAAGTAGGCAAGGGCTTTTGCAATAAGTAGTAGCAATGAAACTTCTACATGCTTTGCTTGTGGCAAAGTTGAGCATTTTAGGAGCTAGTGTCTAAACTAACATGAGTGTGATAGACTAGGACATAGAGGATGGAAGTGCTTCACTAAGAAAGCTAAGGATCAAGCTACTAGATTACATAATACATGGGACAAGAAAACTTAGAACAAAGATGCAAGCCTTAACCATAGAGTTTATGCTCTAATAGATAAACCATTGGAAAAATAACCTATCATTGTTATTGATACTATAGGTAACATTGGTGGTTTTTGTTTATTGATCTTGTTTAACCTTGATGCTAGCCATTCTTTTGTGGACCTTAGAATTATAAACTATTTACATATTAAATCCATAACCATATTTTCTTCCTTAACTTTTTAGATATTCCATTCTCCTAGTATGGTAGTTTTAGAAATTCTATATTCAGCAAAAGTGATGATAGAAGGTAACATGTGGTTTAGTAAAATGTTGGTGATAAGTCTTGGAGAGTATGTTGTGAAAATTGAAATGGATTGGTTGGCTAAGTTTGGTGGATAGTTGGATTACAAAAATAAGATCATCATACTTATTTCTACAAGTGGAAAAGAAGTTACAATCCAAGCTAATAGGAGATAAATTAAACTTGACCTAGTAACAACTAAGAAGTTTCACTAGTTACTTAAGCACAGTTACAATCGTTACATGATCTCAATGAATGAAGAGCCTAAGCAAGAGATAGATCAAGTTTTAGTAATTCAATATTTTTTAAATTAATTTAAGAAAAAATTACCCAAAGTGCCCCACTCAAGAATATTGAGTTTGAAATTATACTTATACCTGGAACTCAATTAATTTTGAAGGCACCTCATATAGACTGTATCCAATAGAGTTAGTAGAACTTAAGGTGCAGATTTAGGAGTTGTTAGATAAGAGCATTATTTGACTAAATTTTTTAACTTAGGATACACTAGTACTCTTTATGAAGAAGAAGAATTATAGTTTAAGATTATGTATTGATTACAGACAACTGAATCAAGTGACAATTAGGAACTAGTATCTTTGATCTAGGATTGATGACTTGTTTGATTAATTGAGAGAAGCTAAGATGTTATACAAGATTGAATTGAAGTCTAGATATGACTAGGTTGGGGTGTAAGAGGAAAATTACCCAAAATAAATTTCAAGATAAGGTATGATCATTATGAGTTCTTTGTAATGCCTTTTGAACTCACTAATGTACTAGCTATTTTCATGCACTTTATGAATAGTGTGATGAATTATTATTTAGATTAATTTTATGATTATCTTCATTGATGACATTATAATGATGAAGTATAGCATAAGGAGAACTTGAGAGTAATGGTGCAAATCTTAAAGAAATACTAGTTTTATCTACATTCTTCCAAGTGTGCATTTTGAAAAACAAAAATACAATTTCTTGGACATATGGTTTTGAAAGCAAGTATATCTATGGATCCTTCTAAGAAAGTAGTGATCAAGGATTGGCCTATTTTAACTTTAGTAAATAAAGTTAAAAATTTCTTGGATCTAGCAAGATACTTTAGGAAATTTATAGAGGACCTCTCTAAGATTTTATCCCCTCTACACAAGTTTTTCAACAAAGACTATGTTTTCTCTTGGTCAGATGCTTATTAGAAGGATTTTAAGGAGCTAATGTAGAGATTGATCTCAAAATCTAGCATGATTTCACTAATTTCTAGTAAGTGTTATGACATGTACATAGATGCTTCAAAAGAAGGTTTAGGTAGTTTTCTCATGCAAGAAGGGAAAGGGGTGGCCTATGCTTCTAGATAGCTAAAATCTCATAAGATCAATTATCCAACTCATGATTTAGAACTTGGTGCCTTTATATTTGCTCCTAAAAGTTATAAACACTATTTATATGATGAATAAATTACATTTAAAAAAAATCATAATATTTTGTAGTATATTATGAATCAACTAGAGCTAAATATGAGATAGAGATGATGGATAAATTAGTTAGTAGAATTTGATTTCAAAGTGTAGTATCACCTAGGCAAAGAAAATAAGGTGATGGGTCTACTAAGTAGGATAGTTAGGAAACTCTATAGCCTTACTATTTATGCCTAATCTTAAAGATGAGATAACACCTTAGCATATTTTCAATTTTTGGTGTTAGGAAAAAATGATACATCTTTCTTCATTAGATTCAATATTCTCAATTGATAGTTCTGGAGTGTTGAGATTTAAGAACAAGGTATTTGTCCTTGTAGTTATAAGATAGAAGTTACTTGATAAGGCTAACTTAAGTAATTATTAGATTTAGCCAAGTAGTGATAAGATGCATCATAATATCAAGAGATAGTATTGGTGGTTTGATATGAAGAAAGATATTGGTGAATGTGTAGCTAAATATTTGGTGTGTCAATAGGTGAAAGTATAGCATTAGAGGATTGGTGATTATTTTCATTTACATAACATTCTAGTGTGGAAATGGGGCATGGAATTTGTGACTAGATTGCCTCATACCATAAGTGAGAGGATTTCATCCTCATGGTGGTAGATGATTTAAACAAATCTTTTCACATTTTGACTACAAAAGTAATAACTAGTGTAGAAGAGAACATCTAGGTGTTCCTATTAGACATTGTTAGATTGCATGAAGTCCTAAATAAGATTTTGTCAAATAGAGATCCTAACTATACTTCTATATTTTGGTAGTCTTTTAATAAGAGTTTGGTCTCTACACTGAATCTTAGCTCAATGTATCACCCTTAGATATATGATAAAATAGAGAGCATAAATTAGATTTTAGAGAATATGTTTTGAGCTTGTACTTTGTACTACAAATATAGTTGAAATAGATTTCTTCCATTATCAAAGTTTCCATATAATAATAATTATCAAGTTGTCTTGAAAGTAGTTCCATATGAAGTATTGTATGATGAACCTTATCATATACCTCTATGCTAGGATTCCATAAAGGATAAATTGTGAACCAAGATAGACATCATTGAGGAGGTCACATAGTAGATCAAAATTATCAAAAATAGATTGTAAAAAGTGCCAAATAGATATACCAAGTATGCCAACAATCAAAGATGACCATTGGAATTTAGTGTTGGTGATCAAGGTTTTCTCAAAGTTCCATCTTAAAAAGGGACTGTGAGGTTTGATAAAAGAGGAAAATTGGCTTTCCATTACATTGGTCATTTTTGATCTTGAGAAGAGTTGGTAATGTGGACTATCATGTTGATCTATCATAACAATTGTAATCAATTCATGATGTATGTCATGCATCTATGTTGAGGAAGTATGTTGTAGATCCTAGTCACTAGATTGATTGGTAAGATGTATAACATCAACATAATGTTAGCTTTGTAGAACAACTAGTTAAGATTATTGATAAGATGAAGAAAAGATTAAGGAGTAAGGTTATTCCAATGGTTAAAGTGATTTGGGAAAGATATGAAACACAGGAAATAACTTGAAAAGTGGAAAAAGATATGTATATCATACACCTTGAGATCTTCCAAGAAGAAGATTCATAAGGAAAGGAGAATGTAACATCCCTACTCTAGATATCCCTTACCCATTTTTATGTTTGTGTTTTTAATTCTTATGTCTTTTTGCTAATCACTATGTCTATGCTTATTGAACCATTTGTTATATTAACTATGCTTTATGAGCTATGTTACTTTTTAATGTTCTTCTTTCCTTTTCAAATATTATAAGCTCATTTTTACCTTTTTTTTCTTTTTTTATTTATTAAGTCTAATATGTTTCCTATGTGATAGTATTTTTATAATGTTTGTATTTTAATAATTTTTGATATTTTTTCATATGCTAGATTATCATTTAATTTAGCACATACATACTATCCCCTTTTTCTAGAGTTTTGAGTTATATTATAGATCTTGTTTCTAATCTTACTTAGATTTCTTTATTGATCTATAATTTTTCCTAGAATTTAGAGCCTACTTGGGAGATTGAAGACACATGAGGATCCTTTCTATAGTGCTATCAATTCTAGGTAGGGTGATTTAGCATTTTTCTTCTTTTGGATTTGGCTTTTTGTTTAGTGTGTATTTAATTGATTGATTTGATCTATTTTGTGATTGTTTATTGATTTTTCTAAATTCTCAAATATGTTATTTTCATATTATTTTTCTACAATTTGTTAATTTCTAAGTTTGAATTTCATGCATAAGACGTTAGTCAATATTTTAACCGAAGTTGACCATGTTTTTTCTTTATTTAATTTTTCCAATAATTTAGTTATAGAACTAGGGTTTTGGATTTTTTTTCATTTTTTGACTCTTAGGATGACTCTAGATGGTGTTATCCTAGAAGAAAAAAATTCTCAACATGTTAGTGTTCACCCCAAGGATCTCTTCGTAGAGCATCATGATTTGGTGTTGAGGTCACAATGGAGGTTGTGACAAATGTATGACATCATATTATGATGTAGTGTGAAAAAAATAAGCAACATTTTTTCAATGATCCCTAATTTGTGAATAACAAAAAGTTAAGAAAATGGCCAAAAAATCATTTTTAGAGCTTTTGGAATATCTAAAAACTAGGAAATAGTAACTATTAACATTTTGGCAATTGTAGGGTTTAAGAATGATCTTAAGTGACTTAGATTTCTTCTTAGAAAATATTTTAATGTTTTTGTAGGATCCATGGGTTCTTATATTTTTTTTTTGGCTCCATTAAACATTTCATATTCATTAGTTTTACAATGATTCCTTAGTATGTTACCCTAAAATTGCTCATTTGGCTAGGTGTACCTTTTAGGCAATTTATCATAATATCATTCACCGAGGATGTTTGTTTGTTTGTTTAGTTTGGGACTTGAATATTTAGACTTACAATCAATTTGGTCAACCTTTTATACGATTTTACAATGGTCATAATATAACCCATATCATGGTAGTGTCACTTATTTTTAGTGATCATAATGTGAAGCATATCATGGTATTGAGTTGGTACTTATAACATGAAGCATATCATGGTGGGCACATTTCATTTATTTATTTATTTATGGGTTTGGTGGATGGCTGTGACATCTTGTCCTCGGATGTCATGGAAAACATCAACTATATGATATATTAGACATTATGTGTATGAAGGAAATATACCAAATGCGAAATATATGTAGCATTCAACATTATGTATAAAGGAAATAATAGGAAATTGCATGAAGAGAAAGAAAAGAATGCTTTATTGATATGGAAGAGCATATTCAGATTGTGCTATGAGAGTGTTTCTTGGGGTTTCTTTTCCTTCAGCATCTATCCCTTAGAGGCAATCTAGCATTGCCACCATAATTAGGCCTATAACCTGACCAGAAGGGATGGCCAGTCCACTTATCCTACTTCACTCAACTTCCCATGACTTGGCTATATTGGCTCCACCACTCCATGCTGGCACAACCTCTAAGCCTAGGTATAAATTCTTAGGTCAAACCTTCAAAGGTCACCTTGAGAGACATGTCCATTATTACAACATGCCATTTTAGGTCTTAATTATGACTGTCCTTTCAGGTCTTTGTTAAGATAATAATAACACTTGTTATAAAGAGACATCATCTTTGTTATGTAGCAGCATCATTTGGGAATGGGGATGTGACAATGGTGGTGAAGTTAATAACTATTTAAAAATTAATTAGTTTGTTATTTTATCAACATTTGATTCCTATTATACTTTGTTTGGTTGGTTTGGATAACATTTGTTTAGATCTATCCATGTGCCTAATTGTCTAGATACCTAATCCCTTCAACCAAATTCATAAGGGCATATTTTATTAGTTTGTTTATCCTACTTCATCTTAGAAATGATTTCCTTTATTTTATGTATTTTCAGATGATTATGTTAGCTTAGATAAAAAGGGCTTAGATGAAAATGTTGATGATTATTTTATGCTTTGAAATGTTGAATTAAGATTTGGATTTCAGTTTAACTTTAATGTTATGTTGTAATGTTCAACTGGATTATTGTATTGGAATGTTGTATTGGCAATGTATTTTTTCTATTTTTGGTGCAAGACAACTATTATTCATATTTTTTATGTCCCATTTTTGATCATATAGTTTTATTTCATAGTCATATAATGATAGTGCTTAATATTTTTTAATTTTAATGTACTTTCTCTTTTGTTATCAGTTTTATATCTACAATTTAATTATATAATGTTATTATTGTAAGTCTTGGGCATTAAGGATTCATTCTATTTTTCCTTAGTGCACAAGTTAGATTTGAAGCACATGGGGCTATTCTCACTAGCTTATTAATGTTCTATATTTTGCTATGTTTTTCTCTTACCCTAATGTGCTTATTTTATGAATGCCTACTACTTGTCCTACTTTCTTGACATTCATTTGATTTTTGTTATGTAGTAATTTAAGTTTTTTTACATTTTTTATAATTATATAAGTAATGTCATTCTAGTCTAATCCTTGTTAGTAGGGCATTACATACTTAGTGAATAAAAAGTCATAAACATGACCACTATCATGTGTAATCAATCATATTTTCATGACATCATATGCCTATCAAATAATCTCATGTAATTCCATAGTTATACCCTCATATGTATATCCATACAATATAATCAAACATCATACAAATCATCACATTAGGAGATTAATTACAAAGCATTATTATCACTACTATGATTCACAAGGTAATAGAAACATATACACATAACCCATATGATAGTTAACATATCCACACTTAGTGTAGCATGAGTAACATTGCCATAATTACTCATAATAAATCAATTATGTCTAGGTATTATATCCACTATTAGTGCTAGTAGTTGTCAACCAATGACATATAACCACTAGAATCTTGGAGGTCTAGTAAGAACTCTGCTCCTATATCATGTATTAGCTATAGGTCATGTCAGTTCTCTCCCACTATCATAATGAGATCTAAAATAGGAGCCTTATGAATGCATCCTAGTCGGGGTTAATCTCACTATCCTTAGGGTGTCTCATCATCAACTAGTCTACACCCTCATACTAGTGCCACCCACTAATGACCATTACAAGAATCACCATGAGGATATGTATTAATTTAGGCTAGCTTTAGTCATTGCATTTCATAATTATAACACATCCATGATCAACATATAACATAATTATTTATAGTTATATCCACATCAAAGAGACACATACACATACTAGATGAAGATTATACCACAATATGACATAACAAAATTTCTTGATAAAATATGATAATTAGCATAACCTTCAAAAACATAGGTATCAAGAGATAAAATAAATTTCATAATTGAAAGTTACATGAGAAAATGATCCCAACTATACCAATTTTACTTCAATAATACTTTTAGAGATAAAGCTATGTGAGTTTGAAGTTTATTAATAATATAATAAGATAATAACATAGAATTACTGTAAGTGATAACAAAAATCCTTGGGCAACTAGAATAAAATTGATCCTTAAAATACACAATACTACTACCATGCTAATCACCACAACATCACACCTAATTTTTACAAGTTCCAAATAAGTCAATTCATTCCATATTAAATGTGCATAACCTACAAAGCTTAATCATAAATTTAGCAATCCACAAAATTACACATCTAAGACTTGATCTATAATCTATCTTGAAACACCATAAGGAAAATTCATGTTGCAACTAATGACCAAGAACCATTGTAAATTGTTGTAAAAATAATGGTAGATATGATTGCCTTATTTTTCCTAGCACTTGGCATTGTAATCTTCACATTGTACTTGAGGTAGGATATTATTGTAAAATGTGAAATTTGTAATTCATAGGTTGAAATCTCACATACTAGAACTTATGGAGGCTAAAATTGCTTCATAAGTTATGATTACCTTACTTTTCAAGTGAAAAAGTTATATCATGCATGTACCTAGGCATGGGAAGGCTGAAAATGCCTTGGAAATCACCAAGTTTGGGTTTTTCATGGTTTTTATGTTGGTCATAGCAGTTTATACGTTGGGATCACTTGCAGCTAGCATATAAATTATTTGGATTTAATTTTCATGAAGAGGCCAACTCAATTATGATGAAGCCACAATATTTATGATGGCATTCATTTATCAAACTTTCTAAACTCAATAAATATGCTAGGGTTGGATGGCTTGCAACATTAGAAATTTGTAGAAATCCATCAATAATCATGGTAGAAATTTGCAACAATGAATTAGGCTCCAATGACTTCTATAAATCAAGCTTGACCACTTCATAAGGACTTTTGACAAAGTTCCATTTAGGCTAAAAAAAGAGACTCTTAGAGTAGTGTAGATCAACCAAAAGTCTAGCAAGCTCTTCATTGCCATAATGTAGATCTAATGCCAGAGGTAGAGCAAAGAGCTTTAGGAGCACTAGTGCAACCTTTCTCACATAATCTTTAGGTATTATATAAGATTAACTCTTAACTTAGTTAGACCTCTCTTTCCTAGATTGAGTGCCTCTTTTGACCAATGATCAACTAATTGATGTTCTAGTACCAAGTCATAAAAATGAAAAAAAAAAGACTCTTTGACCTCATGTTCTGCTTTTCTAAGACCTTCAGGAGTCCATCCTAGCTATCTTGCAAAAGTATTTAATTAATTTTTTAGAGAATACATTGACATTCTTGGTGTTGTTCTAAAGCTGGTTTAGAAAAATATTATCTTGGAAGAAGATTCCTAACCTTTTAAAAAAAGGTTAGGAAAATTCATCCTACAGTATTTCTAGCTATTAAATAAGAGATTATCAAACATTATAATAGTGTCTTTATCCATCCTATTGACTATTTTTATTGGTTTTTGATGAGTGGCGAGGTACCCCTACACTCAACCATACAAAACGAGCGTCGCATGCGCGATCCGGTCGAACTCCGCAGATGGACTAGTTGTGGTATCTAGATAGTTAGCCTTAGGTCGCAGTTCGATGTCTTCCCATCTAGACTAGTTTTGCATATGTCACATATGGTTTAGTCTAGATGAGGTGTATGATGTGTTCCTAAATGTAATGCTACTCCTGATGGCAATGGGAAATAATATTTAACTAAATCTAAGCTAAGAGGAAAAGGGTAAGAAAATCTAATCTAGCCTAAGTGTGACGAGCAACCGATTCCTTGATCAACCGTACACATCTTGGACTTCGTGCACAACTGCCACTGGGACTACCAAGCATAGGCCTAGGTACGCCAGACCCCAAATACGCCACTGGGTTACCAAGTGTAGATCCCCCTAGCTACACCACTGGGCTACCAAGCAGTCACACTTAAATGCTCGTAACCAAGTCATACTCGTTCCGCTTCTAGGAGTTTAAGGGTGAGAAACTAATCGCGATGAGTAACCGATTCCTTAACTATCCGTACACACCCGTAGATGCTCGTAACTAAGTCGTACTCACACCGCGCTATGAAAGCAATAAATAACATGAAATAAATAACAATAAA
>MNCI01018520.1:14150-27657 GCA_015680685.1 Gnetum montanum
GTACAATGCTCAAGCTATTCAATGATAAGTATTGGACATACTCCATAGTGTCTAATCTGAAAAGGAAAATCCAAGGATGGAAGCAAGGGAACCATGAACCCTTGGATGCCATCATGGGCAGATACTATTCTCTTATGCATCGATGCCTTGGCCATGGTTATTCTCAAAAGGAACAACTTCGCCATATCATTGATGGACTTAGATCAAAAACAAGAAGAGCTCTTGGGATTTATTCCCAAGGAAGGCTATCAGAACTCCAAGCCCATTAAATCCAAAGGGTAATTGACCAAGTAGTGAAAGAAGGAAAGTTGAGGAAATGAAAAAGTGCATAGGAATACAATTGGGATCCCTCCATCAGAAAGAGAAAAGTTCGATTTTGTGACAATGAGGAAGAATCACCTTTTGATGAGGTGGTCAATAGAAAAAATTTTTCGATCTAAAAATCTATCTAAAATTTTGGCCAAGGTGGTTAAAATGTGGGATTCGTTGGATGAAAAATTTTAAACTACTCTGAAAATCACCAAAGAATTAAGAGAGCAAAATAGTAATCGTAATCGTATGAGACAAAAAGAAGTGGAACATGCCTACCAGAGAGGTAAGGGTAAAGATGCTGCAGTAAAAGAAGTTGTGGAGACAACCTCTGATGATGATAGTGGGTGTGACATTTGCCAATATGAACATCCCAAGGGATGTTGTCCTATCATGTCACACTTATAAGAGTTTAGGATGTATGCTTTAAATCTATAACTAGCAAGAAGACAAACACCTAGAAGGTTGCCTTATCCTCAAGAAAACCCTAGGCAGTTCCACCACTAACAATAATATTATTTAACTGGAGCACCATTGTAACCGTACAAGTAATACCAATAGTGGCACCAACCACAGTTGTGGGGGATGCCACCACCAAGGTAGCAATACCCTTACAAGTAACTAGATCCATATGGGTACTACATTCAGCAACCACTATTTCCACGTGACTCTCCTAGTCATGCTCCTCTCTTTCAACATCACTAATACCCTCCTGAGTACTACAAAGCTCGTTCTTTGCATTCTAGGAGGGATGCCACATTTCATCTTTATCCTCCTCCTGTTCCTACACCCATTCCTCCATCCTGAACCCAACTATCGCCTGATCCATCTATGTAGGGTGAACTTCTAGCCTAACTACAGCAACGTAACACTACCAAGGCTATCAATCTATAACCAGTATATCAACTGAGGGATTCGAAACCTTGTGCTTATAAAAGACCTTTCTTCCAACCCACCAACCCTACTAGCCCACTACCGACCTTAGTAGTTGGCCACCCTACTCTTACTTCATCCTCTACAAATCATTCCATTGGGTCCCCTTCAAACCAAATGCTATCCAAAATCCATATTGTCATGTGTACTCATGATGTATTTAATTGGATCTGAGTTGGCAATCTTCACAAGAAATTAGCTAATCCTGGAAGTCCTCTTATTTATCTACAAATTGTTAGAAATGAACTGTGTAAGGCTCTTCTTGATTTAGGTTCTAGTGTGAATTTGATTTCTCATAAGATGTATATTGCCTAGAACTTGTTTCCTCTCAAGAAGAGAAATATTATATTATAATTGGCAAATTAGTCCATTACTATTCCATTGGGACTAGTCNGCCTCTCAAGAAGAGAAATATTAGATTATAATTGGCAAATTAGTCCATTACTATTCCATTGGGACTAGTCAAAGACATTGTGACCATTGTTTGTGGGTGTTCTTATCCTACCAACTTTGTAGTAATCAAGGTCAAGAATTGCAAGGGGGACTTCCCAATCATTATGGGAAGGGCATGGTTAAGTACTGTAGATGCATGAATGGGCATCAGAGATCTTTCCTTAGGAATCTCAAAGGAAAATGCATTTGGAAAGATCGAGAAGAGATGAGTTCCATTAATCGTGTACAACAATACAGGGTGTAATTATCTGCAGAAACTTTAGGTAGTAAAATGAGCATCTCTTTTTGCATGCAAGTGGTGTTCATAAGAAGCAAATATTCAAAGGTGTTTATACACAGTAGCTACAAAAAAGAGGGTACCCAATGGCTGACCACTGATTCTAATAGCAGCACAATGTGCATGAAACTTGCTGAGAGCCTAACATGCATCTATGTCATAAGCATGAATGAACTAGAGCAAGTTCATCACCAACTCTCTAGTGACAAAAACGATGATACTAATTGGGGAGAGTTGGAGATCCTTGAGAATTTTAAATAGGAGCCCCTAGAGCTAAAAACTTTACTTGTTAGCCTAGAATATGCATTCTTGAAAAGTGGCAAGCTAGTTATACGTAATGCCAAACTTGCTTCTGAATAGAAAGAAAAATTGTTGGAAGTGGTTAAGAAATGGTCAACAACCTTTACTTTTTCATATCTTGAACTCACTGGANAAAATCATCAAAGATGTTTGATCATTCCTTGGACACATTGGTTACTACCAATGATTCATAGAGAATTTCTCTAAGATCACAAAGTCGTTGGTCGAGCTTACAAAGAAAGATGCTTCATTCATCTAGACCAAGAAGTGTGAACATGCATTCCAACTACTAAAATAAAAACTTGTAGAAACTCCAATCCTATGGGCACCAGATTGGTCTAGATCATTTTATATAATGACAGATGCATCTAGTTATGCCTTGAGAGCCATGCTTATGTAGCTGGACAAAAAGAAACATCCATATTATATCCACTGCACAACTAGAAGCATTGTGGGTGCATAGTTGAATTACACAACTAAGAAAAAACTTATGGTAGTGGTGTATGCTTTCGAAAAGTTTAGGCACTATGTGCTTGGCTACAAAGTGTTTGTGCACACAAATCATAGTGTCATTTGCTTCTTCATGAACAAGCTAATAGTGAGCCCCCATGTCATACAGTGGTTTGTCATCTTGCAGGAATTTGATTTTACACTAGTAGATCAAAAAGGAACTAAGAATATGGTTGCTAACCACTTGTCTTAGTTGCAATGGGATAACAAAGAGGAGGAAAGTCCATTATCTGATTTGTTTCCTAATGAACTTCTCTTTGTCATTGCAATAAATGAACAAATGCCTGCAAAACCAAAATGGTACGATGACATCCTCACTTATTTTCTTACTCTAAAGATGCCACAAGATCTAGGCCATAGGAAGAAACAACAATTTCTTCATCAAGCTAAGTACTTCATGGACATCAATGAACATCTTTACAAGGTGTGTGTCGATGGCCTAGTTCATTAGTGTGTCCCTAATGCAAATCAATTACGAGTTCTCCAAAATTCTCATGAAGGTCCCTATGGAGGCCACTATGCTGGGAGATGCACGACCTCAAAAATCCTGATGACAAGATATTATTGTCCCACAATCTTTAAGGATGCATACCAATTTGTCTGATCCTATGAGCACTCAATCAGATGGTAGGATAATCACTCGAATGGAGGGTCCTCAATAGTGGATTCAACCACTAGAGCCCTTTGACATATGGAGCATTAACTTCATGGGTCCCATCACATCCATGTCCAATGGAAAGGCATACATAATCATTGCAGTTGACTACTACACCAAATGGTCAGAAGTAGTAGCCATCATTGATTGTACATCATCCACTACTACTTAATTTGTACGACAAAATGTTATAAATAAGTTTGGGGTGCCACATGCACTAATTTCTAACAATGGAACTCATTTTATAGGTGCCACTTTTCAAAAACTCATGCAACGCTTTAGGGTTGAACATAAATTAACAACACCCTATCACCCCCACACTAATGGTCAAGTAGAGGTAACTAACAAGGAGATCACAAAGATTCTAATAAGAACTATTAGCAAATATAGGAGAAATTGGAGCACAAAACTCAATAATTCCCTTTGGGCCTACCACTCCATATGGAAACTCCCTATTGGCTACTCTCCCTATGAGTTAGTGTATGGAAAAATTCCAATGCTCTTGATTCAATTTGAGCTCTGCACACTCTCAATAGTTTGTGATCAGAATCTTGAACTAAGTCTAGCACAAAAAGAAAGATTGATCAACCTTAACGTGTTAGACAAAAATTTATTGGTAGCCCTATCTTTGAATGAAGTGCACAAGGCATTTAGCAAACAATGACATAACCTTAGAATATGAAAAGTGAAATTTCAACTAGGAGATAAGGTCCTTTACTGAAATCCCATGCATGTACCTCAAAAAACTAAATTCCAAATGTTGTGGGAAGGGCCTTATATAATTGAAGAGACCTTTTCTTTTGGGGCCATGATCATATACAAACCTGAGAGCCCAAATAAAAAGCAGTTGATCAACATCCAATAGGTAAAGCCTTTCCATGAGCCCAAGCAAGCCAGTGCAATAAATACCTCAACAAATGGACAACCATGCTCAATTTTTTGGATCTTCTCCTTCCAACTCAGTCATGGGGGAGATGGCCATCCATGCTAATTATCCATATGGATCCTTAGTTTTTTCTATTTTTTTTGTTTTTCACTTTTTTTATTTTTAAAATTTTTCCTATTTTTACACCATTTTTTGTTTTACATCATCGTTAGTATATTTGAATCTTTCTTGAATATTCTACACTTTCTTATATATTTTACTTTGTTTTGTTTGAGTGTGATTTTTAAATTTTTGCTGATAAACGTGCTTTGTGCCAATAAGACACAGAGGTGTTGTAGCTACTACTAATGGTAGTTTGTGCTTAATGTTTTGTTTGCTAATGTTTGGTTTCTATTTTTGAATTTTTGTATAGATGGCTAAGTCATGGTTTATTTTTTATGGAATAAGTAGTGTGTCCACGACATCCACCCATTCACAAATTCTATGGTTTTCCTTATTTTGGAAATTTGAGATCACTTTTATTAAAACAACTTTTAATAAATTGGTGACCTTGGTAGTTTCTAGAATTGGGAAGGATTCAAAGATTTGCATAGGGTGTGACTTTAAGGGGCCTTAGTACTCTTTGTACTCTTCTACTTACTTAGGTGCTTGAGTGTTTTCATAGACTTCTTACTATTCCATGTCAACCAATAACAAGAAGTCAAATAAAGTCTTTGCATGGTGTGGTTCCCATCCAAAAGAGAGAGAGAGAGAAAAAAAAGAAAAAATAATAATAATAAAAACATGATGGGAATTCAAAACATACCCTTGGATAAATAAATGAGCTACAAGCACTAGTTATGGGACTAGAAAGACATGTTACCCATGCCTAAAGATCCTCTCTAACTAAGGCCCTCTCTCAGTTTCTACTTCTCTTTTCTTCTCTTTATGGAACAATGGTTGTTTTGCGGGTGCACTCTTATGTCTCAAGGGGGTGGATGGATCTTGGAGTGGTGATTTGAAGTCATTGAAAGAGGTTGGTTTTGGTCTAGACTAAGGATGAATCTTCTCAGGTCATTTTAAACACAAACTCTACACAAGACTTCTTATGACCTCAATTTGGAATTTCATTCCACCTTCTCCATCATCTCTCTATGCTATCCATAACTCACCTCACTGCTGGTGTTCATGTTCATGATTTGGTATCTTGGTCTGACATGCTTGAATTCTTAGGTAGAATCTTCTGGATTTTCGTCTTTAACTTTCATCAACCATTAATCATCTATGGGGCCCACAAACGTCTTAGGTTGGGGTTATGCAAGGGCAAACAAGGCATGTGCCTACTATAGGAAGGATCCACTTGCATATCTCTTGGTTGGGTTCATGAAGTACCTTATCCTTAGATATTCTTGCAATCAAAACCTTTTGTACATCCATCTTCTGCATCAAGCCATGTGCTCCTTTACATATTTTGTTTAATAACCATATTCTCCATCAATTTTTTTAATTTTTGAGCTTTCAAANCCATATTCTCCATCAATTTTTTTAATTTTTGAGCTTTCAAAGATCCTCTTCAATGATTTCATCATATTCTTGGCTTTTTTGAAACTCCATGGATCTCAAATTCATTGAAAAATTCCTTGAATTTTTTAAGATATTTAAATTTTAAAATGTTTTCTACAGGCTCCATATACAGGGCCGCATTGATGGAGCATATGTGTATACGAGGCATTGTATATGTGGTCCTATCAACATAGTGGAAAAATTCTATATATATGCACAACCCCCTTGGAAATTTTTAGATTTTGTTATAAATGCCAAGGGAGTTTTTGAAATTTTTAGAGCCCAAAACATTCCAAAGCCCATAACTTCCTAACCATTTATCCAAGTCACTCTGTTCCTCAACCCTACAACTACCAGAGGTAAAGCTCTTCATCATTGATGGGACGCGATATCGCATGGGCTGCGATATCGCGTACGCAATATCGCAGTGCGTTGCCAAATCTATAAATAAGAGGTGGCTCTCCCTTGTTTCGAAGTTTTAGGCCTAAACCATAGCGAAACTTTGGTAGTTTTTCCCCTCCAGAGATAGAATAATTTCCATGTGCCCACAGTAGGAGCTCCAAAGTGAACAGATCTTTATTCGAGCAAATATTGTACCTGAACACAAGTTTGTGTACAGAAATAAAGATGAAATTTTTGGATAAACCTTGTAGTGCATGGACTAGGCTAAATAGGAATTTATATATTGTTATTTATTGTTCATGTTTTAATGCTTTATTAGTTCATTAAATCTCTTTCAATCCTTCTCTCCTAGTTAAGTGCATTTAGTACGACCGCTTCAAGCATGTGTGTTACGCTTGGTAATCCCAACAACAAATAGTGTTTGGTAAGCCCAAAGGTTGCATTGGTTTAGGGTGTGAATGGTAAGTGGAAATGGATATTGATGCTAGGTTAATTAAGGATTAGTTA
The DNA here is from genome assembly GCA_015680685.1 of Gnetum montanum. Classification (NCBI taxonomy): domain Eukaryota; kingdom Viridiplantae; phylum Streptophyta; class Gnetopsida; order Gnetales; family Gnetaceae; genus Gnetum; species Gnetum montanum. The sequence goes on from MNCI01018520.1 coordinate 20,925, forward strand.
GTTAGTTAAAGTTAGTATTCACCCTTCACCTCATTAGCATAGGAGATAAAACAGAAAAGATATAAAAATCACATACCTCAGACTTACTTAACCATACAACCGTGATAATTACAAGTAAGTCTGGGAAGACAACGAACGATTAACCTTAACTGTTCCATAAGGCATGTAGGCACTTAGTCTGCGGAGTTCGACAGGATCGCATGTGTAACACTTGTATTCATATGGTTGAGTGTGGGGGTACCTCGCCACTCATCATTGGCGTTGTTGCCGGGACTAAGTTGTCTGTGCACTAAATAGAACATAGGAAATTATCCATATCGTTGGGAGCTTAAATGAACCCTTAGGGTTAATTAAATAAAAAATTTAAATAACAGTTAATCAACACACAGAATAAGACACAATGTCTTCTTCTTCGAACAAGAGCACCTCACCACCTAGGGATAACACTAGAGATAGTCAGCGGCATCAAACACATAACCAAAATCTACCAGGTCCTCAAGAATTCAGTGTGGTGTACATTCATCATGATGAATATGTACCCAACTTTACCTTTGTCTTCCATCAAGATGAACAACTACGTTGGAGATATTTGGAAGGTAACATAGTGTTACCTTTAGATAGAGTCGCCCCCAACATGCTCCTTCGTGCCCTTGCATGAATTGACATGTTGCAACTATACACTGAGTAAGTTGCGTGTGATTACAATGCAAGGGACTACCATCCCATAGAAGCGTAACATCAACGGGACTTGCGGCAAGAGAGTCGCCACACATCGTTGAAGGGCAAAAGCCCCCATAATGCTTCATCCATCATAAGAGAAGTTAAGGGTGATGAACCTATCTCAATAGGTTCTCCACAAGGTGATGTTCCCCCTCTTAATGATAGTGAGGAGGTGGGGTATCAGAACCTACATTCCACGATACACAACCCTGGTTCTAATCCCCATGAACACCAACTATTCACTGAGGGAACAAAAATACATGACAAGGGTGAGCATTTTGATCATCATCACGATCGAGGTAGGGATAATAGAAGAGAAGGCAAGAGACATTGCCATGGTGATGGCTCTTCTTTTTCTTCCCCTTCATCACACCATTCACCCTCTCCTTCCACATCAGGACGTAGTCATAAAGAGCACAATGGTGAGAATAAGGGTAAGCAAAATGAGAGACCTCAACAAGAGAGTCAAGAGCGAGGATGAGGGCATTCTAGAGAGTTTAGGCATGAAAGAAGGGAAAGTAGCGAACCACGTAGGCATCATAGATGTCATGAGAGAGATGATCATGATGAACCCCTACTTGCCACTCGAATTTTGTTAGACATTACAGAGGCAATTAGAATACCTACAAGGCATCAAAAAGATAGCTGGATCAAGATATTATATATGAATAATATCCCACGCTTTGAAAGGGAATATAATGCTGATTCGCGAAATCATTTACAAGCATTCCACAATGCTTGCACCTTGAAAAATATTGAGAATGAGTGGCAAAAGTTAAAGTTATTTCCTAGGACACTCATAAAAGAAGCAGAAAGCTGGTACTAGTCCTTAGAGCTAGAAACCATTAGGAGGTGGAGTACAATGCTAGAATTGTTTAACGATAAATACCAAATGTACTCCAGAGTGTCCAACTTGCGTAAGCAGATCCAAGGATGGAAGCAGGATAATCACAAACCCTTGGATGCTGCCATGGGCCAATATTATGCATTACTACATCGTTGCCTGGGCCATGGTTATGCACAACNGAGGATGAGTCACCACTTGAAGAGTTGGTGAATAGAAAAACCTTGCACTTCAAAAGCTAACAACGGAAGTATCGGCTAAGGTAGATGAAATATGGAGCTCCTTAGATAGAAAAATTGAAACTGTCCTAAAAATCATAGAGGAGTTTAAAGAGGAACGAAGTAGTGACCATGATAAGAAAAAATGGAGAGATTCAGGCCATGCACGTGACAAGGGTAAGAGAAAAATGACTATCTCCAATGAGGTTGTGGATTTTGACACAAACAATGATAGTGGATGTGAGATCTACCAATATGACCATCGACCTCGTTGAGAGAGTCAAGAGCGAGGACGAGGGCTTCTAGAGAGTCTAGGAAAGAAAGAAGGGAAAGTAGGGAACCACGTAGGCATCATGGACGTCATGAGAGAGATGATCATGAAGAACCCCTACTTGCCACCCAAAGTATGTTAGATATTACGAAGGTAGTAAGAATACCTACAAGGCATCAAAAAGATAGTTGGATTAAGAGACTAGATATGAACAATATTCCACGCTTTGAAGGGGGATACAACACTGATCTACAAAATCATTTACAGGCATTTCATGATGCCTGCACCTTGAAAAATATTGAAAATGAGTGGCAGAAATTAAAGTTGTTTCTTAGGACACTCATAAAAGAAGCAGAGAGTTGGTACCAATCCTTAGAAGCGGAAACCATTAGGAGGTGGAGTACGATGTTAGAACTCTTCAACAATAAATACCAAACGTACTCCAGAGTGTTCAACTTGCATAAGCAGATCCAAGGATGGAAGTAGGGTAATCACGAACCCTTGGATGCTGCCATGGGCCGATATTATGCATTGCTACATTGTTGCTCGGGCCATGGTTACGCGCAACGGGATCAACTCCGCCACCTCGTAGATGGGCTAAGACATGAAATTGGGAGAGCCCTTGGGACATATGCCCAAGGAAGATTATCTAAACTTAGGTCCCATGAAATTCATCGATTGTTGGAGCAAGTAGCTAAAGAAGAAGGGGAGCTATGAAAAAGAGAAAGTGCGGAAGAATATAACCGCTATCCTTCCCTCCGAAAGAAGGGAGTAAGATTTTGTGATGAAGAGGATGAGTCACCACTCGAAGAGTTGGTGAATAGAAAAACCTTGCACTTCAAAAGCTAACAATGGAAGTATCGAATCAGGTAGATGAAATATGGAGCTCCTTAGATAGCAAAATTGAAACTATCCTAAAAATCATAGAGGAGTCTAAGGAGGAACAAAGTAGTGATCATGATAAGAAAAAATGGAGAGATTCAGGCCATGCACGTGACAAGGGTAAGAGAAAAATGACTATAGCCAATGAGGTTGTGGATTTTAACACAAACAATGAGAGTGGATGTGAGATCTGCCAATATGACCATCGACCTCGACGAGAGAGTCAAGAGTGAGGACGAGGGCATTCTAGAGAGTCTAGGCACAAAAGAAGGGAAAGTAGGGAACCACGTAGGCATCATAGATGTCATGAGAGAGATGATCATGATGAACCCCTACTTGCCACCCGAAGTATGTTAGATATTAGGAAGGCAGTAAGAATACCTACAAGGCATCAAAAAGATAGTTGGATCAAGAGACTAGATATGAACAATATTCCGCACTTCGAAGGGGGATACAACGCTGATCTGCAAAATCGTTTACAGGCATTTCATGATGCCTACACCTTGCAAAATATTGAAAATGAGTGGCAGAAATTAAAGTTGTTTCTTAGGACACTCATAAAAGAAGTAGAGAGTTGTACTAGTCCTTAGAAGTAGAAACCATTAGGAGGTGGAGTACAATGTTATAACTCTTCAACCATAAATACCAAACGTACTCTAGAGTGTCCAACTTGCATAAGCAGACCCAAGGATGGAAGCAGGGTAATCACGAACCCTTGGATGCTGCCATGGGCCGATATTATGCATTGCTACATCGTTGCTCGGGCCATGGTTATGTGCAACGGGATCAACTTTGCCACCTCGTAGATGGGCTAAGACATGAAACCGGGAGAACCCTTGGGACATATGCCTAAGGAAGATTATCTGAACTTAGGTTCCATGAAATTCATCGATTGTTGGAGCAAGTAGCTAAAGAAGAAGGGGAGCTACGAAAAAGAGAAAGCGCGGAAGAATATAACCGCTATCCTTCCCTCCGAAAGAAGGGAGTAAGATTCTGCGATGAAGAGGATGAGTCACCACTAGAAGAGTTGGTGAATAGAAAAACCTTGCACTTCAAAAGCTAACAATGGAAGTATTGGCTAAGGTTGATGAAATATGGAGTTCCTTAGATAGCAAAATTGAAACTGTCCTAAAAATCATAGAGGAGTCTAAGGAGGAACGAAGTAGTGACCATGATAAGAAAAAATGGAAAGAAGGGAGTGAGATTTTATGATAAAGAGGATGAGTCACCACTCGAAGAGTTGGTGAATAGGAAAACCTTACCACTTCAAAAATTAACAACGGAAGTGGTAGTTAAGGTAGATCAGATACAGGACTCCTTAGATAGTAGACTTGAACTTGTCCTAAAAATCGTAGAGGAGTCTAAGGAGGAACGAAGTAGTGATCATGACAAGAAAAAGTGGAGAGATTCAAGCCATGCACGTGACAAGGGTAAGGGAAAAATGACTATCTTCAATGAGGTTATGGATTTTGACACAAACAATGATGGTGGATGTGAGATCTGCCAATATGACCATCCTAAGGGATGTTGCCCAATAATCTCACATCTACAAGAGTCTGGGATGTATGCACTCAACCCAAGACTTAACAAACGGCAAGCACCCCCAAAGGTTACCTTATCCTCAAGGTAACCCAAGGTAGTTCCACCAACCGTTAACGTATTATCCAAGTGAAACTCCACCACAACCTATCGGGCAACATCAGCAGTGGCAACACCCACAGTCATGGGGGATGCCACTGCCTAGGTAACAATACCCTTATTGGCAACCAGACCCATATGGATATTACGTGCAGCAGTCGATTTCTCCAAGTGACTTTATGGGTCACACAACTCCACAACATCACTACCAAGTTCGAGAGTATTTTAGAAGAACTCCTTCTCCTCGTGGAGACATACCATATGCATACCATCCTCCGAATCCATCTGCCTCTCTTACGTTAGTAGTTCCACTACCTCCTACTCCAATAGTGCAAGGGGAACTCCCCACTCAACCGCAGCAATGTAATGCTACGAGAGCTATAAACCTTCAACCCACTGCTGGTTCTGGCAACTACAAGAAGAGAAGACCCTTCTTCAGAACCAAAAGCCCAGACAAGCTCTCTCAACGCATATGGGTTGAGTCTGTGTACGCTCCACCAACAATTAAGGCTTCGGAGCTCCCTTCAAACCAACAACAGAGCTCAACGCATATGGTTATGTTAACACATACTGTTATTGACTGAATCAAGGTAGGCCACCTTCCCAGGAAACTCTCTGATACTAGGAGTCCTTTAATCTACCTCCAAGTCACTGGCAATGAACGTCATAAAGCTCTTCTTGACTCAGGTTTCGAAGTCAACTTAATCTCACGAGAAATCTATAAAGCCTGAAACCTACCTCCACTTAAGAAGAGAAATATTCAACTAGAGTTGGTTGACCAGTCCATCACCATTCCCCTGGGATTGGTGGAGGACATCGTTACCACTGTGTGTGGTTGGTCATACCTAGCTGATTTCCTAGTGATAGAAGTCAACAAAAACAAAGGGGACTTCCTAATTATAATGGGAAGGGCATGGATAAGTACAATAGACGCATGCCTAGGAATCCACGATCTTTCCTTGGAAATATTTAAGATAAACATTTATGGAAAGATCGAGAAGAAGAAAGTTCCAGGTATCACATACAATCACTCAGAGGGTGATGGCATGGAGGAATGCTCAACATCTCCTACATGCAACTGGTGTGCCCTAGAAACTCTGATACAAAGGTTCCTGTATGTAGCAACCACACAACAAGTGGACACCCCGTGGTTGATAGCTAATCGAAAGAGCAATCGACCAACATGCATGGAACGAACTAGGGGAACAACTCATGCCCATAACGAAAGCATAGATACATTGGAATATGAGTGACTCATGCCCATAACTTAGATGATAATCATACAACAACAGATTCGATTTGAAGGGAACACTTGGAATTGATCGGTGTTGAAGCAGCTATGCAAGGAGCAAGATCGATGCCACGCGTATGGATGGACAATGAAAGGCGCAATCTAGGCGTTGGTAGCAGCAAACTTCTTCTCTCTTCTCTCTTCTCTCTTAGCTACCAAATAAGGCCTAATGTTAAATGTATAAGGTGTTCACTCTTGTTGTCATGAACACCAGTTTTGTCATGTTCTGTAATGATGATCCGTTCACATGTCATCCCATTCACCATTAGTTCAATTTAAGTCAATAATCCCATACCGTCCCAATATTTTGTAAGGAAATCGAGGATGAATTTTTATTCAGTCATGGGGGTATGATGGGATGCGATATCGTAGTGTGCCACCAAATCTATAAATAAGAGGTGTCTCTCCCTTGTTTCGAAGTTTTAGGCCTAAACCGTAGCAAAACTCTGGCAGTTTTTCCCCTCTAGAGATAGAATAATTTCCATGTGTCCACAGTAGGAGATCCAAAGTGAATAGATCTTTATTCGAGCAAATATTGTACCTGAACACAAGTTTGTGTACGAAAATAAAGATGAACTTCTTGAATAAACCTTGCAGTGCACGGACTAGGCTAAATAGGACTTTATTTATTATTATTTATTGTTCATGTTTAAATGCTTTATTAGTTCATTAAATCTCTCTCAACCCTTCTCTCCTAGTTAAGTGCATTCAGTACGACCGCTTCGAGCACATGCGTTACGCTTGGTAATCAAAGCAACGAATAGCATTTGGTAAGCCCAAAGGTTGCATTGGTTCAGGGTATGAATAGTAAGTGGGAACGGATATTGATGCTAGGTTAATTAAGGCTTAGGTAGTTAGTTAAAGTTAGT
>MNCI01018521.1:9561-23357 GCA_015680685.1 Gnetum montanum
TAGACTAGGCAATTGAACAAAATAGAAAATTTTCAAGAACTCACAGTACTTGGCAAAGTTGGCTGAATCTCTTTAAAGTAAGTCATTTGTAGTTCACACACAACGCAATTGTTACATTTTACACAACCACACGCCGCAACAGCACACACACATACTCACATTAACTACTAAGTTTATTTGGAGGTATTTGGGCCTTAGTGTTGCCAGAGACCAGCAGGCACCTAAATCCTGTTCGAGGACACTCGTTGGTGGTCGCGTCCCAAACGGTCACCAACACATATCACCCCGAAGCCAATGATCAAGCTGAAGTTACTAATCAAGAGATTACAAAAATATTAACGTGTACTATTAGTAAATATAGAAGGGATTAGATCAATAAATTAAATGATGCCCTTTGGGCCTATCACTCCACATGGAAGCTTCCCATAGATTATTCTCCATATGAAATTGTGTATGGAAAACTACCAACATTGCCCATCCAATCCGAGCTTCATACACTCTCCAAAACTTGTGACCCTAACCTAGATCTAATTCTAGCACAGAAAGAATGATTAATGAGTCTCAAATTGCTAGATGAAAATTAGTTAATGGCCATGTCATCTAATGAGATGTATAAGGCATTCAACAAAAAACACCATGACCTAAAAAATAAGAAAAGTAAAGATTCAACTAGGAGACAAGGTTCTTTATTGGAATCCTACATATGTACTCCAACAAACCAAATTCCATACATTGTGAGAAGGACCTTACATTATTGATGAGAATTTTTCATCTGGGGCCATGATCATATACAAACCTAATAGCCTAGGCAAAAAAAAACTAATTAACATTCAATAAATAAAACCTTTCCATTAGCTCAAGCTAAACAACACAATAAACACATTGTCAGATGGACAACCACACTCAATCTTTCAGATCTCTCCCTTTCAACTTAGTCATGGAGGAGACAGATACCCATACTAACACCTTTGGCAGCTCCTCATTTTTTGACCTTTTTTTTTACACATTTTTTGTTTTACAACTTTTTGTTTTCATATTCTTTGTTTTACATATTTATTTTACATATTTGTATTTTTAAGGTTATTGGTCTTTTCTTAGTTTTTGTTTTACACCAATGTTAATATATTCAATATCTATTATCTACTCTTTTACTTTCTTTTATGGTTATGTTTGCTTATGTTGGATGTGTTTCGTTACTTTTTCTACTAATAAGGTGGTAGGTACAATGGTAATGCACTACTTGATGGTGGTATGCTTTATTTATAATTTGATTGTTGATGTCTAGTTTATGACTTTGAATGTCATTACTAATGACTGGGACATGGTTTATTTTCATGTAACAGGTAGTGAGTCCACATCATCTACCCATCCACATACTTTATGATTTTTCTTATTTTGGAAGCATGTAGACTCTTCTTCATTAATACAACTTTAATAAATTGGTGACTTGTGTAGTTTTTGGAATTGGAAACGAATCAAAGGTTCGGACAGGTTGTGGCTTCAAAGGGATGTGGTATTCTTTGTGCTTTTCTATTTTCCTATGTGTAGGAGTGTTCTTGTAAGCTTCTTACAATTCTGTGTCATTTCATAATAGGAAGTCCAATAAGTCCTTGCATGGTGTGGTCCTCATTCAAAGAGAGAGAGAGAGAGAGANAGAGAGAGAGAGAGAGATAACAATTCAAAGCACACCCTTTGGACAAAATAAATGCAAAAAAATGCATGGGTATTTTCATGGTGTGGTTCCCATTCAAAAAAAAACATGGGAATTCCAACCCTAAACCCCTTAGACCAAATAAAAGAGCTACAAGCACTGGTTATGAGACTTATCTTATCTCCTCTAACTAAGGCTCTCTCTCACTTCCTATCTTCACTCCAATTTGAAATAGTGGTTATTTTGTGGGAGCATTCTTGTGTCTCAAGGGATGGACTTGCCTTAGAATGTTGATGCAAAGTCATTGAAAGTGGTTGATTTTTATCTAGGATGGGGAAGGATCCTACCAAGTTAGTTAACCACAAACTCCACAAGGGACTGTATGTGACCCTACTTAGGAACTCCATTCCACTCTCTCTATCATCTATCTATGCTTTCCATGTCTCACCTCACTGCTAGTTTCATGTTTTGATTTAATGTTCTAGTTTGATGTGTCAAGATTCTCAATCAATTAATTTTGGATTTCTGTACTTAACCTTCCATAACCATTAATAATCCATGGTGCCCATGGACTCCTTGGTTTGAAGTTACATAAGGGCATAAAAGGCCCATGCCTACTTTGGGGAGGACCCACTTGGATATCTTTTGGTTTGGTTAAGTTAAGTTCTTTACCCTTAGACATTATTACAATCAAATTATTTTTATTTACCCCATCCATGTCATCCAATTTTACACACCTTCATAATTGTTTGTAATGAACTCCTTTTTATTGTTGTGAATACCCCTTTTCTAGTACTCCTTGTGTTAAGCTTTTTCTGAATTGTATGGATCACTTCTTTTATTTAACCTATTCGTCAATTTTTCCACTAACAACATCATGCAACCAATGTATCACAATCACAATCTAGCTAGATAAAATCATTGATGATACAAGGTATTCAATCATTATCTATTGCACTATAAATACTAATCCCTTGTTTTGTTGTGATTGCAATGGAAAGCGTGGACTGGAAGTGAGACTATCATCACCAAGGAGGATGCAATCATATCACTCAAGGGAGATTATTTATGACTGTTGGATCTCTTCTACCTCTCCCTCATTCTTTTATTGGCAAGAGGGGTTGGATATCCTTTGGATCCATTGGTGTTCCTTCCTATTTCCATGAACACCCAATGTTGTATACCATTGTAATATTGTATGCTTAGGCACTTCTGTATTTTTCTATTTTCTCTGTGTCAATCTGTATGTTAGTCAAAAAAGTCCATACTCCCTATTATATTTTGTAAAGGACTTATTCCTCTTCTTTTGTACTTGAGGAAGAGTTTTCATTTAGTTGTGGGGGTACAATAAATTATGTTTTTAATCACTCCAATACTGGGGTGGCTGCGATATCGAGTACATAATATCATGGCCCAAGATGTGATATCGTACATTCGATATAACAAGGTTACTCCTAGGTCTATAAATATGGCACCTAGGCACACAATTGGTGGTACATTTTAGTAGTCAAGTAGCAAAACTCTTGTAGCTTATCCATTTAAAAGTTAGAATATTTTCCAAGTACCTATAGTAGGACATCTAATGTGAATAGATCTTTATTCAAGCATTGATGTACTTGAGCATACCATTGTGTTGGCAATAAATACAAGCTCTTTGATTCATCCTTGTAGCACTTAAGATTTATTTTCTTATGCATTTATATTTTATTTTATTTTATTTTATGCACTTTACATTCATGTTATTAGCACAGCAATTTATTTTGATCAATTAAGCAAATCATTAAATTACACAAGCACGACCCCTTTGAGCATACATGTGACACTTGGTAGCTAATAAATGATTAGCGTTTGATAGCCCAATAGTGTTTCCATGAAGTTTAGAATGTGTGTAGGAAGTGGGAATGGTTACTTGTGTTAGGCTAGAATAGACTTTAGTTTTCTCAGCAATTAATTGCTTTTACTTTTAATCACTCCTACTTTTATTCTTGTTCTAGATGAGTAATTCTGGAAAAACACAAAATAATAAAAATCATATGCCTTAGTCACAGTTAACCATACAATTGCATTCCACAAGTGGGACTATGAAGACAATGAATGAACAACACACATACACTATTTAGCTCTAGTATACTTAGTAACTATAGTCTATGAAATTTAATCGAATTGCACATGAACACTTATGATTCATATGGTTGGGCATATGGGTACCTTGCCACTCATTACTACTTTATACCATTGTTAGTACCTTTAAATTGTTTTTAAATATTTTTAACTTTCTTATATATTTTACTATGTTTTGCTTGAGTGTGATTCTCAAATTTTTGCTAGTAAACGTGCTCTGTGCCAACAAAACATAGTGCTGCTATAGTTGTTATTAATGATGATTTATGCTTTATGTTTTGTTTACTAATGTTTGGTTTCTATTTTTGAATTTTTGTACCATTGGTTAAGTCATGGTTTCTTTTTCATTGATTATATAGTGAGTCCACGACATCCACCCATTCACAAACTTTATGGTTTTCCTTATTTTGAAAGTTTAAAAATCAACTTTTGATAAATTTATAACCTTAGTAGGTTTTGGAATTGGGAAGGATTCGAACATTTGCATAGGATGTGACTTCAAGGGGACTCAATACTCTTTGTACTCTTCTACTTACTTGGGTGCTTAAGTATTTTCATGGACTTCTACTATTCCATTTCAACCAATAATAGGAAATTAAGTAAAGTCTTTGCATGGTGTGGTTGCCATCAAAAAAGATAGAAAAAAATAAATAAAGAAAATAAAATAAAATAAAAACATGATGGAAATTCAAAGCACACTCCTTAGACAAATAAATGGGCTACAAGAACTAGTTATGGAACTAGAAAGACATGTTATCCATGTCTAAAGGTCCCTTCTAACCAAGGCCCTCTCTCACTTACTTCTTCTTTTTTCTCCTCCTTATGGAATGGTGGGTGTTCTATGGGTGCACATTTTTGTCTTGATGAGGTGGATTGGTCTTGGAGTGGCAATGCAAAGTTACTAAAAGAGGTTGGTTTTGGTCTAAACTAAGGGTGGATCTTCTTAGGTCATTTTAAACACAAACTCCACAAGGGACTTCTTATGACCTTACTTTGGAATTCCATTCCACCTTCTCCATCATCCATCTATGCTAACCACAACTCACCTCACTATTGAAGTCCTTATACTTGATCCCATGACTTGGTTTGACATATTTGAATTCTTAGGTAGAATCTTCTAGGTTTTAATCCTTAACTTCCATTGACCATTAATCACCTATGGGACCCATGAACTCCTCAGGTTGAGGTTATGTAAGTGCAAACAAGGCATGTGCCTACTATGGGGTGGACCCACTTGCATATCTCTTGTTTAGGTTTATTAAGTACCTTATCCTTAGACATTCTTAGAATTAGAATCCTTTTTACACCCATCTTCTACATCAGACCATATGCTCGTTTACATATTTTGTTCAAAAAATAGTTTCTCCATCAAATTTTTTAATTTTTGAGCTTTCAAAGATCCTATTCAATGATTTCCTCATATTCTTGGCTTTTCTAGAACTCCATAGATCCCAAGTTCATTGAAAACTTCCTTGTATTTTTTTAAGATATTCAAATTTTAAAATTTTTCCTATGGGCCATCTATACGGGTCTGACGGAGTAGACCCATATATAGGGCCCCATCAACATGGTGGAAAAATACTATATATAGACATGAACCCACCTAAAACTTTTTACATTTTCCCACAAATTCCAAAAGAGTTTTTCAAATTTTCAAAGACTAGAACATTCTAAAGCCCATAACTTTCGAACTATTTATCCAAATCACTATGTTCTTCAACCTTATAGCTATTGGAGGTAAGCTCTTCATCATGGGGACCACAAATGTGCCATTTTTAACAGAAAAAGTTTCACCATTTTTCTAACTCCCACAAAGGTTTAACTAAGAAATCAACTATTAAACACCAAATTACAAGAGTTAAACCTTTCCAACAAGCTCTGGTCACATGTACAATCAATAATTAATAAAATAATCAATCTACCATGGTCCAACCTTAGCCAAAGTGTAATTGACTAATGAGATAAGGTATTCAAAAATTTAGTTACACATTATATCTACTAATCCATGGATATGTTGTAACTACAGATGGCACCAAAAGAAAAGCACACGCAGGAAGCAAGACTATCTTAAATAAGGGAGAAACAACCTAGAATGGAAAGGGGCCTAGGAAGAATCACTTGCAAATCATACCACAAGTACTTTTAGGGAAGAGGTAGACGTTGAATCTATTTGATAGATTCCATAACTAGTAGTAGTAACAAAACACTCCCATTGGGATGATGCACTAGCACAACAATCAAATCTCTAGGTAACCTTGATAGAAGCTTTCCTAAATTAGATCAAATCAAGGGAGGTCCAAAAAATAATGCTCCAAGAGTTAAACTTTGGCCCTTTCCTAAAGCAAGCACTAAAGAATTGTAGAACCAACTAAAGGCTTCTCCCATGTGGCCAATCATCACTTCCACTAAAGAGTGGTACATGGGAGAGACATTTTTATTTTGAAAGAACAAGATGCCCAGATCCATGGTAGAAATCAAGGACATCTTAGTGTCCTACTCAATGTAGGCTATTACTGTAGTGCTTGGGTTTCCAAAAATGGGAACATGTCTTATTGAGATTCCAATGTAGGTAGGCCCTAGCATCAAGAAAGAATGGGTGTGATGGTGCTATGGTGTCAATTGCAAGGAGTTTGATGTGCTCACACTGATAGAAAGGATCCATTACAAGATTGCAGCCTTCCACCTTAATCCCATAGTGAGGCCAAGTAAAATCACTACGTTTTCTACCTAATCATGTGTTACTCTGAGTGGGAGATTTCTTGTCAACCTTTCATAGTTGATCTATCTAAAGATGGAGAAGCAGTTTAAAGAAAATGAACATGGAAGGAAGGCACTCCCCTTTCTATGACTCATCAAAAACACATTTTGGAGGGGAGGAATAGTCTGCTACACTAATGATGTTGTTAGGCATGTTCTAGCCACCAATTGAGTAGAAATGATGAAAGATAAGATGCCTACAATGACTATTCAACAAGAGAAGTAGTAACCACCCCTTCCACCTAATGGTTGCACAAGTACCAAGAATGGCTCTTAAGTGAACAAAAGCAATAAGTAGGCATAAGTGGTGGGGAGCCATCCATATACAGACTAGCAATGAGTCACCTAAATGAGGTGGCCCAAAAAATTAGCTTAATGGGTAGAGGTAGATCTATTTTCTTAGTTCAAAGAACATAATTTTCTGCAAGGTTGAATCCTAGCACCAAAGAGATCATGACATCTCTCACAAAATAATAGTCACTCCCAAAAAACTCTAGGAATTCCATGACCTTCTTGACACACTTGGAGGAAGGTGAAGGGGGAAATTGTATTGGTGATGCAGTATCAAGGGTAGGAGATAGTAGCAAAGGTGGTTGTTAATTGTATTGCTAAAATGCTCAATGCACCTATAGCTTCTATACCAAATGTCACTATACTTAGGAATGTGTAGACATTTATGAGAACCACAAGCAGTAGGATAAATGCAACACAAAATGAAGAACTATTGGACCAACTAGTGGGAATGGCAACTACTTCTAGATGTCTTTGACCTTTCAAAAAATATTACTACAACTTAGTCAAAGTTACTAGAGGAAAGGGGCAAGAACATCATCTTGGAGGGGCACCTCGAAATAGTCAAGGAGTTGAAAAATTCTTGGCTAGTAAAGTTGCTAAGTTAAGAGCCTAGATTATCGATCTTGCATTTCTCAAATTGATAGTGACAAGAGATGAAGCTATTGAATAGATCAACACTAGATTGAAAGTGGTTAAGGATGCAATGGAGATGTCAGTGCTCTATCAATCCTTGGTAGAGGCCACATAACATAAAATTTAGAAGGCCTTGGATCAAATGCACCATGAGAGCATACAATTGACCATAGAGAATCATTGTTTGTAGAATGTTGATGGGAAAAAAAAATAATTAACTAATTTCATCCATCAATAGTAGGAGTAACTAACTAGAGAAAACACAGAACTGAGGAGATTGGTAGTAGAAAATAGAAACCTCTCCATGGAGGAGGTCTGTGCCCTTCACCAGAAAACTATGATCAAGGTAGTTTCTTAGAAATTGAAGGCTCTTAAATTTGAGAGAGTTGAAGATCATTACAGAGAACAAGTTTGTCTACAAAAAGAAGTAATGAAAAACACATCTAGTTAGTGAAGGCAAAAGTGAATGAAGGCCTCCAAAAACTATAGCAAGGAAGAGAAGTATAATAGTCTATCATTGATGGGATAGATGCCTATAATAAGGTGGAAATACACATGAAAGAGTTGCAAATTAAGGAGATGATAGAATATATGGAGCTTTCCAATCTTCAATATGCACATCTAGCCATGTTAACTACCAAACGACCATGGTTAGAACTAGAGAAATAGATGGCCAGCCCATACTTACTGTATAGGGATAAATTTAAGCATCATAAAGACACCAAGTAGAAGATTTCCATGGAAAAAACTAAACTCAAAGTTCTCAAGGGAAAATACACTAATCAAAGGTCTACTATCGAGAACTTGGCTAGAAGGATGAATGCCTACCAGGAGCTGTAGAACACAGGAAGGATGTTTGATGTTGAATACAAATAGTTCATTGCCTAGTTTGTCAACATAAAGGAGATGTTCCCAATAATGTCCTATTCATAGGATATCCCCATTTCAGACCACATTGGAGATGCCACATGGATTGTGAATGATCCCAAGAGTAATTAGAAGAATATGAAGTCATTACTAGATGCATTTCACCTTCCACAAAATTTTGCAGTTGTAGAAAGATGTCCATAGTCACCTTAGCCACCACATATGCTCGACGCTGGTGAAGGTCCTTTAAAACCTCAGGAGCCTCCATTGCTTGGTACTATTTGATCTTCTCCACTGTCTTCATGCCATTAGAGGATGTGCAATAAATTTTTTGTAGTCATGTCATGGTGTTCAATTTTGTGTCATGAACACCAAAAGTTTTATAATTTGTTGATTTTTACACTTGGGCACTTAGTTTTGTTATGTCAAGAGTCAATCAATAACACCATAGCTTTCCAATTTTGTAAAGAAACTCAAGGACAAGTTTTTACTCAGTAGTGGGAATATGATGATAATCAAAGTGTTGTATTGATAAGCCCCTAGTGAAGTGGCCTCGTTGATGGGCCCCTGTTGATGGGGCCCTATTTACATGGTGTTGCCCCATCAACAAGGCTACATTGATGTAGCATTTGCTACATCTACAACACCTCATTACCATAGTTTTATAGCAAAAACTATAAATACAAGCTCCTAGTCATGTTTATGAATCATCAAGTCAGAGTAGAAGTAGAACTCTTCTAGTTTTTCCATTTTAAAGTTAGAATATTTCTCTAAGTGCCCATAGCAAGAGTCATAAAGTGTACATATCATTATTCAAACACTATTGTACCTAAACCACACCTATGTGTATGGCAATAAAGAGGAGCCTTTTGATTAAACTTTGCAACACTTAGAATAGATTAATGATTTATTTATGCATTCATTGTTTTCATTAAATATGTAATTAATTAAGCTAAATGACATTAAATTATACTTTAAACAATTAGTTAATTATTTAAGCTAAATAGATTAAGCACATAAATACAACTGTTTCAAGTGTAAACATGTATTCACTAGGTAATCCTAGTAGCGTTATTACTCGGTACACTTGATAGCATAGTGCTTGATAACTAAGTAGTGGATACATGAGTTCAGGATTTGTACAAAAAGTGGGATTGGATGCTTATGTTAGGACTAGTTAGAGACTGGTAAAGTAGTTAAATTAAATTAGTTATTAAAATACTTCATTCCTCTATTTAAGTGTCAAAGAACATAAAACATAAAACAATAAAAATCATATGCCTTGATTACACTTAACCATACCTTTGTACATCACAAATATAACTGGGAAGACAACAAATGACCTTTAGGGAAAGGGTCACTTCCTAGAAGACTAGTGCACTAGAAACTATAGAGTTCATAGAATTCGATCGGATCATGCGTGAATGCTTCATGATTCATATGGTTGAGCATAGGGGTACTTTCAACTACTCCTCACAAAATAATCATACAAATGGATTGATCAAAAGTTTCCAACATGAACAGAACTAAAGCATCAATAAAAATAACATGTGTAACTTATACATCAATATAACCAATGTGGATGTTACTCAAAATCTATCCATCCTAATACCTCCTATGACCATGCATAGAAATACAACTATCAAAAGAAGTAATGGGTAAAGATACACACTAAAATATAAAAATTGAAAATAGAAACTAAAATGTCAAAATACATATAATGAAGTTCTAGATCAACCAAAACCCAAATTAAACTTCTAGATTATAGCTTACCTAGCTCTAGATCCCCAACATCTTCAAAATCACAACAATTAGCTAAGAAATAAGAAAAAGTAGACAAGGAGAAGAATGCAATAGAAACTCAACATGGACTATTAGGAGGAGAAGAAATGAATATGATTTATGTTTAATTTATAAAACTAGATATAAATCATTAGGAACATTGATTTTAGACTAGTACTAAGATGGGTGACCTCTTGGAAAGTCTTAAAATTTATGTTTAAACTTTTTTTTCTAGAAATCATAAGCGATTAATGTATAATAATGAAGTTATTTATGTAATGGATAACTATTTTGAGTTTAATTATGATTGCTATATCATTATACTTTTGATTTCTTTTTTCTTCTTCAATCTTATAAATTTTTAAGCTAATTCTTTTGATTTACTTTTTATCTTATAATATTCTTCAAGTTGACTTGGACATTTTAATAATCATTGGACTTTTATCTAGCTTTTTAAATTATTTTGAAATTGATTAATTAGATATTTTGTTATAAACTATTATTTCTATATTAATATGAAAACCTAGGAATTATGTTTAAAGATAGGATTTGTGTTTACATGCATTCTTTATCCATTCTTGCTAGTCAGTATTTATTATTGATGATCTGAATATAGTTATTGTGCTTTAATGAATCTAATGTTATGTGTTGCAAGTCCTTTGAAATATGAAATAGAGTAATCAATTTCAACTTTTATCATCTTTTTATAATCTTAATATGCTATTTGTCATCATTGTAATATCATGTGCATGCTAATATTGAAGTGGTTTAACTCTTAAACCATTCATGCTAAATTTTGTTTTTATTTTGGATGAATTCCTTAGCTTTTCCTCTATTTTTTGATGTGTCTCTAGTGGTATTTCTTATCATCATGAATTGTGACATGTTTATCACAACTCATTATGAAGGTATTGGCAGAGATCATGGATTGTGATTTCATAGATGTCTCAATTCGAAGTTGGAGGTATGTATTTCTTGAGTTATGGGGTTCACCATATATAATGGTGAGGTTTTAGTTTAGACCATAATGTAACCACAAGTTGCAGTTAGGAAAAAATGGATAGAAATGAGTTATGCATGTCATGGAAGCTTCATGGTCTCCATCAAGACTTGACCATGAGTCATGATTAATGTTTTACTTCAAATCACAATTTGTAATCAGATTATGATCTTTTGTTTTATTTATTTTATGCTATTCATGTATCCTCTAAATTGCTCCTAGCCTCTAGTACCTAGACTCATGTATTTTTAGATGTTTCAATGTTTCAATTATTATTTGATGAGATCAATTAGAAGGTATTGTGAGAAGTCTATGTTGCCTTCTAGTACTTGATTCACATTGCCTATGATTGTACCCTAAGAAACCTAGTCTATGTATCAATTGGTAAGCATTATGGAGGGTAGGGTTAAATACCATACTTGACCTATGTTGCCTATGATTGTACATAGGTTGTACTAATGGACATTATGGAGGGACTATGTAGCCAATCCATGACTACTCACATCATTTATGAGTTTTTATGTGGTTGGATTTATGAATCAAAATGATAGGAGTAGGTGAACCACATGGGTTTGCTTCTAAAGTTGATTCATCTAAGATCATTTGAGGCTTGTTCAACTAGTCCTTGAGGAGGATTACTGAATACATTCAAGATAGATGAGATCTTTATGAGATAACTAGTCTTTATAGGTGATCAATTTATAGAACATTCTTGGTTAGTATATTCAATGAAATTTTTTGGATATCATGGTTTTTGGTATTATCTATGGATTATAATCTCATGAATCTTAAGGTGGTTTTTTTTGGAATAATAATACCACAAGTGGAACATAAGAATTCAAGGAAATAAAGTGGCAAAAGTTGAAGTAATAACTCAAATCTTTTTTATGCATATATTTTAAAATAAAGAACAATGTTCATAATGGAATAAAGTAAGCAAATGGCTTATGAAAAATAGAAGCTATTTCAAAACAGGTTCTCAAAAAGCTTTCAAGATACTTTCAAAGAATTAAATTATGTTTTTTGTATGTTTTAAGATGTCAATATACACAACTTGATCTAGTTAATGGAATTATATTTCTAGCTTTATATTTTATGGTTCAAGATGAGTTTTGAGAAAGAAAATGTTACGAATAGGCTAAATGAAAAGTAATCATGAGTTTAAGTTGCACTACCATTAGGACAAAATTTTATTTTTAAAGCACTAAGGTAAGAGTTCGATTGACTAATGAAAGACATGATAAAAAGGAAGATAAGAGTTCCAAACCTAGTCCCAACATATGACTTTTAGATATGCTTACATGATATAAGGGTATTTCAAGAGCTTAATTAAATAAGTTGTTTAGAATATAAAGGTTTCATGATAATCTTACTAAGTATGAAATTAAGAAAAATCAAGATTATGGATCTACAAAACTAAGAGTTTGGAGAGGTAAATCATAAAAAAAGTTCTCTAAAGAGAAGATAGAAAAATGACTCTATTACTTTTTATTGGTATCAATATAAATTTTATTTTAGTTGATAGGATAGTTTAAAACCAAAAATTGGTCTCCTAAGAATTTGAAAAACTTTTCTTTTCTATATAAAGCTCAAATAAAAATAGATCATTAAAAGATGCTTGTAAAGTAAAAATCAATTCTAAAATCCTAGTACCATATAAGCTATGGTTCACTACAATAACGTTGTAAAGTTTGCAGAATCAAAAGTTGATTCTAAAGAGATGCCCAAATTTTGATTCTACAAAAAATTTCACATTTAAAAAAGGCTATAGTAGCACTTTGACACATCTTCTATGTCAAATAGGAATAACTATTTACAACCAAAAATTAGTTCTATAAGCCAAAACTTCAAAAGAAAATTTGGTTCTATAAGAAATCTAGCATCAATTTTGTGAAAAAATCAAACTACCATCCATGCCTACCATGTCATCAAGAGGTTTAGAACCAAAATTTAGCTCAAAATGGTTCTATAAGAAAATGGGGCCTGCAATACATAAATCCCTCATAAGGCTATTAAAATAAGATGTGAGAGTGGTCATTAAAGATAACATAATTATATAAAAATTTATTTTAAGTAAGAAAGGAATTAAAACCAAAATTTGATTCTAGTAAAGCCAACCCCAAAGAAAAGCCATTTAGGAATTAACTAATAAATATGGATGAATCCTACTCGAATAATTTTTTTCTAAATGGTATAATGTTCAAATAATTCATTAGGACCCAAAATATCAACATTTTTCTTAAAAAAAGGACTAAAGGCATTTAGAATCAAAATGTGGTTCTAAAGAAGGAACCAAAAGTGATTCTACTAAAAAGCTTTATAAAACTCTTAATGCCACATTAACATATGACCCACCATGATAGCACAATAACATATAGAAGAAGAATTTGATTCTAATAGACATGATAAGTTAAAAAGAGGTTATTTTATGGAAATCTTATGAGTAGCAAGGATTTTATATGCTTAACTATTCAAATCAAAATTGTGTACATGTGGTCTAGTCAAATTTTGTGGAACGTTAAGCTAAACGTATCCTAGCTAATTAAGCATGAAATTATTGATTGTTATCTCTCCAATCATCAATTGTGTAGCTCAATGGGTATTGTTAAGTGTGATTAAGGTGTATGATGTCTTCATTATCATTTATTATTATTATTTTTATGATTAAAATAGTAAAGATGAAAATGATTA
>MNCI01018528.1:0-17680 GCA_015680685.1 Gnetum montanum
ATTCTAACTCTGGAGGGATCAAACTGCTAGAGCTTCGCTACACTACAACTGGGATGTGAAATGAGGGAGAGCCACCTCTTATTTATAGAAATTGTGGCTGACTGCGATATCGCGTACGCGATATCGCAGGGAAGGACGCGATATCACGTACGCGATATCGCGGCCCTTGCGATATCGCGACTCTGATACGACAGGGTGGTGATATCACGGCAACTGATACAATAGGGTGGTGATATCACGACTATCAGCACTATGTGCAATTCAGGTCTCATCACTTAGGAAAGAAAATCTATTTTTAATTTCTAAGTTAGATGCTATTCACATTGAAATGGAAGGAAAAATCTTAGACATAAAAGCTGAACTTCAACAACTAACAACTTTAAATAAGGATTTTAGAAAGGTTCAAGAAGAAAAGACTCCTAAAAAATAGCCAAAGAATCTCACACAAGAGGATGCAAGTTCAAGTTCAAGCATAGTCAGGTTTAATAATATTATTCATGAGGAGGGTACTTTATTTGTTTGTAAAATTTATGGTTGTAAGAAAAACTTTAATTATTCTCATGATGATCAAAACAAGATTGACACTTGGTCTTGTCAAAAAGGATTTGGTAAGGAAATTTTGTAGGCACCAATAGTTGAAAATGAAGAGAATTGAAGAATTAAAATTTTTCTCAAAGAGATAGATGATGTAGTAACTAATCAAGGGTTCTTTCATAAAGAAAATGAACAAATAGAGGCATCATATAAATGATCTAATGAAAAAGAACTTGAAGATGAGGAGGTACTTTGTGATAGGGGACCTCATCTCAAACTCCATTAATCTTGTCTTCTCACCTAAAAGCAAGGTAAGTCAAGGTAGGTTTCCATATCCTTACTTGCTAGAAAATTTATAAGTACATGATTCAAGAAGTCCAAATTATTTCTGATTCATGCTTACATTGTTTATATAATGTTATTTCTAGATTAAAAAATTTGTTAGAATAGTTGTTAAGAGTATCTCTTATATTCATTTTGAGCTTAAAACAGTTGGTTTTATGAAAATATGTGGGGTAGCACTTGTGATAATTTCTTTTGGACTTTTATCTTTCTTTCTCTCTTGCATGGTCTAAACTTCTTGTGAGGATTCACTCATGACCTTTGGATTATTTTAGCCATTGGTGTGATAAGTCATGTTTCTGAAAATTCCATCAATATTACTAAATGGACACCTTAGTATTGACTTTTGATCTTAATGTTGAATCTATAGCTATGGTACTATGGTAATATATGATAATTACTTCCTTGAGATATACAAGATAATCTTAAAAGCCCAAGGAGATAGCTACACATGTATAGAGGATGCCTAGTTCTCACTATCTATTATCATCTTGGAGGTCACCTATGTAGGGGGAGTCTTTGGAGGCTTCTACCAAGAAACACTCAAGTAGCAAAATATCACATTCCAAAAATGAGCAAGATTTCATGTCATGTAAGGGTATGGTATAGTATCCAAGGTAAATGTAGAATTAAATCTTGATTAAGATATCTTTAGAAATTTTACCTTGTAATTACATTTGACTACCATTTGAGCAATTTGTTAAGAGTTTGCTTGGCTATTTTTGGGATGGTATTTGTCTTTCTTCATTAATTTTTTTTACTTTTATAGGCATATCCTTTCTTTCTTATCATATAATTACCTTCATGATGATTCAAATGAGTTAAATACTAACGGAATCATGAAATATTGGTTTAACTAATAACTTGATTGGTTCAAAAAGATAAGTTGCTTAATTCTCTATGCTTAAAAATTGGATTTTGATAAGTGGTAGCTAATATTTATTTTGACATCTTTAGCCCTATGATAATTTTGCTAATAGATGGGTATTTTTTAAATGTTTTCATCTATATGATAATAAATCTTGCTATGAATATATCTTTCCATGAATACTTATGCCCTCTCTTGTCAATAACGTCTAAACTAACACTATTTATATGATGATGACTAGTTTGGAAGTTGTTGAAATTGGTTGGATATCTTAAATTAACAAAGGGAAGAGTTGTTTGTGTCATAAATTCCATTTTTTGTTGCTCTTTTATGATCTTTTAAAGGGTTTATGTGCTTTATCCTTTTTGCTGCTATACAAAAAGGGAAGAATTATTTGAATATTTGCATGTCTACTAACCCATTTTCTTAGGTTTTGAACATCACTAAAAAGGAGGAGATTGTTGACCTTTTGGTATATTAAAAAGTTAAGAAAAATGAAGTACAATAATGCTTGTGTGATTGTAGAACAATGTACATTGGAAGATGAGATGAAACCTATAAAGCAGTGTCAAAATGAAGATCTCAAAGACCAAGATGAAGCCTACATTGATGATAAGGAATGGACAAGTTTAGATAAAAGGAGAGCTCAAAGAAGAAGGTCATCTACAAGGTCTAAAGTGAACATGCAAGATTTCAAAGATATTGGACAAGGGACAAAGACTTCAAAGCTTATCTCAAAGGTCAAAAGGAATCCTTAGCATTAAAGGATTATTTTCANCACTCAATGCCAGAAGATCCCAACAAGCTCAACTAAGATTCCTTCCTTCAAGAAGCACATCAATCCCATAGGGCAATAATGGAGAATAACAATCATAAGGAAAGAATGCAACTAAGTTTGTTGATCCTTTCACTTTGAGGTACATCTCACTTTGACCAATTACAACAGAAAAATATTGTACAATGAAGAAGAAAAATGATTACAATTGTTGATAGATGATTACAATTGATAGTACCAAAGCTTGCACTTTTCCTAATGATAATGAAGTCTTATTATAGGTAATATGTTTCTAAAATCACCTTGGAATTCATGCAATGGCTAGATAATGGTTACTGGAGACATCTTCTCCAAGATTGAAATGTCTTTCTACATTAGACCTTCATTCTACAAAGACATCTTCTTCTGGTGAAAGACATCTTTTTGGAGACATCTTCTATCTTCCAAAGATGTCTTCTCCTATGTTGCCTTCAATTTTGCCAAGACATCTTTCTTTTCTTAGAGATGTCTTCACTTGATAGTAGATATTTGTTGTTTTTTCAAGATGCCTTCTTTGAAAATAATCCTTTAATGCTAAGGATTCCTTTTGACCTTTGAGATAAGCTTTGAAGTCTTTGTCCCTTGTCCAATATCTTTGAAATCTTGCATGTTCACTTTAGACCTTGTAGATGACCTTCTTCTTTGAGCTCTCCTTTTATCTAAACTTGTCCATTCCTTATCATCAATGTAGGCTTCATCTTGGTCTTTGAGATCTTCATTTTGACACTGCTTTATAGGTTTCATCTCATCTTCCAATGTNCTATTATGCTTGCATTAGCATCCAACATCACCTACATGACTATGATTTTCTAAACTTTAAATTTTTAAAAACAAACTTTAGTTCAAATTCACTTAACTGATGGTTAAATTTAAAAAACCCAACCTTATAAATACCAAATAAAAATAAAAATTTGGAGCCAATTTTTTGATATGTAAAGCACTTTTTTTAGATTTTGAGAGCTCAAGAGCTTGACTACTTTCTTTACTATCTTTTTTCACATGCTCCATAATCACTCCAAATCCTCTTAGTAGTCTACAAGATCAGTCCAATGCCTAAGTTTCAAATAGTTTATGAGTTAATGATAACATTGAGTGTCAATTGGGCATCTTTCATGTCACCTGCACTAGTGTTAGTTTTTTTTAGCTCTAAAATCACCTATGGGATAGTTCACCAAAATGACCCTACTTGAATTCTAAATTAGTTCTAGATGATTTTTATAACTTCTTCATCCATATCTACATCTACCAAACATTAAATTTCATCTTTAAAATCATTATTTTATTCATAAAATGAACCTATATTATCAATTTTATCTTCCAAATGTCTTTCATTATCCCTTGTAGTTTTGGCCATTCATAGGAGGTGAACTTTATATTTTATTAATAAAGCATATTGATTATTATGAAGGAAATACTAAAATATTTTCCCTTATATTAGTCCTCTTATTTATCATTTATATTTCATTCTAAGTTATCATAAGCATAATTCTCATACTTATTTTTATTTACATTGATTAGACATTATCAAATATATTACTTAAACTTATTTTTATTCATTATCCTTCCTACCATATCTAGTTTGTGGACATTAGGCCAAGCCCATATTCAATTGGAAGTTCATGTTCCTTCATGTCATAATCCTTGATTTAGTGAGAGTTATATTGATTTGAAGACTATTTCTGACTGTAAGTTAGATAATTAACATCTAATTTCTGGAGGTATTCTTGTAAGGTTATAAAAGAACAATTTTTAAGGAACAATATGAATATCTCAAAGTCTCTATTGAATGTTGATGAGACGCAACCTGCATGTGCCGCGATATCGCGTACGCAATATNCATTGAACTTTCTTTTTTACAATTATTGAAAGGGCTTTTAGCTATTTGGTTTTTATTAATATTTAATGTGCTCTTAATATTTGAGAGACATACAAATAAATACTTAAGCTATGAGGATGTTGCTTCTTTCAAGAAATAAAAAACATATAAAAATATCTTTTATTAGTGGTTTGAAGGCATTTTTCCTCTAGAATAGGATCCATAGGAATGTGGAGATCCTTTCGAATTTTATGCTATATTAACCATTAAAAACATCCCTATAGAACTATATTTTACTAACTTATCATGACTAATGTGGTAGGAAAATTTTGATCTCATCATACCACTTCCTGGCAAGAGTAGTATGAACTACGGCCACAAAGTTATCCTCAGTGTTTTACATGATGTGAATAGCACAGTCCATAGTTAAGGTGGAAAACTTCCTAAATACATCAAGCATTATATTGAGGGATAACATTGCAATTGGTTTGACTATGACATTCTTGCTTCAGGATATGTGTTGGATATCAATGTATACAAATTGTTGTAGCAATTACTTTCCTAGGCCACAGTAAAGTTGTAAATGTTTGGCTTTACATGCATAGACCTCAATCACTTGGCTAACCACAAGTTGTAAATTGCCTTTTATTGTTAAGAATCTAATTCCTAGGTCACGATCCCTCTGATCAAACCCTCATACTCCATTATTTTATTGGTACATGGAAACTCGAAATGATAGGTGAAAGATTAGATTTCACCAAATCGGAATGTTATGATGGCAACAACACTAGCCCCATGGATAGTTGAAGCTTTGTCAAAGTGCATGACTACCTCATATCTCTGAGGCACTTGGCTAATGGTGTTAATGTGCTCATTGAAACTTAGGATCTATGGCTACTTGGTCATCAACAGGTGAAATAGTGAATTGTATGGCTATAGTTTTACCTTTCATTGAGCATTAGGAGATGTAATGAAGGTCAAATTCCATGGTTATTTCTTTCCATTGGGCTATATGGTTACTCTCATAGATGTTGGTTCTTATGGCTCTAAGCACGTTATCTTTGTAAATGATGTTAACTTAGCTTTTGAAGAGGTAGTGTGTCCACTTCTTTAATGAGAAGACTAGGGCTAAACAATACTTCTTCACTTCAGTGTATCTGGTTTTGTAGGTAACTAATGCATGGCTAAGGTAGTATATTAGCATCTCTACTCCATCATCACACTTCTGATAGAGTATATAGGCAATGGACATGTTGAAGATAGAAAGCTAGATGTAAAATGGTTTACCTTCTTGTAGAGGATAGACCATCGATAGTTGTGCCAACTCTTGCTTAATGTTTTCAAAGGCCTCTTGACATTGAGTTGTCCACTCATAGTGAACCCCTTTCTTAAGTAGTTGTTGCATGGGCTGTAACTTATCTATAAGCCTAATGATAAACTTATGAATAAATTGTAGTTTTCCTTGTAATCCCTAAAGCTCCCTAAGGTCGGTAGGCATTGCAAATTTAGATATGACCTTAACCTTAACAAGATTGATAAAAGTCCCTCCTTTAGATACTACAAAGCCAAGCATCTTACTGGTCTTGACACCAAAGACACATTTCTTGGGATTGAGCCTAATCACATACTTGAGGCATCATTTGTTTACAAGATCTAGGTCATTAGCATGGCTACTAGTCACTTTGGACTTAATGGATATATTGTTAACGTAATCATTGAGAAAACTTAACATGTAATCGCTAAAGATATAGGTCATGGCTCATTGATAGGTTGCTTCTACATTCTTAAGGTCAATGGGCATCATAGTATCACAAACAGTACCCAAAGGGGTTATGAAGGTCATGCTAAGTTGGTGCTCTAGGTTGATCCTAATTTGGTTGTATCTCAAGAAGTCATCCATAAAGGACAACAAGGCATGTCTAGCCATAGTATTAATAAGTTGATTAATACTAGGTAAAGGGAAGTCATCCTTGATAGTTTCTTTATTTAGGTATTAGAAATTGATGCAAATATAGATACTCCCATTTTTCTTAGGGACTACCACTATGTTGGATACCCATTCTGCATAGTCAATAGCTTAGATGAAACTTGCTTGGTAAAGCTTTGAGATCTAATCACGAATTGCTAAGGCCAAATTACATCTAATCTTGTGTACCTTCTACTTAATTAGTCTAATGATAGGGTTAATTATGATGTACTAGGCCCAACATATCTTAATATGACCAGGAAAAGGCCTTAATATTACCTTGCAAGATCTTGGTGATGTCTTAAGCCTGTTGAGGTTTCAGTGAGAAACTTAATTTAATGTTTTTCTCCTGACCGCTCTGTGTCATGATAGGAACCTCAACTAGAGAGTCTTTAGTTATGTCATAAGCCTCAAGTTTAAGGGTTCTAACTAGGTTTTTAGGCCATTCTATGGGCTTCTTGATGAATACTATGTGGTCGACAAGACTCTCAGGCTTAAGCTCTAGACAATTAGAGTTGATATACTATTCTACATTACCATGGGATCCATGTAGGCACAAAGGGAAACTGATATGATTCTAGGTACTCATACTTTAATCCTAAATGTCAACCAAAAACATATTAAGTGACACCTTGGTAAAAGTGAATAAATAATACTAAAATGCTATAACGGCAAATACATGCTATTCTAATGCAAAACCAAGTCATCCAAGGCTATATGTAGAGTAAAAATAAGTAAAAAATGTGAAATAAGGGTTAAATAAAGGTTGAAAAAAGATAAGTACAAGATATAAGGCTAAAATGATTAATAAGGATCACAATTTTGCCAGTTTTAGGCCGTAGTGGGGAACAATGCCAGTTTAGACTTTTAGCAAACTATGATGCTAGTTTAAGGCCTTAATAGGTCATGGTCATGTGGTCTCAAATGGTGGTCAAGAAAGGTCAAACCCCACTATTTGACACCAATTCAAGGCTAAAAAAGACTATATTGTATAGAATAAAGGGCTAACAAATTGATATAGGAAGTAGTAGTGAGGCTAAACAAGGTCAATAGTTCACAATAGGTCATGATGTGATAAGACAAGGCCAAACAAGATAAAGTGTAACACATATGGTAAATCTTAGTCAAAACATGATTAAAAAAGGGTTATATTTTTGCTAGTTTTAGCCATTAGTGAGCCATGGTTTAAGGATATACAGGTCATGGACTAGTTTGGATATCAATCAAGGCTATTTCTAGGTTGTTTAGACTAAGAAAACAAAGGTTTTAAAGCTTCCATGCTAAAATCCCCCTGTTTCCATGTTGACCAGAGTGGAAGGGGTGGTCCCCATCATGGATGAAGCATCCAAATGATTTTAAAGATTTTTTTTATCTAATTTTCAAATCTTGGTCACTTGAATGTTAGTGTAGTTAACTAGGGAAGGTCATAGGCTACTTTTGGTACCTTTCTCAACCTCTAGAACCCTCTCTTTGAGCCCAAAACTATCTTTGACATTAGTTCCACATTGGCTAGCATGTGGCTAGCTTGGAGACCAAGGAAAATAAGTTCCATGGCATTGAAAGGAATGAAATTGGAGTTTCAAGGCTTCCCAAGGTAGCATAGGGTCATATCTATCAAATTTGATCACTTTTGATGTCAAAAAGGACCAAAAAGTAGGTTTTGAAGTCACATTTGATGCTAGCCAACATGGAGAGAAGGGGGTTCAACATGCATGATGCAAATTTGAGTCATGACAAGATCAAATAAGGTTACATGGAAAAATTAAATCAAGATCTAGTAGTTGTGCTAGTTCCATGTTGGCTAGTGTGGAGCTAGCATGGAGTAGAGGGAGTGCCCTTGCTTTTTGGTCTTGGAATGATGTAGGGTGTAAGTCGAATAGGTTTCTAGGTTCCTAAGGTTGTAAACCTTGATTTCCCAAGTTTTTGGCAAATTTTGGTCATGTTTGAAGGTTTTTTAAGGTTATTAAAGGTCATAACCCTGTTGATCCACACTAGGGGATTGCTCCAACATGGAAGAAGGGATTCGATGAGATTTCAAGGTCAAAACTAGATTAAATGAGTGTAATTTTAATGCTATAAGGTCTTAGGCTTCCCCAGTGTAGGTTTTTAGTCTCTAGGAGTGTTGACATGTTGTCTGAGGTAAAAAGGTAGGCCCTCCATGCTGGTGCCATTCTAGCTAGCATGGAAGAGGGTTCCTCTAGCATGAAAAAATCAAAAGGTTAACATCTAGACCAACTTTGGCAAAAATTGACCATGCATGTCATCTCCTAAGTTTGCCAATGTTGAATACTAGGGTTTAGGATCAAAATTTAGTAGTTTTGAGGGTTCCAAAGTTATTTTTTTAATTCCCCCTTTATTTCCATGCTAGCTAACTTGGAAGAGGAGGTGCTCAACATGGAAGATTTTTGGATGTTATGTTTAACTACCTCAGGCTTGTTCAATAAGGTTTGGTGACTCCCACAGGTGCCAACAAGGTTCTAGAGTAAAAATTTAACAATTATGAGGGCTTTTGAGGGGTTTTAGAGGTTGTCCCCTTGGTTCCATGGTGGCTCCATGCTAGCTAGCATGGAACTAGCTAGAAGAGTCAAGAGGGATAAAATTTTAGATACATTTAGTTAATTTCTTAATGTTTGAAGGCTCTTGATAGTGTTGAAAGCATTCTAAGGTGCATGCAAGGATATTTGGTGTTGTTTTAAGGTAGTGGTAAGCCCCAATGAGTTTCCCCCTCAGTCTCTATACTAGCTTCACGTTTGCTAGCATGGAAGAGAGGGTCCAAAACATGGAAGTATCACAAATCTCAAATCTAGATCAATTTTGACCTTAATTGATCATGCATGTGTGCTCCTTGGGTTGGTAGTTTCAAGGGTGAGGGTTTAAGGTAAAAAATAATCAATTTGGAGGTTTTCTAGATGGTTTTTGAAGTCACCCCTCTAGTTCCATGTTGGCTCCATGCTGGCCAACATGGAACTAGCTAGGAAAACCAAAGGGGATCATTTTTTGACCATTTTCAATCAATTTCAATCATGCATGTGAACCTCCAAGGTTTTTGGTGTTAATGATTAGGGTTTTAGATCAAAATCAAGTAATTTGGAAGGTTAATGAGTGATTTTGAAGGTTACCCCCTTAGTTTTATGTTGGTTGTGAAACCAACTAGGAAGATCCCAAAGAATTAATTTCAGGCTAATTTTGACCATTTTTGATCATTCATGTATGTTTCAAAGGTTGATAAAGCCAATAGTGAAACCCTAAGGCTGAAATTTGGTAGTTTTTAAGGATTTTGAATGATTTTATGAGCTTCCTCCCTTGTTCTAGACTGGCTCCATGCTGGATAATATGGAATTAGCTAGGAGGACCTTGGAAATCATGAAAAAGAATCACTTTTGATAAGTTTTAACTACTAGAGTCTTCAGGAAGGTTGCGATGTTGCCTGGAGTTTATTCTAAGGCAAAACTTAGAGTTTTTAGTCATCCCCCCTTCATCCATGTTGGCTTTACATTGGGCAATGTGGAAGAGGGTCTCCCTAGTGTGGAAGGTCAAAAGGTTAGGTTTTGGATCACTTTTAGTAGGTTTCGATAGGGTTTCAAACTCTCTAGTGATTATAGAGATCAAGAGACAATATTTGGCCTTGAAATCCCTCAATTTTGAGGCTCCTTGATGTTCATGAAGCCATCCCCTCTTTCCTCCATGCTAGGTAGGGTGACCCCAATATGGAAGTAAGGGGGATGATGGTTTTTTAACATTTTTGACAAGTTTCAAGGGATCTAAAGGTTTTGGCAAGCTTCAGAAGGGTCTAGAGATCACTAGGATAGGTAATAGAGCTATTTTGTGCCATACCAATGAGTTTTATGGCATCTAAAATACTACAAAATTTTGCATGTTATAGCCAATTTTCATCATGTAGCTTTCACCCCATGAAACCTTAGGCAAAACGTTATTATAAATGTAAAGATTATAATCCACAAGGGACAATCTCACATATTCCATACTTTTAGGGCTAAAAATGCCTCATAAGTGGTCGAAGCCTCATTTCCAAAGTAAAAAAGGTTACCTAATGTCTATATTTGGGATTGGGGAGGTCAAAATTACCTTGTGGAATGCCAAAATTGGCAATTTGATGGGTTTTATGGAGGGTATATAAATTTCTACGTTGGAAACATCTACAAGAGGGTAAATCTTACCTACCCCTAGTGTGTAGGGGTGGGGGTTTCCCCCTTAACATGGAAATTTTTCCTCCAACATGGAAATTGCATGCCCCCAGCATGGAAGCCACAAAAGCTAGATTTCATCATTCCATGCACTCCAATGTTAACCAACCACTTCAATAAGGATGGTAGAAGGCTTAGCCTAGAAGACCTATCTCTACCATAGAAGGTGTGCCCCTGTTACTATTTATAGTAAATAGAATGACCATGGGAGAAAGGTACTTACTATATATGGTAACCCCCAAAATTTGGGGATCCATCTTACTTGTACATGGCAAAAACTTGTAGTAAAATTAAAGCTAATTTGCAGCCATTGTGTAGCCAAATTATAGCCATTTTTCAGCATCATTCATGGCCTAAAACCTAAAGAAACCAATCCCAAACACCATTTATAGGTTCAAAAATTTTTCATGGTGGCACAATTTTTCATGATTACAAACTCTTTCATAATTGAGATGTTTAGCATTTTCCACACTTGGGTAATTTCAATCACTCAAGAGCTCTTACAATCTCCCATCCTTGTATTCTGTTGAATCCCAACATGAAAACATTGTAGCCTTTACAATTCCCCTAAGACTTATGGATTTTTGGTGTCAATGCTACATTTCAAAAACTCCCAATGCCTAGCATGGAGAAATCTGGTAGCTAAATTTTTCACTTTTCTTAGCCCCCAATAGTAACCCAAGTTGTAGATCTAAGGTTGGGATAGAGGATGCTTGAAAACATCAAGAGTGGTCGAGCATCTAGATTGTTAAGCAGATCACATCAGCTTCAACAAGCTCTGAATTCCTGGCCTACTGAACCTCCTTCTAATCTCTCAATGGAAACACTTGTACACATCCATAAACTTATTTTTTATGGATTTAAATAAAATTTTAAAATTTTACTTTGTGTGTAGAATATTTTAATTTTGATTTCTAGATATGGATTTTTCATTATATACATCATTTCTTTTGCATTCTATAAATCCCTAGGTAATCTGTCAGACCATCCAAGGCACCTTGAATCCCATTTTTTAATACCCTAGAGATTCTGGGTTGAGGCTACTGCACTGGATCTATTAGGTTTCTAATGATCAATTTTTACAACTGCAATAATAAGGAGGGCTTCCACCTAATTTCTATGACCAAATATATCTTTCCGATAGCCAACATTTCAAGTTAAAAGCCTTTTTCTAAATTTTGCAACTTAAAACTTTCAAAAACTCATTGCTGCCTCTTTCCCCTATGATTGAAACTGTAGCATGGAAGTTGTAGGTGGTTTGGGTGTTTCATTTTCATAGCAACTATTGTGAATTTTCCTACCCAAAGCTAGTGTTGAAACCTTTTCACACTTTTTCTTTTTTCTACCAATTTTTTTCAATTTCTAAAATTTGGTGTTACAATCCTTTAGAAAACCATCAAACTTTTAGAACTCAGCTTCCCTCCATCTTTCCAAGCTGAGAAAATTAGCAGCCTATCAAAATTAATATTAGATGAAAAACACTTTCTGCAAATTTATCTCAATGTCAAAATGTGACAAATTTTTCTAGGTGTTGGGCTTTTCTCCCCAACCTAGCCAGCATAGCATGCATGAAGGCCTATCTTCCAAAACTTTTCTAAGTGTCAATAGCAACTATAGAAATTTTTCTAAGTGTTGTGCTATGCCCCCATTTCCCCTACTATGCTCTAGAGCATAGACAGTGTAGCCAGCATAGGACACCAATTTTGCAAAAAAAATTAACTACTAAGTTACATGTCCCACATGTAACATGGGACAAGTGTTGCAGTCGACGTCCTGTGTTCTACATTTAACATGGGATGAGCATAGCAGCTAGCATCCCATGTTCTGCATGTAAAATGGGACAAGTGTAGTATTTGGCATCCCATGTTCTGCACATGATACCAGATGAGCATAGCAGCCAGAGTTAGAAAATTTTTGAACTTTTTCTGGTCACCTTTGGACTTAGAAAATTTTCTAAATTTTTCTTGTGGTCCCACCTACTGCACTACCACATGGCACCTAATCTACATTTTTGGCTAACCCTAGCCCTATAAATACCCCTGTGCCCTAATTTTTTAGGGGTTATCTTTCATTTTTCATTAGTGGGGTAGTTGGCACTTTCATTTGGCATTTAGAACTTTAACATCTTGGCACTTAGCTCTATGGGCAAATAAGACCCAGAGCACACCACACCGATAGAGAGGTAGTCCTACACCACATGGTACACTATGATCCCATTACAACCCTGCACTGCATGATACACCGTAACCTTGTTGCAACCTTACACCGCATGGTATACCATGACCCCGTTGCAACCCTGTACTGCATGGTACACTGCAGCCTTGTTGTAGCCTTACAGAACATCGCACAATACACCATGGTGACCAACCCACCAAGCATAGTTCATCATAGTGAACACTAGACTTCATGGGCTGACACCACTGAGACTGTGACTATGCTTCCACTGTGCCTATTGTATAATGTGTACCTTTTGAGACCCTTTTGGAATTAGCTACACTTCCCCTTTTGGGGCGGTGCACTTCTATTCTTAAATTCTATTACATTTCTCAAGCATTTCTCTTTGGTATTCAACGTAACACTTATATTTTCTCACTTTTTCATATGTATTTTCATATTTACATCACTGTTCTTAGGCTAGGACACCCTGCTATGCTCTAGCTTAGCCAGTCCCAGTGTCTGTGCTTAACACAGTAGAAACCCTTCTCACACACTATAGTTTTAACACCACGTAAGTCCCTGTATGATTGACAAGATTTTTCAGGACACCTCATTTCCATTTCCTAGCGTAGCCCTCATACATATTTGAGGTTAGGTTGTACAACCATGAACCTTTCAGTGTTCTAGCCATCGACGCTTTCAGACATTACAGTTTTTGGTGATAGAAGGAGGAACTCGTCATTTCCTTCTACATATTTTGACTGGCACTTAACCAGAACTTTGGATGCTCTGGAGAGCATAACAAGTTCTTAGAGCATGGCAAGCTTCAGCGTAGTGAGCATGGTAAGCTCCAACATAGCGAGTGTGGTAAGCTCCAGCATAGCAAGCGTAGCACCAAAGTTAGCCATTTTTAGCAGTTTTTATACTTAGCATTTTTTTTGCATTTTCATACTTAGCATTTTTTATTTTTTATTTTTTTTTTTTTTTTGCATTTTCATACTTAGCATTTTTTTTGCATTTTCATACTTAGCATTTTTTCTGCATTTTCATATTGAGCATTTTTTCTATAGTTTTACACTTAGTCAATTTTTTGTAGTTTTCATACTTAGCCATTTCTCTGCTACTAGTAGACTTAGTCATTTTTCTGCAGTTTTTAAAGTTAGCCATTTTTTGCAAACAATAACTCTCATAACCCAACTTGTAAACATGAATCCAAATCGACCTTCCACATTAGTGTTTAACACATTTGACACCATGATCTACCCAAAGCATGCCACACTAAGCCAAGAATAATACAATTTTTTTGTGCCAAAACACAAACAAGATTACTAGTGGATCACCTTAACCTATAGGTAAAACAAGATTATGAACAAGTCCAACAAGATGGATGAGAACATAATGCCACTCACAAAGTCCTACCACCAACTATTGTTCCAACTTATCTATGCAAATAAGCATGATGTAGGGAAAACCTACAAGGAAGCCCCACAAGAGGAAGAAGACAAGTTTGAGGCTTACTCCAAATGTGAGAGCCCCCCCTACACTGTCTTCCAACACCCACTTCTTAGGATAGCCCCTCTTTAGTTTAGTCCACCCATCCTCTCAAAGATGGTAACCATGCAAATTCAGCCTTCCTTGCAAGTGATCACTACATTTGCCCAATCCTATGCTCACACAGGTGCCACCTCCCATCCCTAGATGACTCAGGCATCCTACATCTTGCTTTTCTCATCAATGCCCATGGTGTTGATCCAAGCCACTCATGTGTGGTCCACCTCAGTCATCACATCCATCCCTCAACCAAAACATCAACTAAACCTATTTGCTATGATGTTAAATTGGCAATTCCTATTTACTACAATGTTAAACTGGCAATGCTTGTCCACTATGACGTTATATTGGCAATGCCTATCCACTATGACATTAACTGGCAATGCCCATCTGCTATGACATTAAACTAGCAAACTTCACAACCAACAATCTGACCCTATGTCATACACCCAATGCAAGCCTAGCTAATGCAATCGGCTGGCACATCCCCAAGCATAGATCAAGCATTCCAGCTGATCCAAGGCTTGATGTAGGAGATCAACCAACTCAAGGCTACCTCCTTTGACACTGTCAAGGTGGTGGACTTCTACCAAGATGATCTCATAAGTCCAACGGTACCACCTCTAACTCTCCCAACTTAGGTCCAGCTATCTCAACTCAACAAGTACAATGTTGAAAGGGACCCCAATGCACACTTGGTCACATTTTGGTCCAAGTGCCTACTCCTTCAAGCTTGGCCACATGCCATCATCCACGTGTTCCCCATATCACTCACTAACAAGGCCTTAGACTGGTATTTTTCGCTACCCAAGGCCTCAATCTCTTCTTTGGAGGATCTCATAAGCTAGTTTATGACATGCTTTAGGTACAACCTAAATCCTAAAGCAACCCTTGACTAGTTCATGCAGGTCAAGCAAGGGCCCCTAGAGCCCATGCCAAAATTCCTCTAATGCTAGAACATTGCACTGAGTAAAATATGTGAACCCTTAGCAGAGACACACCTACTAGCCATCTTCAAGGGTGTAGTGAATGACTTCATCAAGTTCAAACTATACTACTGTTGGCACATTTTGGCCATTTCATGGAACATGTGGATATTCAGGAAGCGAGGCAGACGGACTAGCCTTGCTATCAAAGAAGAACTTGGTGGTGTCAAAAATAGCCATGCAATTAGGAAGTAGCCTTTTAGCACCAGTGAAGCCACTGTATTTTTGGAACAGAAACTTTGTGGCATTCTTGAGGTAGTCATTGCAGTCTGGCGCAGAAAGCTCATTCCAACACTAGACAAGTCCATAAACTGCAGGGGATACTGATGTATTACTTCCAGCCACATATTGGCTGGAAGAATTCATTGCAACAAAAGACAAATTCTGGAGAAGACTCTGGGTGGCATTCCTAAATGTCTGACAATTTGGAACAGTCTTAGAATTTTGAAGGATGTTGGAACCCTTGAAATCAATAACTCCAATGAAAGAAGTGTTTTCAAAGTGCAAATTGCAAAGATCCATCCAAACTTTACCTCCCAGCTATCTTTGGCTTAAAAAATCATTTTGAAGAGCGTTGTGTGCATCCATGATGCAATTTTTTTCACTGGGAAGAATCGGTATCTCCTATCCACTAAAATATTCCATAAATTCGATCAAGGCTCTGGCTTTAGATGCTCACTCTATAGTATGCTACCAAGAAAGATCCATTCACCAAATTTCCAAGCAGAGTATTGATGTTTTTGTCTGCTTGGCTAACTTTTGTGTAATTCATGTCTAGTCTACATTCAGACGTCCATTCCATTGCAGCCATTGCTGGATAAAGATTAAGTAGCAGTAGCAACAGAAGAATGACTACATCTTCCTTCTCGATTCCTGTATCAACAGCTGATCCCTCACATAGGGCTAGAAAATCCACGCCCACCTGCTGTCACTAGTCTCCATGCTAAACACTCAACTCTTCTCGGTAAGATCAATGTGCATGGCGACCTCTGTGGCATCATCAAGGCTGACAGCTTTGGCGTTTCTCAAAACAAGGTTCTGTGTTGCTTAAGAATTGCATTCGTTAAAGCTGCCAAAATTACGGAGAAAATTAGGGATTCACAGGGTTCCCCAGGGTAATCCTCTTCACATTAATGCTATCGAGGCCATGAAAATGGATAAAAGAACCTTCCAAAAAGAAATCAACATAGGAAAATGGAATAGACACTAGCAGAATCGGTGCAACTAAATGGAATTAGCAACGACATCAATAGCATCAAAGATGGAGGAGGTGTAATGCAACAGGGCCTTGTTTTGCGGTGGCAGTTGTCTGTGAAATCCACATCTTCTTGTTTGGACACCCCACCCAATTGCTTCAGTATCACCTCCTTCATTGCAGTTACCCAGAAGAAGATTCATAGGGTATGCATGATTTAATCTAGAAATCATTTCCAGTGATAATGAAGATGGATGCATAGCTGACGCACCACAAAAACACACTAGTCCCTTGGTTAAGGGAGTACTCCACGGGTTTGCACTGTCGGCGGTACAACCACTTCCATGGGCCTTGCTACCCGGACCAGCCCACATTATTTACAGGCCATGTGGCCTCAATATTTTCTTTATTTAAAAAGTCATATAGCTTTTATTTTAATTAACTTTGGGTTTTGATATAAGTAATTTAGTTGTTATTATGCTGCGGTACGTTTGACAGCCCTTGGTTGTGTACCAAGTGAGTATTAATATTGATTTAAAAATTTGTATATGGTAAGGAGTTATATTGGATAGTTATCCAATAGGACACTTGGCCACCATAGCTTTTATTTCTATAGTTGTAATTTTTTGTGGAAGTTATAACTTCCTAGCCTTAATCCCATGATGTTTGTAACCACTACAAAGGCCACTTGGCAACTGAATGAGCCACTTGGAAACTAAATGAGACACTTGTCAACTATAGCCTTTTTTATCTCTATGGTGGTTATGACCACCCAAAATATTTGTAACTTACCTAACTACCTATAAGACCCTATAAAAGGGCTTCAAGGGTAGGAAGGGGAGATCACACTCAGGGTCTCACTTTGGGTCTTAAAGATTTGTAAAGAAGACATTGTGAAAGATTGCTTGTAAGATGACTTACTAAAGACAACATTTCAGCCTCTTTTTCATAGTCCTGTGAGTTATGTTTATTTTTTATTTTCTTTAAATTTTTTAGCTAGTGGTTTACATAGTATCATGCTTGGCAAATAATTTTGGGATTTTTAGATTGTCCTTATTATTCTTGTTGCATGATAGAAAATTTCTATTAAAATTTTTCCATAGAAGAGCTTGTGTTTGAAAGCCTTAAGAGCATTTTAGTAGTGACTTTTATTATTGTGCAATGTATAAGAACCGCTATTGAGATTGTTGTAAGAGAGCCTCTACATGTAGTCAAGCCGTTGAACGATTCAATAGTCAAGAGGGTT
>MNCI01018541.1:14598-26522 GCA_015680685.1 Gnetum montanum
CAAGGTTTATCCACAAAGCTCGTCTTTATTGCCGTACACAACTGGCGTTCAGGTACAAAGCTGCTCGAATAAAGAATCGTTCACTTGGGGGACTCCTACTACGGACACATGGAAAATAATCTATCTCTGGGGTGATCAATCCGCCAGAGCTTCGCTACTTTACGCCTAGGATGAGAAATGAAGGGAGTGCCGCCTCTTATTTATAGATATGGTGGCGGTTGCGATATCGCTTACGCGATATCACAGGGAAAGACGCGATATCGCGTACGCGATATCGCATGGGATGCGATATCACAGCGGCCGCGATATCACGGCGGCCGCGATATCGCGTACGCGATATCATGGCACAGTGCATGTCGCGTCTCATCAACAAGGGAGAGACGCCTCTTATTTATAGATATGGTGATGGACCGCGATATCGCGTATGCGATATTGCAAGGGACGACGTGATATCGCGGCCTATGAGAATCGCGTCTCATCATTGGGGGTTAAGTCTAGAAGTTTTCTAGGTCATGTAATCTATATGTTACAACTAAAAATCTTGGCCACTAGAAAGCTAAGG
This sequence comes from Gnetum montanum, assembly GCA_015680685.1. Lineage (NCBI taxonomy): Eukaryota > Viridiplantae > Streptophyta > Gnetopsida > Gnetales > Gnetaceae > Gnetum > Gnetum montanum. The sequence goes on from MNCI01018541.1 coordinate 15,161, forward strand.
ATTCTCAACCACGAATAGCCTCAACCCCAAATCCCCAAGACCTTTGAAAAAATCGAATTCAAGGTACCCTAGATGATCCAATAGATCACCTAGGGACTTAGGGGGGATGCCAAACAAAGTTGTAAAAAAATGTAAGAATTGTATATCTAAAAACCCAAAATGAATACAAATTGCACACAAAAATGAAACTATAAACTTTATTATATAAATAAATAATGAGTTTAAAAATGTGTACAAAAGTGCCTATAGGAGAGCAAAGGGGGGTTCACTTGGGTAGGGGTTCCAAGTCGATTGAAGTTGATGAAATCAACTTCATAATCTGGATGCTCAGCCATTCCTGATGTTATCGAACCTACTCTGCTATTGCTCCAAATTTACGATGTTGATCATTTCTGGGATTGAGAAAATATGGAGGATTGGGATAGCCAAAATGGTTCATGTTGAGATGTGGGGATCCCAAAGAGGAAATATTGACACTCTAGGCTTACAAATCCTAAGGAAGGTAATAGGGGTAATAGGGCTATAATGGTTCTACACTAGTAGGCCCCAAGAAGTTGTGTTTCTACTAGGTAACAAGAGCTCTTAAATGCTCAAAATTACCAAATGCTCAAAAATGCAAAGTATGCGCAAGTACCAATAGTGTGGAACTATAAAAAGTGTGGAACTTTGAAATGGTGTGAGGGATTGATTTTTATAGGTCTTTGGCCATGATTTGGGATGCAAATTTGTTGAAAATGGCTAATAGATTGGGCTACAAATTGCTACGAATTTCTACCACATCCAGGGGGTAGGTGTCCAAAATCTTGGGGGTTACCACATATGGAAAGTGTCATATCCTCATGGCCATTCCATTTACCAAAAACAATAACAAGGATGCACCTTCAATATTGGCTTTACTTCCTTTAGCTAGGTCTTCAACCTTCCATGCTAGCATTGCAGGGTTCTTACTAGAGTTGATGTGACATTAAAATCATGGCCATGTTGCTTCTATGATGGGGAGGAGGTGCTAAGGTTGGGGGATGAAGGATCAATGTTGGGGATGAAAGTAAAATCCCTCTATGTTGAGCACTATTCCTCCTCTACATTGGGAGTAGGTGGTCCACACCCCTCCGCGTTGTGGGTAGGTGAGATTTACCTCCTTCTAGGAGTTTTCCAACGTAGAAAAGTGTATACACCTCATAAAACCCATCAATTTGCCATTTTTGGCATCCCAAAAGGAATTTTTAACCCCCCAAGCCAAAATATAGGCACTAGGTGATTCTTTTCACTTAGGGAATGAGGCTTTGGCTACTTATGAGGCATTTTTCAACCCTAAAAGTATGAAATATGTGAAATTGCCTCTTATGGGTTACAATCTTCACATTTACAATGAAGTTTATCCTTTGGTTTCATGGGATGTGATTACCAAGGCTACAACATGAAAATTTGGTGGTGTTTCATTGGCTCCTCTTTGTTGGTGTTTGAAGGATTGACCTAAGAGGCACTAACAAAGAATACAAAACACCACTATAGATCCACCATTGACATTGCCTCTTCATGCTTGATCCAATTGTGTCAAACCATGTTGAAGAGTACTTGTGATGATGGGATAAGGCTATGATGAGAGAGTGGTAATGGTCATTAGGGAGATGGTCATGGAGGCTAACAATGCATCCCAAGTGTTGTCATCATGGCTATAGTGTGACACTGACATGCTTTGAAGTGTTTGTTACTCAACAAGTGCATTTGAGCACCTAATCACTTTGCTCCAAGACTTATTTAGCCATTAGGCTTTGAGGCTTTCATTGATCATTCAACCTCTTGGAAATTTGCTTCCCCTTGTTTTTTAATGGGGTGAAACCCTCATTAGGACTCATTGCCTAGGTCGATCAGATATAGTTCTTCCATTGAATGACTTGTGTTACACCCAATGGACTTGGTTTTTCCACTAAAATGAAATGTGTTATACTTGAATGATCTACATCACATTCAAGTGGACTTGAGGATGGATCATGATGAAGAGATATCATATGGCCATAGTGCATGAGTGACAAACATAGGTTAACATTGTTTTCCAAGGTATTAAAGGCTATAATTGGGTTAATGGGCTAGGCTCAAGGAGTGGTGCTAGATGGAGCATAATGGTACAAGAAATCTTCACATAGCAAGAAAAACTCACCAAATATTGCACATTAAGGTCACATGATGACTTGCAGCTATAATGGATTACATCCTTCTGATGGCTCCAGGCTTCATCCTACAAACACAATTCCAAGAGGACAAGAAAACCAAACAAACAAAGCATGTTATAACATTACAATGCATACAAGCCACATAGCATGATGAGATGTCAAACAAAGCCAAAGCTACCTAGGATACTAAAGTTGCCAATTTAAGGTCATGGTGGGCCATGGTACCAATTTAAGACCCTGGTAGACCATGGTGCTAGTTTAAGGTCATAGCAAATCATGGTACCTAGACTGACCTAAATCGTTGGTGTAAGGATGGAAAGGAAACAAACACCTATAGATTGTCGGACAGCCACAGCTGACCCTGCCTTCACCTGAGGGCAAGCTGGAAAAGTAAACGAAGGCAGAGTGCCTTGGATGGTCTGCACACAGATCAACCAAGGACTTCCCCGAGCGTAAGCTACGACTAGCGCTGGGGTTATCGTAAACAAGATGTAAATGGAATGCAAACAACAATATGAAATGTAAATAGAGTGTATTGAATTTTAAATAAAGCTTAAACAAAGCTATATTGTAGAAAAAACATAAACTAAAGTAAATAATGTAAATGGAAGGCAATAATGAAACTGTATTGTATTTCTTAAATAGGAATATGCACCAGTCAAAGCATAGTTGCACACGTGTGGATGGCAAGTCAAACACCTAGCCCTGGAATGATATGACGCGATGATGCGACGATGAAATGGGATGAACGTGAGAAATACTTGGAAGCCAACAATTAGGTTTGCCAAGTGCCCAAGGATTGCAAATTCTGTCCTTCTTCACAGTTGCCAATCTCTCCAATTTTTGCATCCTAATTTTGCCTCTCAATTTTTTGCCTCTCAGTCTATGTGAATTGATAGGGTATTTATAGGGTTGGGCTAGGCTTGGGCAATTGCATTCTTTGACCAGGTTCAATGTATCTTTGTTGGATAGTTGTGCACAAGTTGGATGTGTGTTGGATATTTGCCTTCTTTGACCAGATTCAATGTATCTGTGTTGGATAGTTGTGCACGAGTTGGATGTGTGTTGGCAAGCTACATTCTTGACTAGGTACATTGCATTTTAAAATTTATGGGTTATTCAAGCCCATGAAAGTACATTTCATTTAGAACGTGAGGGCTTGACATGCCCACAAATGGGGATTTATAATGAAATGTACAATAAGAGAAATTTGACTGCCCAGCGTGACCTACAGTGTGACCTCCAAAACTTACAATTTTTAGCTAAAATCTAGAATTTCTAAAGGCTAGGACCCATAGTTATCAATAGTGGACCCTGAGGATGACTTACACCCTTGAAATCAAGTCATTTTGGCTTAGTTTTGGGGCTCTAAAAGTTGGTGACGCTAATCCTTACGTTGTGCAACGTCTGAAAAAGTAACCCCAGCATCACCAAGTTAAAATGGCATATTTGAGGGCCAAATCTTGATTTTTTGGAGGCTAGGAGCTGTTGGGGACCTTGGTGAAGGTCATGGGGGGTCCTTGTGCTCAATTTTTGCTTGTTTTGACTCAGTTTCGGGTCTCCAAAAGTTGGTGACGCTGATTCTTACACTGTGCAGCGTCTAAAAAAGTAACCAAAGTGTACTTAGCTAAAAACAAACATTTTGAACTTGAAACTCTTGATTTTGGATGCTAAAAGTTGGTGCAGTTGCCTATGGACCCCGGGGGAACCTTGCCTATTAAATCATGGGCCAATGGGGGCTATTTCGGAGGCCTCCAAATTTGGTCACGTTGTACTCATGTTGGGCAGCAGCATGACTTAGCTTGATTCTTGTCTAAAAGTGCTAGGAAAAAATTAGTGGTGTTTCATTGACCCCTCTTTGTTGACTTCTGGAGGAATCCACCCAAGAGGCATCAACAAAGAAGTGCAAAACACCATGAACGATCAAGTACCAAACATTAACCGTCAACCCTTAGCTAGGTGTCATCGCACCATTTTCAAAAGTACATGGAATTGAGGGAATGTGGTTCAAGATGTAAGGGAATTGGTTGTAACCATGGAAGATAGGAGGTTAAGGGCTATGATTGCTGTCAGGATTGTGGGAGAGAAGTGCTCTCATGCGAATGAGCTATATTTTGGTCCTTGTCCATAGCCAGTGTTCAGTAGACTCGGAGCCAAGACATAGGAAGTGCGTTCTTTGGAGAAATGGGACTCTTATAGAGTATTTAAGAGGTCCATTGTAAATATCCAAAGCCACATGATGATGTGCAACATGATCTCTTTGAGACAAAAGTGTAACTATTTTTTCAAGACAATTGCCTTCTCGCTTGGGGCTTGTATGAGAATGGCCAATAGTCTTTTGTTTATGATGTCAATGGGGTCATGAAGACCTTTTCTGTGCATTTTTCTATTTGACCTTTTTATTCTCTTTTTTTCTGTCTTTTTGAAAGAGCTTACTTTTTGTGCCGTGCTCATGTTTGACCACTTGCATTTTATGTCATGCATTATGTACTATTTTTTGCATTGCGACTGCTTAGGGAGTTACAGTGTGCAATAGTGTATCAAGAGTTTTGAGGTGAGTAGAATGTATTAGGGGGATGTAATTGAATAGGCTAAGGGGAGCATGATGGGGAAATAGGGGATGCATCGGGAGTCATGAATGTACTTATGAATGAACTGATTAAACCAGTCATGTGCATCAGGAAAAATGTGATACCTTGTCGTCATGATGAAGTGCATCTATGCACGAACCCCTCAGAAGTGTCATCCTACAAACACAACTCCAAGAAGACAAGAAAACCACAAATGAAACAGTCAGCTAAACACTTTAGACAAGGAGATGGAGTCATCATGTGCAATTTTCAAAGTAGACAGAATCATGAACAACATCAATTTCATTAAGGCTGCATGAGATGAATCATGCAAAAAGTTTTTGTGGAACAGGAATAGCCAACTGCAACAATAGATCTTTTCAAGTTTTTCCTGGTCATCGATGATGACACCAATTTATAGTCTTAGTGGACTGTTGTGGATTAGTTTTATGTCATAACCCCTTGGATGGTGCTAGTTTAGCGTCATGGCAGACAGTGCATTGCTAGTTTATAGTCATAGTGGACTATGAAGAGGCAAACTAGTTTATAGTCTTAGTGGACTCTAGATGCTAGTTTCATGTCATGGCGGATGGATGTAGCAGTTTAGTGTCATACTAGACATTTCTCTGTGGTATCAGTTTTAAGTCATGATCCAGGACTATTCTGTGGTATCATTTTTAAGTCATGATGCCAGGACTACTCTATGGTATCAGTTTTAAGTCATGATTCCAGGACTATTCTGTGGTATCAGTTTTAAGTCATGATCTAGGACTATTCTGTGATATCAGTTTTAAGTCATGATCCAGGACTATTCTATGGTATCAGTTTTAAGTCATGATTCCAGGACTATTCTGTGGTATCAGTTTTAAGTCATGATGCCAGGACTATTCTGTGCTAGTTTATAGTCATAGCGGACTAATGCTTACCTTGCTTGTGTAAAGTGTGATGCTATATGCATGGTCATGCTATGTATATGCAAGATCCTGTAAAAAAATCAACTAGAAAGAAAACAACGTCAAGAGACACCTGTTGTACATAGATTTGGAATATATGAATGAAAGAAAAGTAATGCAAAAAAAGTGATAGTTTTAGGCTGTTCCAGGCCAAATGTTGACTTGCCATTTGCAGTATTTTTAAATTTTTAAATTCTTATACTTCAATTTTTAAGTGGACAATAAGGTCGTGGAGATTTTGAAATTTTATGAAATTTTCAAGTGTTTGTTGCCCTTAACTATTTTGTTCTATTTTCTGTTTTCTATTTGTAGGGACATGTTAATGATGGAGCTGGCCCCAGTGGAGCAAGGGCGAATGATGAAGAGGATCTTGGAGATCAACGTCATCCATGAGCTTTTAGGTCGTTAAGTGTTTTTGGATTTTTTGGATGTTTGATGGAATGTATAAAGACTGATGTAATGGCCTAAATTCAATCATGGTATAAAATGGTTGCATTCCTTCGTTACCTTGATGTTCTATGTAAATTTTTGTCATTTTTCATGTTTTTTATTGTTTTTCTTTGTTTTCTAGAGTATATGTATGCAACTAAATGTAACATAAATTTCTAAAGTATAAAGAAAGATGTAAGGTAAAAACTTGGAAAAGAAACCAACAACCGTGCAAGAATCTAAATCGTAAGTTGTAACCTGTAAGCGAAAATTCAATGTAAGATGACGGGAGTTTGTAAATCTATAATTTGTTGGCTTTAGTTTAAAGCCATTTCAGGCTTGGTACATCAGTTTAAAGTCTTGATGGACTGTTGCATCTATTGTTAAAGAAAGGATTACCAGTTTTATGCCATGGTGGGCCAAAGGTAGTAACGCTTTTAAGAAATTTTAAATGGAACCAGCCATTTCTAACCATGGCTAGTTTAATGTCATTGTGGATGATTGTTGGTAGTTTTAACATCTTATCAGACATTTCATAGTTTAACGTCATTTTGGATAGTTCGTAGTTTAAGGTCGTTTCAGACAGTTCGAATCATTCGTTCTAGTTGTTGAGTTGCCTCTTGATCTTTTGTAACTTAACATGTGGGGCTGGGTGTATGGATATGATCTTATATTGACCTTCCCCTTCATCGGTGATGTCAAAGGGTAGTTCTAACCAAGAAACATCAGTAGGAATGACTCCTATGTCTATGTCTTCTTGTGTTTCTTCAGTGCTAGTTGGATTGTGAGTCAATGTTGGGTTCACGTTCTGATGCATGTTCATGGTTTCTTGTTTAGGCTTAACAAACTTAATTTCTGACCCTTGACCTACCTCAAGGTATAAGGAAGTGATCGATGCTGTTGTATCCCCATGTATGATGATCTCATCTCCCTCGTAAGGTAGGTGGATCTCCTGATGGATTGGTGAAGATACAACTTTAAGTTGAGCTAGCCAAGGATGTCCTAGAATCAAATTAAACCCTAGCATTTCATCAACCACTATGAATTCAGCTGATGTAGGGAATTGGTCACCTACTATGAAATCTAAGGTAACCATGCCTTTCACTCCCACACGGGAACCACTGAAAGATCTCAAGAAAGAGGTTGTTGTGGGCTGTACTTGTTCAGTAAGTCCCAATTTTTCGATGACATAAAAAGGTATTACATTTGTTGCCGCAGCATCGTCGACATGCATCCTATGTATTTTGAAATGATCAACCTATATTGTTATGAACATAGGGGTCATAGTGATTTCCCTTTTTTTCTCATTTAGCTTAATGTCCTTAATGCGGAACTCTAAGGATGTGGTCTTCGATTCTTGAAACTGTGGGGATAATACTGCATAAATGGATGGTTCATCTGCAGGAAGATCCTCACTAACAGGAATTGAAGTTAGCATCCATATGAGAGCCTCTCGATGTACTGGTGAAGTCATTACTAGGTCATACAAACTTAAAGAAGTATTCTTTTGTTTTAAGGCTTGTGTGACCTAGGTCAATGCATTTGCTAGGTCTTTAGTATTTGGGACATTATTATCTGTAGAGATTTGGTCCATTTGACCCAGCATTCGTATTTCTCATGGAGGGGTTTTTATGCCAGTAGCTGAGGATGCTGGGTTTGGGATATGACTCATGACTTCATCTTTGTTTTGGTGACTTGTACTAGGCTCATTAATGGATGGACTCATGGGGATGGTGTTTAGCGATGTAGGCTTTGGTAGTCCTAATTCATGTCCATGATTTTCTCTCTCCATGCGCTTTCTTTTTTCTTTTTCCAAGCACTCCCTTATTAGCCTATTGGCAAGACGTTGTCGCAAAGGTTGTCAAGAAGTGGAGGTGGGTTGTGTGTCAAGGTGTTTTGGCACCTGGACCACAAAGGGAATGGGTCAATTTTCAGATGGTATGTTTGTTGTGGTTGCAACCGAAGGAGGTATGCGGATGATGAATGGTTTTGATGGTCCAAGGAATGTGCACATGGTAAAAGGGGTTTGAGGATATATTGAGGTAGGTGTGTTTTCTGAATGCTCATGAATCACATAAGGCTTTCGAGGAATGTCTTTTCTATCTTCCACATGGATAGTATTAATCACATATGGGGCATCATTAGTTTTGGTATTGAGAGGATCCTTATAGACCCCCATGGATTGGTTTTGAGGCCTTATCGGGTTTGTCTCATTGAACACTACTTCACCTCCATCTATCATGCATTGTATGTCTTGTTTTAACTTAAAGTAGTAATCAGTCCCATGACCACACCGTTGGTGATATTCACAAAACCTATCCAACCTAAAGCCTTTTGGAATGGGAGGTTCATTGACTATTGCTAAAGCTGGATTTTTGGCCAATTCGCAAAAGTGATCATCTCTTTGCGAGGTCACAAGAGACATTTGTTTGTGTTGAATTAGCCCATCCTTTAGAAGTTGATCATGCAGTTGTGAAGGCTTCATGGAAAATGGTGTGTATTGAGCAAGGTCTTTCCTTTCGAAGGTATGGGTATGACCTGTGTTGTTGTTTCTATTTGAGGAATTTTTCAGGTGTATGAGTGGGTGTGGTTCTTTCATAGTTGTTTGGGATAGTGGTTGTTTTCCTTCAGCCACTGCTGCTACCGTTATTTTGGATTTATCTTTCCTCATGTATTGGCTCCTAAAGGTTGAGTAGGCTGAGTCATTACTTGTTTGTGCTACTTCTTCTATGTCTTTGATTTGTACGAATGCTTGGCTCAATGTGCGAGCTTTTAGGTAGTAAAGTTTTGACTTAATAAAGTCATTCACGGCTGACTTAAGGATGGTGAATAAATATGTTTCAGGGATAGGTTCATGAAGTTCGTTTAAGGCTACACTCCATCTTTGGATAAATTTCTGTGCTGGCTCTAATGGTGCTTGTTTAACTTGGATCAAGCCATCTAACGTGGCTTCAGGTTTCAAATTATACTTGAATCGGGTGCCAAACTGATGCAACAAACTCTCTAAAGAAGATATGGAGCTATGAGGTAAAGATTGGTACCAGTCTAAGGCTTTTCTGGTTAAGGACATTGCAAACACTCGCAAAATTACATGAGGCCATGCTTGAAGTAAAAGGCTTTCGATTCTAAATATTACTAGGTGGTCATTTGGGTCCCCTTCTCCATTGTACTTGGTCAGTTAAGGTAATGAGACTCCTTTTGGCAAGGTCAAGGGTGGAACTGAGGGGTCAATTAGGTCATCTTGATAGAAATCTAGTACCTTGACTTCCTCATTGTTGAAATTTTTAAGGTGTTTTAATTCTTCTGCCAACGAGTGCATCATTTTTTATGTGTTTGCCCATTTTTGGGCAGTAGGCAAATCGGTGGATTGAGTGGATTTTGGATGATAATGGTTTAATTGTTGCATTTTTTGTGGAAGGGCAGGTTGTTGGGCTAACATTTGTTGTGGTGGGATGGTATTCGGGACTGAGACCATCGGTGGAGCCCACTGCCCAATTACAAGTTGTGAGGTAACACCTTGCACATGTTAGGTTGGAGTAATCAATGGTGCCCCATAAATCTATTCCTGGGGTATGTAATGGGTGGATGTGGAAGTTGGTATGACTAACAGTATTCCAATTACTTGAGGTTGAAAGATTGACCCTACGTTGGTTTGAAGGAGTTGTTGGGATTGCACTAGTGGAGGAATGATGGAAGTGGATGCATCAGAGTGAATGTTATTGAGCATGGAGAAGATAGGAATGGAATGGGAAACAGGTGCTCGAGTGTTTGCAAATGAAGAAGGAAACGCAGTTTCTTCCAGGAAAGGATGGGATAGTGGGTTGTATGGGCATGGGGGCTAACAGTGTGGTATGATTCTCCATGTTCAGATTGGGCTGAAAAGTCATCTTCTTCATCTTGAGGCTCTATGGAAGGTAGTTGTATGGTTTGACTTCTAGCCATAAGAAGTTGGGATATGAGTTTATGATGATTTTCAGACAGTCGGATTATGTCAAATGCAAAAGGGATAAACTCACATTCTCCTTTGTGGATGAATTCATATTCTCACTTAGCTTCCCTCTCTACACGATCAATGGGTAGGTTGCCTTGGATTTTGACAAAGATAAAATTATACTTTTCAGGTGTAAGAGTCGCATGAATAGGGCCTTTGCCCTGTAGCTTGAGGGATTGGCATGTAGGGCCTTGAGGATTTATGTGTTCAATAACAGTTATGGATTCTGTAGCAGTCACAGGGTTTGAAGCTTTGGCCCCAAAGTCAGTAATTGGTAGTGTTACTGGGTTGGCTTGGGAAGATTCCATGATAAACGTGAATGGACTGGGGTAGATGAATGGAGTTGAATCACAAGTAGTTGTAGCATGGAGTGAGACAAGCTCAGTGTGATCAACACAGACGAGGAGACTCAAATGGGCAAGATGGATGAGTTTTGACAGGTAGTGACGTTTTGACCAATAACAACAAGCGAGTAGGCCCTCCTTCTAGCGCCAAAAACTGTACTGACCTAAATCGTCAGTGTAAGGCTGGAAAGGAAATAGACACCGAGAGCTCATCAAAAAGCCATAGCTGACCTTGCCTTCGCCCGAGGGCAAGCTGGAAAAAGTAAACGAAGGTAGAGTGCCTTGGATGGTCTGCATGCAAATCAACCAAGGACTTCCCCAAGCGTAAGCTACGGCTAGCGTTGGGGTTATCGTAAACGGGATGTAAATGGAATGAAAATAGCAATATAAAATGTAAATAGAGTGGATTGAATTTTAAATAAAGTGTAAACAGAGCTATATTGTAGACAAATCATAAACCAAAGTAAATAATGTAAATGAAAAGAAATAATGAAACTGTATTGTATTGCTTAAACAGGAATATGCACCGGTCAAAGCGTAGTTGCACACGTGTGGATGGCAAGTTAAATGCCTAGCCCTAGAATGATATGATGCAATGATGTGATGATGACATGAGATGAATGTGAGAAATACTTGGAAGCCAAAAATCAGGTTTTCCGAGCACCCAAGGATTGCAAATTTTGTCCTTCTTCAGAGTTGTCAATCTCTCCAATTTTTGCATCCTAATTTTGCCTCTCAATTTTTTTCCTCTCAGTTTATGTGAATTGATAGGGTATTTATAGGGTTGGGCTAGGCTTGGGCAGTTGCATTCTTTGACCAGGTTTAATGTATCTTTGTTGGATAGTTGTGCACAAGTTGGATGTGTGCTGGATATTTGCCTTCTTTGACCAGATTCAATGTATCT
>MNCI01018542.1:0-16310 GCA_015680685.1 Gnetum montanum
TGATTTGGAAAAAAGAAAACTGAAAACAATGGACAAAAACAAAAACACTTAAACAAAAAGCAAGAAGCCAAAAAACAGTGGAGTAGGGAAAGAAACATGGAAGAAAAGCAAAAACAATGGAGGAGTCCGCACTTCAATTTGTTTACCTTCCAGGTAACAATTCGATGCTTTCAGTCGGGTCGGCAAATAGCCGTTTTATAGTGTGGACTTTCCTTTCTTCACCTTCCCACTTAGATTTGGCCCATTAATATTTTTCCTGTTATTTTACCTTGTTTACACAGTTTTCCTTTCTGCAATTTGCTTTTTAGAGAGTTAAACTTTTACCTTTTATTTATGGGCTTCGTTTTCATTTGTTTCTTTTTTCTGTAAATCTTCGTACATTGGCCGATTAATATTGTTTATCACATCGCTTTCCATGGCTTCTTTTTTTGACTTCATTCCAACGTTTATTTGTCAGAAAATTGCAATAAATTTGCATAAAATTAAAAGAATCTTATTTATGAGAAAAGATAAACACAAGATTCGCTAATCAGACATAGGTCATATGCGTTGCTTGTTTCCGTTTACTAAACATTAATGTGGACTGTGGAATGCCCCCTAAAAAAATTTAAACATTTGCAGTGTGTACGGAAAGGACAAAGCTCAGGTTCATAACAGATTTCTTAGCACTTAAACTGGAATGATATGTTGTCGGCATAATATTGTACTTGTTCTTTCTTGACTTTAGCAAAAACTTTTTACCGGAAGCTGCTCTCAATCTGGGCATAGGCCATGCTGCTTGGACGACTTCCAAATACACGCATTTACTGTTCACTGGATCAGATTCCATTAAACAGTTCCGCAACATGGTTCTTTCACCGGTATACAAGGAAATGCTATATCTGTCACTGTCACTGGCACTGTGAGAAATTTACATGGAACCTTATTTAATTTTAATGTGAACTATAACAATTGTTTGTGCCATTGAGAAAGAGAAACAATGTGCTCGAGAAAACGACCCAGAACCTTTGGAAAAGCATGAGGATGGTTTCCGTGGTCGCTGCGAAAAAACGTAAAATCAAAGTCAACATATTGGCATGTGTATATCGTGCTGAGATGCATACTGTCCCCTACGATTATGAACCCAGATCCTTTTGGTAACGAAAAAGCTGCTCAATAGTTGTTCATATCTTAAATCATAAATCATTAACAATTAACCAACAATAACAATCAACCATCAAATGAAACTAGAATTTTTGGGAAATTTCAGAAGATGCTGGTGAAACAGCATACATTATGGATGGTTAAGATATTTCAAACAGATTGAAGTGGTTCACATTGACTTTATAAGCCAAGAGGGTAAACAGTGCTGCATATATAATTTCCAACCATGAAAATCACAGATGCAGCTGCTTCATCTGCGCAGGAGGGCAATTAATCGGGGCATTCCGGTTGCAGTTTCCATGAGGTGAAGGTGGGTTGACTCTGTTTGGTTCTTGTTCTACAACCCTCCTCATTGTATTCATACTCATGGTGCTACTGTGTGCCTTTTCCTGTCCCTGTGACACAAACACAAACAGAAGAACATATGTTGCAATGTCCATGCAGTTTCATCAAAATAATAGGATTCAAAAACAGAAACAAAATAAAATGAGCGTGTTTTCCCATGGCTTACTTTCTCATGAAAGGAAGAATCGTGAACAGCGACAGAAACAGAATCACCAGCAATAGGAGCATGTTTCTGTGCCATGGCAACCCCAGTGAGGATCACCAGCAGCAAGAGTGGGCACAACTGCACAACCCTGTTGACCGCCATTGTGATTTCTATTGTTTCTTTGAGTATCTTCGTGACTCCTTTATCACAGTGCATAGACTGTTTGCCATGATGAGGTAGTATTTATAGAGTACGTCGGCCTGCTTTTTGATGCATACTGTTAACCACTTTTTTGTGAAAAATAATATTGTTTAATAATATATTTGTCAAAAAGAATAAAAAAAACACACGTTAGGAGGCTATGAATTAAACTTTCACATCGTTTTCAGTACCTTTGTTGGCACTCCCATTTTTGTTTTTATATCTCTCATTTTTGCCTTCAGCTTTTGCGGGTTAACTTTTTTATTCCCTTCCTATCTTTCCACATCGCTTTCCATGATTTCTTTTCTCAATTAGCTTTTGCCGACTATTTTTTTCATCTTTTTACAATTAGATTTTGCTGACTGTTATGTTCATCTTTTCAGTTTTTGTGTTGTTTTTCATGGTTTCTTCTTCTCTCTTGATCGTTTGTTGTTGCCTCTTCTCTGATGATTTGTTTTTGCAGCCGATTTTTACTTCTCAATGTTTAGGTGGCTTTCTCATTTTTCCTTTATCTTTGTTTACTTGGGATTTGTCCACGTAATCTGGAATCATATGTTAATTATTTTTTTCTAACTATTCTTGTCACTCTTGTATCTAATACTCCCTTTGACTCCATCAGTTTTTCCACTCACACCTTCAATGTTTTTGCCTTTTTCCCCTCTTATGACATTTAATGTTGTTATTTTGTTATTCTAGTCACTTTCGTATCTCATCCTTTCTTTTCCTCCCCATCCGTTTTGCTTCTCTCACATTCAATGTTTTTGCTTTTTTTTTCCCCCCACAATCCCATTTCATGTTTTTTCCTTCTTATTTTTCCTTAACTTTAGTGTTTTTGCCTCTTTCTCCTCTCAATGTTGTTTACCTCTTCTTCCTTACTTTATTTCTGAAATTAATATTAAAATAATTCTATTTATAAAAATTACTGCTAAAACTCCGTTTAAATCATAGTTTTTTGTTCTTCCTTTTCCTAATCAGAATTGATACTTTTACCTTTTACTCTTCATTGGGTAAACTTTTCCATTGAATTTAAGTGGACTTTTTCTTATTTTAGTTAATGCTTTTAGTATTCATTTACACATAGTTAATATCGAAAAATATAAAAAGTTTATTTTTAAAATTTAATGCAAAAATTTCTTTAATAAAATTTTCTTGTGGTTGCTCTCCTCTACTTACACATTTAAACTAATAATTTTTCATTATTTCTTATGCTAGGTTATATATGTGACTTGATAGAACTGGAATCCTATTTTTCCGTCTTTGTTTTGTCAAAAATATGCATATTCATTTTTACGAACTTACAAAGCAAATCAGGCTAGTACAGACCAACAGGTCATATATTTGGTGGGAATCTAACATGTACCTATGTAGAGAGAAATGAAATGGGTGGATGATATTGCAACGTCAAAAGAAACTAGTTCCATGAAAATGTCTTGGGCCTTGTCTTGTGAGGTATATGTGTCCGATGCGATCATATGCATACGCATACCCCTAGCCTTGCCAACCCCGATCACTACTAGAGTCTTCCACAGTAGTGACACTCAAAAATACTTACTACTTAGCCATTTGCCCATGATAGTATTGCCGATCAGAAATTCATTATCTAACTAGTTCAAAGAATTTCATTTGCGCATTACTAATTCAATAGAAACTTGAATCATGCAAGAACTGGCACCATTGCCTTGAATGGTGCTAGTAATCTAGATTGGTTATATTATAAACAATTGTTGTAAAAGCAATCACAAATCATCTATTAGGAAATATTAATATTTTAAGTCACATACATTATGAATTAAAAATGTGTCCTCTTCATATAGGGTTGATAGTTAATCACATGATGAAAACAAGGAGGACCTCAAGGCCTAGGTTCTTCTACAAACCTAGAAGAGATGAAGAGACCATAGCAGGAGATATAGGAGGCATGGTGATTCTCCTAGTTCACAATCTTCCTCTTTTTCTTCAACATCTAGTTTTGGAAAAGATGAACATAGCTATAGAGATAGATATTTAGTAAGAGATCAAGATGAAGATAAAAGTGAAAATGAAAAACAAGCTGTAAGGTATCAAATGGAGTATAGACAAGATCATCACAATTAGACAAATAGAAATAAAGATTATGACCATGACATGTCTGATGATGATGAAATCTTATTGGCTACTAGAAGCATGAAACAAATCACAGAGGCAATTAGAATACTTCATAGGCATCAAAGTGAAAGCCACATCAAATGAGTTAATATGAATAACATTTTCAAATTTGAGGAAGGCTCTAACTTTGATCCATAACATCATTTACAAGCCTTCCATGATGTCTGCACCTTGCAAAATATTGAAAGTAGGTAGCAAAATCTTAAGCTCTTCTCTAGGGCACTAATAGGAGAAGTTGAAAGTTGGTATAGATTGTTGTAACTAGATTCAATCCACTAATGGTTTATAATGCTTGACCTCTTCAACAAGAAATACCAAACCTATTTAAGAGTGTCTAATATAAGAAAATAAATCCAACGATGGAAGCAAGAAAACCATGAATGCCTTGATGCAACATTAGGTAGATACTATTCTCTATTGCATAGATGCTAAGGCCATGGATTTTTTCAAAAAGAGTAGCTTCGTCACATCATAGATGGGCTTCATAACAAAACAAGTGAGGACCATAGGATCCATGCCTAAGAAAGGACTATTGCCTAGTAATGTTACATCTATCAATATGAATATCCAAAAGACTATTGCCTAGCAATGTCACATCTACAAGAGTTTGGGGTTTCCACTTTGAATCCCAAGTCTATGAAAAAGTAGATGCCTAGGAGATTACCTTATCCACAAAGCCATTATAGATAATCATACAACCAATGAGACTATCCTAGTGGGACTCCTTATCAACCTTAAGATTACTATCAACAATAGTGGTAAAGCCCATAATTGTGGGGAATACCATCAACAAACCAACAATATCCCTATTGCTAACTAGATCCTTATGGACATTATGTTTAGAAATTTTCTTTTACGAATGGTTCTACTGTACATACCTCAATGTACTACCACTACCCTTTTGAATACCATCAACTTGCAACATTAATGAGCTGCAAGTAGACTCTATGCCTAACCATATGAATCACTAAGCATTCAGACATGATCTGGTCGAATTCCGTGCACTTATAACCTTGTAAGTACACTAGTCTCTAAGAAGTGAAACTAACCATTGCAATTGTTGTATTCTCAATTACACTTGTGAAATGCAAAGGTATGGTTAAGTGTAGCTGAGGCATGTACGTGCGATTCGTTTCACCCCACTATCCAAGTATTTCTAGCTTGTCTCTTGTGTGGCATAGAATTCATACCTCATTGTGGTGGTATTTAACATGTGTGTATTTTGTTTCATAGGTGCAGGTTGCATTTAAGCCTTCTAGTGCCTACAAAAATTTTAAGGTGTGGTTACGCAAGGGCAGTATTGGTTGGAACCTACTTTGGGGAGGATCCAGTTGTGTAACTTTTGTAATTTGTACTTGTTGCACACAACCACATCATTTGATATCCTCCAAGTACTCCCTTGTCAAATCTATTCTTTCCCTTGTCATCATTTTATTGAATGTTCCTCAGAATCATTACATGTCCTTTTATGTGTCACCTAAATAGATTAGGTCCGACATTAAACTTTTATGGTAACTTTCTTGAAAAATATCTAACTCTAGAATCACACCAAGTAATGAACTAAACATTTATTAAAAGTAATTAGTAAGGTATAAGATAACCGAATTTCTTTAAATGACCTTGATAACAATCAGTCCTTGTGTGATTATAGATGGCCCCTAAAAGAGAATAGCAAGGAGGACTTTTTCAAGGTGCAACTAAACACCTAAAAGAAGGCAAAGGGCAAGGACCTCATGTAGAACATGCAGAGCAAGAGGTACAATCATTCAGCATCCATCAGGAAACTATTGTCACTTCATAATTTGGCGAAGTAAAAGGTGGAGAGGTTAGGGCCAGAGCCTATGAAAAGGAATGACAACTATTTGCAGCATGGTATGTCAAGGCCAATCAAGTGTTCCCACAGCTGTTGTGTCCATGGGTAGTGTGAACTCCATCAAACATTGGAACATTAGCATGGACAACTCATGATCCTTGTATAGAAGAGGAGAAACTTCAAGCACTTCTTCAACGGTATCAATCTTAGAAGCCTAGAGTGTAGGAAAAAGGAAAGGCACCCATGGAGGAGTCACCACCACATGAGTTCCATAAGTTTTGTATTTTGTCTCTATGTCCAAATTTTATTTAATCCCACACTGTGGCATGAAGTAGTTCATGGTCATTCAATAATCCCATACCTATCCACTATTTGTAATCAAATGAACTTGTTACTCGCTTTGTTTGACTCAAGGGTGAATTTTTATTCAGTTGTGAAGGTATGATGAATCACAGTTTGCTAGGCCTTGATATCGAGTACCCAATATCTTAGCCTGGATACGATATCATATACATGATATCGTGATTCCTATGTTGGCCTATAAATATAGCACTTAGGCACACAGGGAGGAGTGTCTTTTCAATAAGTTTTTGGGTCAAGTCTTTTTGTCAGTTTTTAGTTAATTTTTGATTTCTTTCCAAAGTGCATGCCCACAGTGTGATGCTCGTAATTGTACGGAACCTTTCTTCGAGTGTGACTTACCTGGATACACACACAATCGACAATAAAGATCGAGATGACTCCATCATTGCATCATTCACTTAGCTTTTAGTTTATTTAAATTATTTATTATTTATTATTATTTTATTAGTTAATATTTCTTTTATTGTCATTTACTATTCCTATTGTTAATGCGAAATGAGTACGTCTTAATCACGAACATTTAAGTGTAACTACTTGGTAACCCAATAGTGTATCTAGTAGTGCTTGAGTAATGTGCACTTGACAATCCTAGAAGTAGTACACGAAGTCCAAGATGTGTATGGATGATTAAGGACGGATGCTCATTGCACTAAAGCTAGTTTATATTTTACTTCATATTTCTTATTAGCTTAATCAAGATTATTTCTCATTTTCCTTAGGAGTAGCATACTGTTAGAAATCACATCATACACCTCACTTTGTCTAAACCATACATGACAAAGCAAATACTAGTCTAGGTGGAAAAACACTGAACTGTGATCAACGTATAACTATCTAGGTGCCACAACTAGTCTATTTGTGAAGTTCGACTGGATCGCACGTACATGCTTGTATTCATATTGTTCAGCGTCGGGGTACCTTGCCACTCATCAGTACGGTTCATTCCAAGCAAGGACCATACAGAACATTTTTCAAATCATTCTTAGTGAACTTGAACATTGTATATTTGGGCTCTCATGAGATAAATTTACCACAATACGACATTTCTTCTCTACATGACCTATGTGCTTCATCATTTGTTTGCTCTAATCAATCTTTGATGGTACATCATGCTTTCTCTTATTGCATTGATGCTATTGATTTAATCTTTAGTTTGTGCTATGCTAGATAGGATCAAATTGATAGGGTTTCATAATCTTCTTTTTGATGTTGTAACTCCTTTCTATATGCTCCAACTTGACCCTTGTAAGTGGTGCCTATAGCAGGAAAGTATTTAATCTATCAAGCAACTTGACAATGTTACCCATGGGATCCCTTCAACGGAGTTGCTCATCGTAGTTGAAGATAGATGTGAAATCAAAGTAGATTGCATTCTCATGAAAAAATGTGATATGCACTTGCTAAAGAACTTGCTAGGTCTCATTCTTCTTAATTTCCATTCCTTCTTTGTTCTTGGCTGACTATGGACTCTTTGACCTATGAGAGGTAGTTATTATCAAAAAAGGAGTAATATGTGTGATTCCTAGTATATATTAATATGAGAAGATATATAGCATAGAGTAGTGATCTTGTATAATTACTACTATTCCTAAACCCCTAGTATCTTCCTCAACCATGATGTTAAGTGATGGGTGGTGAGCGGTTCCTATACCTAACATCTATACAAGTGTACATAGTAGACTTTGTTGTAATCCGTAGAAAAGATAGGCTCATACTTGGAATTTCAATTTACAATTCCCTTTCAAGTACTTTATGTTTGATGTGTTTCCTAAAAATGTTCAAGTATTTTGATATGTTTTAGATAAATTAAAAGTCTTTATTGTTGTTATTCACATAAAATTAACATTACCATGAGTTTAGCAATGTTGTTATTATAGTGATAGTAAATAAATAATAAGCATCAAAGGTAGAGAATAATAAGAAAAGTCATGTTGTAAAATGTATTGAACTAGAAAATGATATCTACAGCTTCCATCCTTATAATATGGTTCCTCATAATATAAATAATGAAGGATTTTTATGTTAATCAATCCATAGTTTGTTGACTATGTATAAATGATTTTTTCTATCAACTATTGATTGTATTTATAATAGTAAGCTCATAAAAGTGAATGTTTTATAAAATTGAAAACCTATTCAAATAGTTGTAAAATACTCAAAAATTCTCTAAATATTAAAATAAGAAGTAAAATTCTAAGAATGGATAGGCTAAACATTTAGAAGTAGGATTAGTGGATCATAGGTTGGTGTCTTTCTAGTTTACAGTTGCAGTTGCTCACAATGTATAGTTAAGCATGACCAAGTCATATTGTTGATGTATTATATAATGAAAACAAACTACGCAAAATATAAGAGAACACTAAGTAATGAAAATGGGATTCCACATCTACCTTGAGCCATAGGGTCATTGTTAATATTATTAAATAAAATTAAGAAAAGCACGTCGTGCACTTAATGCGCACAGCATCGGTCAAGATTCAACAGAGGTCCTGGGTTTAATTCCTGTCTTTCCTGATGGTGTGGCATGGCGATGTTGATTTGGAAAAAAGAAAACTGAAAACAATGGACAAAAACAAAAATACTTAAACAAAAAGCAAGAAGCCAAAAAACAGTGGAGTAGGGAAAGAAACATGAAAGAAAAGCAAAAACAATGGAGGAGTCCGCACTTCAATTTGTTTACCTTCCAGGTAACAAATGGATGCTTTTAGTCCGGTCGGAAAATAGCCGTTTTATAGTGTGGACTTTCCTTTCTTCACCTTCCCACTGAGCTTTGGCCCATTAATATTTTTCCTATTATTTTACCTTGTTTACACAGTTTTCGTTTCTGCAATTTGCTTTTTAGAGAATTAAACTTTTACCTTTTATTTATGGGCTTCGTTTTCATTTGTTTCTTTTTTCTGTCAATCTTGGTACATTGGCCGATTAATATTGTTTATCACATCGTTTTCCATGGCTTCTTTTTTTGACTTCATTCCAACGTTTATTTGTCAGAAAATTGCAATAAATTTGCATAAAATTAAAAGAATCTTATTTATGAGAAAAGATAAACACAAGATTCGCTAATCAGACATAGGTCATATGCGTTGCTTGTTTCCGTTTACTAACGATTAATGTGGACTGTGGAATGCCCCCTAAAAAAATTTAATGCCCCCTAAAAAAATTTAAACGTTTGCAATGTGTACGGAAAGGACAAAGCAGAAACACAGGCTCAGGTTCATAACAGATTTCTTAGCACTTAAACTGGAATGATACGTTGTCGGCATAATATTGTACTTGTTCTTTCTGGACTTTAGCAAAAACTTTTTACAGGAAGATGCTCTCAATCTGGGCATAGGCCATGCTGCTTGGACGAGTTCCAAATACATGTCATTTACTGTTCACTGGATCAGATTCCATTAAACAGTTCCGCAACATGGTTCTTTCACCGGTATACAAGGAAATGCTATATCTGTCACTGTCACTGGCACTGCGAGAAATTTACATGGAACCTTATTTAATTTTAATGTGAACTATAACAATTGTTTGTGCCATTGAGAAAGAGAAACAATGTGCTCGAGAAAACGACCCAGAACCTTTGGAAAAGCATGAGGATGGTTTCCGTGGTCGCTGCGAAAAAACGTAAAATCAAAGTCAACATATTGGCATGTGTATATCGTGCTGAGATGCATACTGTCCCCTACGATTATGAACCCAGATCCTTTTGGTAACGAAAAAAGCTGCTCAATAGTTGTTCATATCTTAAATCATAAATCATTAACCATTAACCAACAATAACAATCAACCATCAAATGAAACTAGAATTTTTGGGAAATTTCAGAAGATGCTGGTGAAACAGCATACATTATGGATGGTTAAGATATTTCAAACAGATTGAAGTGGTTCACATGGACTTTATAAGCCAAGAGGGTAAACAGTGCTGCATATATAATTTCCAACCATGAAAATCACAGATGCAGCTGCTTCATCTGCGCAGGAGGGCAATTAATCGGGGCATTCCGGTTGCAGTTTCCATGAGGTGAAGGTGGGTTGACTCTGTTTGGTCCTTGTTCTACAACCCTCCTCGTTGTATTCATACTCATGGTGCTACTGTGTGCCTTTTCCTGTCCCTGTGACACAAACACAAACAGAAGAACATATGTTGCAATGTCCATGGATTTTCATCAAAATAATAGGATTCAAAAACAGAAACAAAATAAAATGAGCGTGTTTTCCCATGGCTTACTTTTTCATGAAAGTAAGAATCGTGAACAGCGAAAGAAACAGAATCACCAGCAATAGGAGCATGTTTCTGTGCCATGGCAACCCCAGTGAGGATCACCAGCAGCAAGAGTGGGCACAACTGCACAACCCTGTTGACCGCCATTGTGATTTCTGTTGTTTCTTCGAGTATCTTCGTCACTCCTTTATCACAGTGCATAGACCGTTTGCCATGATGATGTAGTATTTATAGAGTACCTTGGCCTGCTTTTTGATGCGTCCTGTTAACCACTTTTGGTGAAAAATGATATTGTTTAATAATATATTTGTCAAAAAGAATAAAAAAAACACACGTTAGGAGGCTATGAATTAAACTTTCACATGGTTTGCAGTACCTTTGTTGGCACTCCCATTTTTGTTTTTATATCTCTCTTTTTTGCCTTCAGCTTTTGCGGGTTAACTTTTTTATTCCCTTCCTATCTTTCCACATCGCTTTCCATGATTTCTTTTCTCAATTAGCTTTTGCCGACTATTTTTTTCATCTTTTTACAATTGTTGTTGCCTCTTCTCTGAGTTCATCTTTTTGTGTTGTTTTTCATGCTTTCTTCTTCTCTCTTGATCGTTTGTTGTTGCCTCTTCTCTGATGATTTGATTTTGCAGCCGATTTTTACTTCTCAATGTATAGGTGGCTTTCTCATTTTTCCTTTATCTTTGTTTACTTGGGATTTGTCCACGTAATCTGGAATCATATGTTAATTATTTTTTTCTAACTATTCTTGTCACTCTTGTATCTAATACTCCCTTTGACTCCATCAGTTTTTCCACTCACACCTTCAATGTTTTTGCCTTTTTCCCCTCTTATGACATTTAATGTTGTTATTTTGTTATTCTAGTCACTTTCGTATCTCATCCTTTCTTTTCCTCCCCATCCGTTTTGCTTCTCTCACATTCAATGTTTTTGCTTTTTTTTTTCCCTCACAATCCCATTTCATGTTTTTTCCTTCTTATTTTTCCTTAACTTTAGTGTTTTTGCCTCTTTCTCCTCTCAATGTTGTTTACCTCTTCTTCCTTACTTTATTTCTGAAATTAATATTAAAATAATTCTATTTATAAAAATTACTGCTAAAACTCCGTTTAAATCATAGTTTTTTGTTCTTCCTTTTCCTAATCAGAATTGATACTTTTACCTTTTACTCTTCATTGGGTAAACTTTTCCATTGAATTTAAGTGGACTTTTTCTTATTTTAGTTAATGCTTTTAGTATTCATTTACACATAGTTAATATCGAAAAATATAAAAAGTTTATTTTTAAAATTTAATGCAAAAATTTCTTTAATAAAATTTTCTTGTGGTTGCTCTCCTCTACTTACACATTTAAACTAATAATTTTTCATTATTTCTTATGCTAGGTTATATATGTGACTTGATAGAACTGGAATCCTATTTTTCCGTCTTTGTTTTGTCAAAAATATGCATATTCATTTTTACGAACTTACAAAGCAAATCAGGCTAGTACAGACCAACAGGTCATATATTTGGTGGGAATCTAACATGTACCTATGTAGAGAGAAATGAAATGGGTGGATGATATTGCAACGTCAAAAGAAACTAGTTCCATGAAAATGTCTTGGGCCTTGTCTTGTGAGGTATATGTGTCCGATGCGATCATATGCATACGCATACCCCTAGCCTTGCCAACCCCGATCACTACTAGAGTCTTCCACAGTAGTGACACTCAAAAATACTTACTACTTAGCCATTTGCCCATGATAGTATTGCCGATCAGAAATTCATTATCTAACTAGTTCAAAGAATTTCATTTGCGCATTACTAATTCAATAGAAACTTGAATCATGCAAGAACTGGCACCATTGCCTTGAATGGTGCTAGTAATCTAGATTGGTTATATTATAAACAATTGTTGTAAAAGCAATCACAAATCATCTATTAGGAAATATTAATATTTTAAGTCACATACATTATGAATTAAAAATGTGTCCTCTTCATATAGGGTTGATAGTTAATCACATGATGAAAACAAGGAGGACCTCAAGGCCTAGGTTCTTCTACAAACCTAGAAGAGATGAAGAGACCATAGCAGGAGATATAGGAGGCATGGTGATTCTCCTAGTTCACAATCTTCCTCTTTTTCTTCAACATCTAGTTTTGGAAAAGATGAACATAGCTATAGAGATAGATATTTAGTAAGAGATCAAGATGAAGATAAAAGTGAAAATGAAAAACAAGCTGTAAGGTATCAAATGGAGTATAGACAAGATCATCACAATTAGAAAAATAGAAATAAAGATTATGACCATGACATGTCTGATGATGATGAAATCTTATTGGCTACTAGAAGCATGAAACAAATCACAGAGGCAATTAGAATACTTCATAGGCATCAAAGTGAAAGCCACATCAAATGAGTTAATATGAATAACATTTTCAAATTTGAGGAAGGCTCTAACTTTGATCCATAACATCATTTACAAGCCTTCCATGATGTCTGCACCTTGCAAAATATTGAAAGTAGGTAGCAAAATCTTAAGCTCTTCTCTAGGGCACTAATAGGAGAAGTTGAAAGTTGGTATAGATTGTTGTAACTAGATTCAATCCACTAATGGTTTATAATGCTTGACCTCTTCAACAAGAAATACCAAACCTATTTAAGAGTGTCTAATATAAGAAAATAAATCCAACGATGGAAGCAAGAAAACCATGAATGCCTTGATGCAACATTAGGTAGATACTATTCTCTATTGCATAGATGCTAAGGCCATGGATTTTTTCAAAAAGAGTAGCTTCGTCACATCATAGATGGGCTTCATAACAAAACAAGTGAGGACCATAGGATCCATGCCTAAGAAAGGACTATTGCCTAGTAATGTTACATCTATCAATATGAATATCCAAAAGACTATTGCCTAGCAATGTCACATCTACAAGAGTTTGGGGTTTCCACTTTGAATCCCAAGTCTATGAAAAAGTAGATGCCTAGGAGATTACCTTATCCACAAAGCCATTATAGATAATCATACAACCAATGAGACTATCCTAGTGGGACTCCTTATCAACCTTAAGATTACTATCAACAATAGTGGTAAAGCCCATAATTGTGGGGAATACCATCAACAAACCAACAATATCCCTATTGCTAACTAGATCCTTATGGACATTATGTTTAGAAATTTTCTTTTACGAATGGTTCTACTGTACATACCTCAATGTACTACCACTACCCTTTTGAATACCATCAACTTGCAACATTAATGAGCTGCAAGTAGACTCTATGCCTAACCATATGAATCACTAAGCATTCAGACATGATCTGGTCGAATTCCGTGCACTTATAACCTTGTAAGTACACTAGTCTCTAAGAAGTGAAACTAACCATTGCAATTGTTGTATTCTCAATTACACTTGTGAAATGCAAAGGTATGGTTAAGTGTAGCTGAGGCATGTACGTGCGATTCGTTTCACCCCACTATCCAAGTATTTCTAGCTTGTCTCTTGTGTGGCATAGAATTCATACCTCATTGTGGTGGTATTTAACATGTGTGTATTTTGTTTCATAGGTGCAGGTTGCATTTAAGCCTTCTAGTGCCTACAAAAATTTTAAGGTGTGGTTACGCAAGGGCAGTATTGGTTGGAACCTACTTTGGGGAGGATCCAGTTGTGTAACTTTTGTAATTTGTACTTGTTGCACACAACCACATCATTTGATATCCTCCAAGTACTCCCTTGTCAAATCTATTCTTTCCCTTGTCATCATTTTATTGAATGTTCCTCAGAATCATTACATGTCCTTTTATGTGTCACCTAAATAGATTAGGTCCGACATTAAACTTTTATGGTAACTTTCTTGAAAAATATCTAACTCTAGAATCACACCAAGTAATGAACTAAACATTTATTAAAAGTAATTAGTAAGGTATAAGATAACCGAATTTCTTTAAATGACCTTGATAACAATCAGTCCTTGTGTGATTATAGATGGCCCCTAAAAGAGAATAGCAAGGAGGACTTTTTCAAGGTGCAACTAAACACCTAAAAGAAGGCAAAGGGCAAGGACCTCATGTAGAACATGCAGAGCAAGAGGTACAATCATTCAGCATCCATCAGGAAACTATTGTCACTTCATAATTTGGCGAAGTAAAAGGTGGAGAGGTTAGGGCCAGAGCCTATGAAAAGGAATGACAACTATTTGCAGCATGGTATGTCAAGGCCAATCAAGTGTTCCCACAGCTGTTGTGTCCATGGGTAGTGTGAACTCCATCAAACATTGGAACATTAGCATGGACAACTCATGATCCTTGTATAGAAGAGGAGAAACTTCAAGCACTTCTTCAACGGTATCAATCTTAGAAGCCTAGAGTGTAGGAAAAAGGAAAGGCACCCATGGAGGAGTCACCACCACATGAGTTCCATAAGTTTTGTATTTTGTCTCTATGTCCAAATTTTATTTAATCCCACACTGTGGCATGAAGTAGTTCATGGTCATTCAATAATCCCATACCTATCCACTATTTGTAATCAAATGAACTTGTTACTCGCTTTGTTTGACTCAAGGGTGAATTTTTATTCAGTTGTGAAGGTATGATGAATCACAGTTTGCTAGGCCTTGATATCGAGTACCCAATATCTTAGCCTGGATACGATATCATATACATGATATCGTGATTCCTATGTTGGCCTATAAATATAGCACTTAGGCACACAGGGAGGAGTGTCTTTTCAATAAGTTTTTGGGTCAAGTCTTTTTGTCAGTTTTTAGTTAATTTTTGATTTCTTTCCAAAGTGCATGCCCACAGTGTGATGCTCGTAATTGTACGGAACCTTTCTTCGAGTGTGACTTACCTGGATACACACACAATCGACAATAAAGATCGAGATGACTCCATCATTGCATCATTCACTTAGCTTTTAGTTTATTTAAATTATTTATTATTTATTATTATTTTATTAGTTAATATTTCTTTTATTGTCATTTACTATTCCTATTGTTAATGCGAAATGAGTACGTCTTAATCACGAACATTTAAGTGTAACTACTTGGTAACCCAATAGTGTATCTAGTAGTGCTTGAGTAATGTGCACTTGACAATCCTAGAAGTAGTACACGAAGTCCAAGATGTGTATGGATGATTAAGGACGGATGCTCATTGCACTAAAGCTAGTTTATATTTTACTTCATATTTCTTATTAGCTTAATCAAGATTATTTCTCATTTTCCTTAGGAGTAGCATACTGTTAGAAATCACATCATACACCTCACTTTGGACTAAACCATACATGACAAAGCAAATACTAGTCTAGGTGGAAAAACAGTGAACTGTGATCAACGTATAACTATCTAGGTGCCACAACTAGTCTATTTGCGAAGTTCGACTGGATCGCACGTACATGCTTGTATTCATATGGTTCAGCGTAGGGGTACCTTGCCACTCATCAGTAGGGTTCATTCCAAGCAAGGACCATACAGAACATTTTTCAAATCATTCTTAGTGAAGTTGAACATTGTATATTTGGGCTCTCATGAGATAAATTTACCACAATACGACATTTCTTCTCTACATGACCTATGTGCTTCATCATTTGTTTGCTCTAATCAATCTTTGATGGTACATCATGCTTTCTCTTATTGCATTGATGCTATTGATTTAATCTTTAGTTTGTGATATGCTAGATAGGATCAAATTGATAGGGTTTCATAATCTTCTTTTTGATGTTGTAACTCCTTTCTATATGCTCCAACTTGACCCTTGTAAGTGGTGCCTATAGCATGAAAGTATTTAATCTATCAAGCAACTTGACAATGTTACCCATGGGATCCCTTCAACGGAGTTGCTCATCGTAGTTGAAGATAGATGTGAAATCAAAGTAGATTGCATTCTCATGAAAAAATGTGATATTCACTTGCTAAAGAACTTGCTAGGTCTCATTCTTCTTAATTTCCAT
>MNCI01018543.1:0-19584 GCA_015680685.1 Gnetum montanum
TGCTCGCACGAATTTTCCTGCCAAGTTTAGTCAAACAAAATTTCCACGAATGTTCACACCTACACAGTTGCTAGGCAGAAGAGGTGAGCCCTGAATAGCAGAAGAACTAGCTGTGGAAATGCAGAATAAGGGTCTGAATCCAAACGTGGTGATAGTGTGATATTCAATGTTCTAATTCACGGACACTGCTTTGTGGATAATGTCAGCAGTGCTTTTGACCTGCTTCGAGTTATGGATCAACAAAGTACTCGTCCTGATGCCTTAACTTACAATAGCAAGATGATTCAAACCGCTGATATGGTGACTGACATGCAGAATGAAGATAATGCATTGAATGTAGGAAAAGATTTGGAAGGCATGCTAACTGAGCTTGATTTAATTACTTGCAATGTGCTTATTAAGCTGTTTTGCATGTTGGGTTACCTAGAGAGTGCTGTTGAACTTTTGAGGAAGATGCAAGAAAAGCAGCTTCTTCTAAATGATCAAACTTACTCTTTTATAATAATCATAAACACTTTAAATCTCACAAGTGATGAAGCAGTTACGCTTAGGAACGAGTTGAGAATGTATACGCTTAGGAAAGAGTTGAGAATGTATAAGATTCATTGTGATAGAATTGCTAATAGATAAAGCTGTAATTCATCTCGTAGATCCTATATTGTTGGGATAAGGCTAGGATGATAATGATATTGTTATTAAAAATTGATATATTTTGTCAATATCCAACTGCAACATATTTAATATGAAACTTGAGTTTTGACCTTGAATTTATCACATAGTACTTTGGAAGCTTTTTGTTTTTGCTTTCAAAATTCCTAATGAAGGCAATTCTAAATCCTTTTGAATTTCCTAAATCGAAATTATGTGATTTAACAATAAATTGCTAGCTTAGTGGCAAGACTCTTAATTTGAAAACTCCATATCATAGATTCTAATTGAATTATATATCTTGAGGTGTACCTATATTACAATTATATATAGAAGCCTTTGGAACCTACCATAGAAAATCATTGTCAATTCTTCACCTACCTTAATAAGTTAGCCAATATTAATGGAATAAAAGCATCAAGAAGATACAAAGCCTTATTAAAATTCTTTTACTTTTTGAAAGCACTTTAATCCCAAATATCCATATGTATTCACAATGTTAAGTTGTCTTTAATTTAGGTGGAGATTATAATATCTCTTGTTTTTGCAAATTAAATTTTTCTTATTTAGCATTCACTTTCATTCTTGTATGTTTACAAAAATTTTTAGTTGGTGTGATGTTGCTTGTAACCCTTTATCTTTGCTTGTAACCATTTATCTAAATTTGCAACTAGTGGCCTATATATCCTGGGGTGCACCTACATTACATTTAATTTAGAGTTCCAACACCTAAATTTGCAACTAGTGCTATGTCATCTACAAAGATCAAAAATCATATTTATGAGTAATCTACTTTAATAGGATAATTTTCAGGTACTTGCTCATTAACAAATATGCTAAACAATGTTGTTAGAAAGGGGATAACCCTTGCTTTACTCTCATATTGTGATAGAAACAAGAAGATTCTATCATTTTATTGCTTAATTTAAAAATTATTTCTTGATATTGTTATTGAATTTTGTTGAGTAAATCAAGCTTCACCCCAAAACTTAATAAGCCTTCTATATAATTTTGTTGTTACAATTGATTCAAATGCATTAGTAAAGCCAATAAAGTATATAAATGAACTTCCTTATCTTCTATTTTCTTATAAAATGATCCTCTAATTCCTACCCACGAGACTATAAAATTATTTTCTTCTACCCACCTTAACTTTTAATCCAAAATAATACTTAACAATTTTGCAACCAAGTATTAAGATGATTAATCTATAATTATTTAAATCAACTGTGATGTAAAATATATAACCCTTCAATATAATAGTATACCTATTACTTGAAACACCCCAAAACTCGAAGACATGCTTGCTTCACTAGGTCTTTGCAATTCACACAGCGCTACGACAATTCTTCAGGAGATGGACGCTCTGTTGTTCAGACTGTCCAGTTCGAAAATTTTTCTACCCCAAGTGTCAACAAGCTAAACGGATTCTCTAACCTACCCACCTAAGTAGTTCACCCAGCCGACAGCACACTAAAGAGCGGTGCGTGGAATTGTTGGCGTTGCTCAGAACGCGCAAAACACTTCAGCAAATTTTCTAAGTCAAGGAGCTTTGCTATGCTACACTATGTAGCGTAGCAGACTTCAGAAAATGTTTGCAGAGGCAAAGTGCTACACTATGCTACGCTACGCAGCATAGCAAAGGCTAGACGATCAATCCCCTCGCCCGCCTTCAAGTCCTTCAGCAATGTCTCCTTCTGTTAGAAAGCGACGAACTTGGCAAAAGTAGGTCATGTTTGCTGCTACGCTACACTAAGCTACATGGCGCAGTGAGGCGTAGCAATTCTGTGAAAGTGACAAAAGGCAACTCAAAGGGCGGGATCAACTAATTCGAAATTTTCACAGTGTAAAGGGCAAAGTTTGTAGATTGACGACATTTCTGTGACTAAGGCCAGTCCCTATACTATGCTACGCTACGTAGCGTAGCATAGCATAACAAATATACAATAAACAGTCAGCGCACTTCAAAGGTTTCCAATGCATGCAGTAGGACATGACGCAAATTTTCTACTTCGAGCTGGCGACTACGCTACGCTACACTGCGTAATGTAGCATAGCGTAACAAGATGCTATGTTACGCCAAACATCCTATGCTACAAAGCATAGCAAAGCATGGCAAGCAGTTACGCTACATCAATGCACTTCACCTAATTGCACTATTGCTCTGATAGCGCAATTACAACGTGGCAGACTTGTAATTACGGCATGGCAGACCCGCCCAACGATCATGCAGACACATGTAGCATAGATAGGTCAGCATAAGCCTGGGGCACGTGGTGTCCAAACCGTATTTTTCACGTGCCCTTGATCCTATAAATACCCCAATGAGTAACACTCAAAGCCCCTCTCCCCTAGAGTCTGGTTTTCTCTTGGCAATGGGATCGGCTAACAAGCAAAAAAAAGAGCTAGCACTATAACCTCGAGCATTGTAAGCTTTCTGTTTGACATTGTGAACAGTTAGCACTCTCTGTTGGCATTTTGTTCTGTCCTTTTCTACCACCTTGGTAGCACTTTGCATTATTAACACCTGAGCCCACGTTCAAGCACACAGCTGTCTTGCTCTACACGTCTTGGTTACTCTTGGGATCTCTGCATTTCTTAGCACTATGCAACCGACTGTATCCATTTTGATAGAGCGAAATCGTAGCTTCGAAGCAGTGCATTTTTCTAACTGCATTTCACTTTGTCTCCTGTTTACTATTGCATTTTGCACTATTTTCTGTCTCTTTTACATTTAAGCATTACTCCATGTTATTAGTCTCATTTTCAAATCACACCGAATAAATCCCTATCTGATTGACCAGACCATTCAAGGCGTCCCATTTTCATTTCATCCAACACAACCCTTTTGTGGATTCGGGGTTAAGACTATTAGCGATCAACGACTCGTCGATTTTTTCCAGCCGCTGATGTTTTTGATCACTATAGTTTTTTGGCACTAGAAAGAGGGCCTTTGGTGCTCTTTCCGCATGTCACGGTAATCCTATAAGCCTTCTGCACCCTTATACGCATTAGTGTAAACTTAACACCTGTCTGTGGTTGTTTACGCGTTGTGCGGTGTAGATCAGTCGCCTCGACAGTTCCTCGAGAACCCTACTAGACATAAAGCCTCCGGTTGCCAACTCACTTGCCTATCTTACAGTAGTCTCGCACGCATTCTGTACCCTATCGCGCACTAGTGTAAATGTGACACCCTTTTGCGGTTGTTTACGCATCGTGTGGTACAGATTGGTCGCCTTGACAGTTCCTCGGGAGCCTGGAAAAACATAAAGCCTTTTTGATTGCTTTTCAATTCCTTCGTTTTTTTTCGTCCGCAAAACTGTTTAGCTTTCCAATTTCTTTGCTTTCTTCAGTTTGCAAAACTTCCTAGCTTAGTAACAATGAATTGCGCAACCACTACTACTAATACATTCAACGTCAAGGTTCCTATCACAGTTCAAGGCATCACAGGTGCTGAACAACCGCTGAACCGAATGCTGGAAACACATCGATCCCTCAGGATCCAAAATCAGGGACCTGAGGGATTGGCCCAATAGCATGAGTGTTATAACTTTCTCTGTGCAAAGGTTCAAGCAAACCTGCCCTTAGATGTGCATGAACTCGAAGGAAAATGTAGCTTCGAGTTCGCTTATTGTGACGGGAAGGTGTTTGTTCCCACTCCTGGTGCTTCCATACCTTTGACACAGACAAATCAAAGGCTTCTAGACCAACTAATCCAGTTGGCTAGGCTTAGGGAGCAATAGGACACAACATCTAACCAAGATGATGCCTTCCAAGATGGACAGGAGGAACTCGATTCCCAATCTGATGAGGGAGGTTAAACCAACCTCGTTCCTGTCCCTCTTACCCAGTCCTTCTAGGCCAATCCGTTGTCTGTCACTGCTCCCTTTGTCACACACCTATGCTCCCATAGCCTACAACTACAACTGCAATGGGTAGCCATGTCACCTTCCCGACATGTCAACGTCCTTATTCCCCTATTTCATTTGCAACAACTATGCCTCCACAAATTGTTCATCAGCCCATTCTTGTAGCACAACACACACCAATCACAGCTACCCTACCGCATGTTCATGTTGTACTTACTTCACAGTCATACACAACTTTTGTTTTCATTCCTACGTTCACGTCTGTTCCACGCACCGCGGTGTGCCTGGGCCCATCCACATGATGGACCCCATTCACTTCTTCGCCTATTCCACAACCGTTGTAGATGTCTCATTATGTTCACCCTCAGACCTACCAAACCTCGCAAATGATACAACCCAACACGAGGCTATGGTCTATGCCACCACCAACACAAGCTGT
Source organism: Gnetum montanum (assembly GCA_015680685.1). Taxonomy (NCBI): domain Eukaryota; kingdom Viridiplantae; phylum Streptophyta; class Gnetopsida; order Gnetales; family Gnetaceae; genus Gnetum; species Gnetum montanum. The sequence goes on from MNCI01018543.1 coordinate 4,957, forward strand.
CTATCTGGTAGCCCAACCCACGTTTGTTGTTCCAACAACACCATTTGCTGGGTGGTGGACAGCACAAGTAGCACCATTCGCTGGGGCTATCCCAACGGTAACACCGATGGGTCACGCCACCTCCCCCTCCATTCCATAAATGGGAGCTACCTCGGTAGTTCCCCAACCATCCACAACGTCACAGGGTCTAGACCAAGTGTTCCAACTTATCCAAACCCTCACCGAGGAAATAAAATGCCTCAAAGTTGTTGGGTCTGACACAATACAAGTCACAGACTTTTACCAAGATGACCCTATCAACCCTACAATCCCTGCTCTGACGTTACCCCTAGGTATGTCCCTCTCCCACTTCACGAAGTACAATGGGGAGGGAGATCCCAATGCACATCTTGTCACCTTGAGGTCTGAATCCCTTCTGCTATAATAATGGCCGCACACAATTATTCATGTCTTTGCTATGTCCCTAATTAGAAAGGCTTTAGACTAGTACCGTGCACTACCATGCTCATCTATTTCAACTTTGGAAGAGCTTCTGATCCAGTTCGTGATGGGCTTCAAATACAACTTGAAGTCAGAAACCACGCTAGATCAGTTGATGAGCATGAAACAAGATCCTTTAGAGCCAGTCCAAAAGTTCATCCAGCATTGGAGCGCAACCCTTAACGAAATCCATGAGCCCATCGTGGAGGCCCACTTGCTGACCATCTTCAAGGGTGCAATGAACGACTTTATCAAGTCTAAACTATACTATCTTGCCCCTCGCACTCTTAGTCAAACCTTCGCTCAAACTAAGAGTATATAGGATGCGGCCGAGGCAAGCAAAGACCTAGCCTACATTGCCTACAAAAACACCTTCACAAAGAAGAACAAGGATAAAGCCCTGACAACCATAGTGGCCGCTGTTGCGATCGAGGCCAAGCCCAAACCTAGTAACAATGGTAACAAGAACAACAAGAAATCGGCTGTACCCACAGCTAACCCCTTGCCCAAGCAAGGCCACACACTGCAACCTACTGTACTTGCACCCAAGACATTTGCGTAACCCAAACCGAACTTTGAGTGTAAAGATTGATCAAAGTACACCCCACTGCCTTTCAAGCCTTCGAAACTTCTAAAGCAGCTACTGGCAGTGGGGCACATCCAACACAAGTAGATGTTGGAAGAAGGAATCAAGAGACATCAACGTTACTGCGAGCTCCTTAGGAACCCTTCTTTGGCCCTGCCCAATGACCCCCTAGTTCCTAAGGGTTTCAAGCTGGATAGGTTTTGTAACTATCATCAACAGTGTGGTCACAACATAGATTACTATCTAGCGTTGCAGGATGACATCCAGAGATTGATCGATCAGGGAAAACTGGTGTTGGATGAAAGCAACCCGGTACACCCTAAGAACCAATCTATGCATGTCTATATAGACCCCCTCAATGCCAATAATGTCGATTACGTCATCAATGCCATCGGTATTGATAGTGATCCTAGGCCACCCCAACAGCCATTTGTGGTCTCAGTGCCTAAACATAGTGCACCAACACCACCAGCGGCTGGCCGAAGCTCGCAACAGCCGTTTGTTCTGAGAGTTCCTTTGTGGGCATCCATCTCCGCGCCACCTGTTAGTGAAGCCACGCAACTCCATCCATTAACACCGTTAGCTCCTTTCATCATCAGGGGATCGACTCCTTTAATAGCCCCCGCCCTGCATAAGATAGTCAAACAACCTTCTCATCCTAAAAAATGGGAAGTACGTTTTGCAGGTGAGACGTCGAGAGAAAGTACTATTCCTAGTATTTCTAAGCATATGTCTTCACCCCCTGCATCTACGCCCTCATCACCAAAGACGAACGTTGCTATAACCGCACAGTCCGCGCCACCCTATCAAAAAGGATCTGAACCCAAACCTGAAGTTGCCCCTCCTCAAGAAATTTGTCTTCTAGGATGAATCGAAGAAGAGGAAATCGTTAAACAGGGGGGTGACCAAGACCTTTTGGATGCCCTCACTCAGGTCAAGTAAGATCTAAAACGGAAAAACACTACATTGAGCTTGTATGACCTAATCATGATGTCCTTCCCACACCACGAGGCTCTGATCTGCATGTTGACAGTGATTCCGATCAACGAAGACATGCTAGCGGAAGAGAAAGCAATCTACTCAGTCATGCTTCCCTCCATGCCTATAAAGTCAGAACCGCCTTAGATGACTTTCAACGACAACTCCATTAGGGAGGATCTCAAAAGAGGCCAGGTGACTACAGCATCCCTTTTAATCACAATTCAGATCAGCCAGCACCGGATCCGAAGGATACACGTTGATGATCAGGTTGCCACGAACGTCATCCCCTTTTCCATTGTGGACAAGTTGAGCTTGGTCGACCAGATCAAACCCACAATGATGTCATGCCTGACGTCGTTCAACAGGGCACGCGTCCTAGTGAAGGGCACTGTTTGCATAGACTTCGTGGCAGGAGATTAGTTCCCCACAAACACAACATTCATCGTGGTCAAGGAAAATCCCAGGTTCAACCTGATCTTGGGGAGGTCATGGTTAGCACAAATTAGGGTTGTCGCCTTACCTATACACCAGGAAATCCACCTACCATACGTAGGCATGGAGGTGGTGATCCATGGTGACGAGGTAACGACGCAGACAATCAACAACATAGACACGGAGCAGGGCTCAGAGGTCATAACCTCTAAGGATGAAGCACCTACTTATGCACACGTTAACCATCCAATGGGAGAATCGACTCAGCAAGTCGATCTCCAAGATGAAAGCGCGTGGGTTGAATTACCCTTCCAAGCGAGGGACAATGATGCAAATGAAGACCCTGGCAAAGCGTCTCGGCCTTACGTTTCGCTCAATTTGTGATGGGTCAAGAAGTAGCTACGCATAGCATAGCAACCCCGTTGTTCCCTGCCTATTCTTCATTCTTTGCAAATTACCATCCTTCATGGTTTATAATCCATTTGTCTACATAAGTTACCAGTTAGCCTTTGTTCAAGTTGTTAACGTATCATCTCTTGGGCATGCTACGCCATGGCCCGAAAAGGCCTAAAACTAGCTAAGGCCAAAAATGGCCTAAAACTAGCAATGTCCCTCAGAGGCTCAAAACGACCTAAAACTAGCAACGGCCCAAAATGGCCTAAAACTAGCAACAGCCCAAAATGGCCTAAAACTAGTAGTAGCCCGAAATGGCTTAAAACTAGCACATGAAAATTTTACAAAAAACGTAGCGCGTATATAATGCACAAATTAACCCAAAATCAATTTCTTTTCTGAAATTCTCTTCTTTGTTCAAAACTTTCGTCTTTTGGACAATGTTTGCAAAATTTTTACAAGACTTCAAAATTTCAAAAAAAAGTCCCATGTTGTCACGGGTTGTCCCTATTCACATCATCTTCATCATTCGTTTTTGCATCATTTCCTTTTGCATCGTCTTCCCCTGCATTGTCCTCTGCCAATTCTTCATTCTTTCTCTCTACGGGCCCTACGCCCTCATTTGGAGCTTGTATCATAGGAATGAAGTGGTCAACTAAAGCAATGCACGCAAGCTACAACAGAGCATGAGCATTAATACAGTAGAAAGCAACTAACCTGAGAAGGGCCTACGTCCGTCTCGAAGGGTATCCGGTCTAAACCAAGCACGAAGCAGTGCTAGACCTCCTCTGCCATAATGTCCACCCAACGCCTGTTGCTTGGCTCAACATCCGCAACAGTTCTCTCCCTTTCGATGATTGTCCACCTTGGTGGTCCCAGAGAAAAGGAGACTGTTGCAGTCTCTCCTGTGGGAAGGTCCACTTTCCAGTCAGGAGATTCCGTAACCTTTACCTTCTCTTTGAACTTGGCATACGCCTCAGAAGCATCAATGGCATTTATGAATGTTTTATACATAAACGCCTCCATAGCAGCGTCCCTGTATAGTTTACGATGGGTGGCATTTTCCAATTTATACATGTGTTTGTGGTTTTTCTGGGACTGCCCCCATTCGTAAACCTTGGAGCTGAAATCTTTTAAATCTTGACACTTCTAGGCCAGCAAGTCCATTTACATCCATTATTCTATTATTTTGCAAGTGGCTTCGACATTCTGACGTGCGACGGTCCAAAATCTGGCATAGTCTATCATAGTCGTGCACCAGTCCTCATTATTAGTGTCACAGGCTATGAGGAATTCGTTCCTTGACTTGAGATCCTCCACCTCGATGCTTAGGTCGGCCTCCTTTTGCTCAGCCTTTTGAACCCGCTTCCATAGGTCCTCGTTGACGTGCTTATACTCCCACAATGAGCATGCCGAGTGCAAAGCGCATTTGCAAGCCTCGTCATATGCGTGACAAGACACCTCAATCACTTCAGGTAGAAATGTAGGCACGACACCAACTTTCAAAGGTCGTGTCGGGTCCTATTTGAGCTGGGAGGCTACCATGACACAAAGGGCGTAGCAATCACGTTAGCATAGCAAGATTAGCAAGCTCAAGAAATTCTAGCGTAGCAACATGAGAGCACCTAACACTACTACTTACCCATGTCAGGGTCCACCTACTGAAGACGGTTGATCATGTCATCGACGATTCCCTGCATGAACGTAAACTTATCAGGGATCTCGGCCCATGGTTCTACACGGGTCAGAGGGGGTCCCAAAGCATCCATAGTGGCACCTATTACATAACTAAACATATCAGCAATGGCCGAAATGGGCTATGACAAAGCAAACACATTGCCGAACGCACCAACGTCTGATTGCAATCTCCCTTCTTGCTGATGCGAGACGATGGTGAAAGCCTTGGCAGAAGTTCCTACCAAGTCTGTATGGGCCTCTTCTTCATGTGCTGGTTCCTTTCCTTTTGAGAGACCAGTGTCTTTTTTATTCAAAGGAGACTCTTCTTCGTCTCCAAAAATGCCCTCATTAGTAGGAGGATTCTGCCTGATAATGAGAGTCCCTGCCTTAGCGACAAAAGTTGTTTCCTTCTTGATCGGGACCCTTCTCTCCAAGACTAGGGCCTCTGTGTCTTTATTCGTCGCCCCTATCTTAGGGGCCGACACCTCTTCGTTGCCTTCTTCTTCTTCTTCTTCTTCTTCTTCTTCTACCAGTCAAGAAACATGTTTGCATTAGCTCAAAATAAGTTAGCTTAAAGCAGGTGCTACACTACGCTACGCCTCCTAGTGTAGCATAACGTAGCAGATGATAACAAAGTAGGTATTAAACAAAAGCGTTTACCAATGGGGGGTTGCATCCTTTGCAATTTAAGTTGCAATCTCTTCCCCTCATCTTCCTCCATGCAAAGGGTTTCCTTAGCTGGAGGAGGCCTCTTCCGTTGCAACTTACTAGCCATAGTCTTGGCTATAAAACATTCCCCCCATGACATGCTATCGGCTATAGCGGGAGGCGTCTCTCCTACACTATCTTGGCCACAAAAGTTGCGGGCCTCCCAATCCTTAGTCGTCATAGAAAATGACTCTCCAATTATTTCTAGGGGATCTTGGGCTCGGGTGGTCCAGAGGACCTGGCGGATCCACGATCTGAAAATCTGGTCACGATTCCACATGACTCAGGTTCCATTCTCGTGAACCACCAAAAACTCTACGAAGCACTTCAGAAAAGCTATGTAAAAGGCATAATGTATATTGGAACGGGACTCCAGTTTCTTATGGAGTCCTAAGATTTTGGTCTGCAAGCCTTTACATAGGAACCTAGCCCAGTTGTAACGGGCCCCCTCTTCCATGACCTCATGCATTATCCAAGCCTGCTCAATCCCTAGGACCTTCCCTTGGGAAAGTAGCTAGAGGAATGCACGAGCACAAAAGACAAGGTAAATCTCCCTGGCAAGTCCTTCTTTAAGCTTCTCCATGGGAAGCCCCTTTCACTCCTTAGCCCTTTGACCCTATGAGGACACCATTGGCAGGAACACCGAAGAGGTCCACGAATAGCTATTCATTGACTTCAATGACCACTTGTACGCCCTATATGTGTGTGCGGAAGTGGCTCACCTTGTCGGAAAAGGAGTCAATCATGGAAAGCATCTCGATGGTAGGAATGCTCGGATTCGGGGCCAGGAATAAATCCATAAGCCCAGCCTTTTGGACATTCTGGACTAAGGAGTTTGAAGCTGCACCATTTATCCAGTGTTGGCTCATATTTACTTCTTCATACTTGAAGTAGATGTTTGCCTCCTGTGTCTTGGCGATTACCACCATCACCTCCTGAGGCTTCTTCACCCCTATAACAATTTTCACAAGAAACGTTTAGCATAAAAACATATAAAATCCAAAGATTGCAAAGATACTTGAGCATGCAACATTTACTATTTAGCCTACCAGGTTAGTATGACGACGGGAACGGTGGAAGACAAACTAGAACTTGTTCAATGATGATTGATTTGAAGGGTTCTACCCATCCCTCATCCAGCCAACCAGACCCCTTGCACTGGTCGTAGGGAATGGGGTATAGGTGTGGGTAGGTGTGGTATTCACCCCGACATTGACCAATCACACCTGCCTACAAGTTCTCAGCAGAAGAGAACTCCTGCAGGGCTATACGTGTTGTAGTGTACAGACCTGGTTGGTAGTGAAGCCCTTCTTTGTTGATATAGAACCTGATAACAAAAAAATACTGTTAGTATTTGGCCAATATGGCCAACGTCACACAACACGGAGAAACAAGGCTGCAAAACTCACTCGCTAGCATAGTAAACAGTTCCTGGTGGGTTTTGGAAGCACATTGTCATATAACGTGCAACAAACAATGTGTTGTAAGAATGGTAGCAGCTGTATTTAGGCATATCCCAGATCCAAGCCACACGCCTTAACCATGTTAGGCGTTGATTGGATCCTTCTCCTTGCCTGCTCATGATTGCCCCATTCGTTAAAAACCTCAAGATGCCCCGACTTGCCTTAGGTAATATGGCTTCGGTTATGACAGTTGCCTCTTCCTCCTCTAGGTATGACCAAACGATCACACTAAAGTGTTAGAGGAGATATTGTAGGAACTCCTGTGCTCCTTTCTTGAACCAAACCCCTCACTCTCCCATACATATATGGGGAGAAGGGGCATTAGCCATAGGTTTGCTTACGTGATATAGGACCCCTGCAATTTCTAAGACAATCAGAATTGGCTTTAGCCCCATCTTATACAACACTACCAGCAAGCGTTAGCATCATGTCTAAGTGCAATACGCACACAACATAACAATACCTAGCAGTTCATGCATATAGCGTAGCATAGCCCTCTTCCCCCACATAGCATAGCAAGAACATAAAAGCACTAGCGTAGCAAAAATGGCCTAATGTAACAACAAAGCAATTAACCCTAACAGGGCGATTAACAATATGCCCTAACAAAACATGTGTTGCACTATCACATCACGCATAGCCAAACCCTTCTGAAGGTCCCACAAAATGTCATTCGAAAACTAAGTAATTTAAACTGTCCAAACCCCCGTGGTTATGACAACCCTGGCGATGGCGGTTTAAGCAACCTTGCATGTAACGATGGTGTAGCATTTATGCACCTGCTGCGGCCGAAACGGAAACAGCAGCGATGCAAAGGCCAAAACAACACGGTGACAAAAAACACAAATGACTAAGACTAGGATACAAAATGAAAGCAGAGCACAACAGAAGTAGAAAAAACAATAACAGAATCACGAAAAAATAGAGAAAGCATAGTAGCCTACTGGATCAATGATGTGTCCTCTCGTGCCGCAATGCGTGCTTGTGTCACACGTCCTAGGGTTTTCTTCACCTCGTTAACCTTTGCGAGCGCCAGATGAGTACATTCCTTCTTTGAATCCATCGTCCTGCTTGCACTTTCCCTTGTCGCTATACAGGAAGTTGCCTTGTTCGCTATTACCACAATCGCTCTGCGCTCTAAAATCGCTTTGTGCTCCAAATATGGGCTTTGCGCTCTTACGGTGAGAATGGCAAGCTTACCAAGGTTTGATCCCTATTTATGGTCATAATAATAAAAAGGAGGAACTTGCCGCTCTCTCTCTCTATTTAATGTGAAGTGCGCCATATAGCGTAGCATACTCGCCATGACATCATAGCACTGTTGGCATTAAAACTTTGACATGCTCCAAGGTAAGTACTTGCTTTCCCAAAAAACGAAAAAAATATATACAGCTCTCGTTACCGATCCAAAAAGACCTTAAACTAGCAACCCCAGCACAGTTGTGACCTTCGTGGTTTGAAAAGACCTTAAACTAGCAACCCCAGCATAGTTGCGGCCTTCGTAGTCTGAAAAGACCTTAAACTAGCATTTTTAGAGTAGGGTCCCACTCTCGTTACCAGTCTGAAAAAACCTTAAACTAGCAACCCCAGCGTAGCAGCAACCTTAACAGTCCGAAAAGACCTTAAACTAGCAATTTCGATTTTTCATACGTTAAACTAGCAGTTTCATGTTTTCGCATCGGCAGTTTTGCATTTCTTGATAGTTCCACGTTCTCGCATTGATAGTTTCACATTTTCTATTTTAGCAGCTCTGCATCTTCATGCCATAGCGGTCTGCCATGACTTTAAACTAGCAAAATTTTAATCTCTATATCATACTTCGCTAGTTACATCTCATTATTGCTTTGCAAGTTTTTGTTATGCACGATTACTACCAACAGGTGCCTCTTAACCAAGCTTTCATCTCATCTTGACAGGTTAAGCAAAAAATGGAAGTCCATTGCGATCTTTCCACGTCTTTAGCTTTAGCAGGTCCACATGGCAAGCTCGCAAGACAATTGAACCCCGACCTAATCAACTAGGGGTTGACCACAGCTAGCACTATAGCATCCTTAGAAACATCCCCAGACTAGCCCGAGCATCTGGTCCGAACTCTAGATTTGGAGGCTAGGGATGTAACTGAGGACCCTCTCATCGAGACGCCTATGATCACATCTAAGGGGAAAATAGAAACATTAAAACTTAGCTCCCTCCTAGACATGCAAATGCATGAAAACGTAGCCAAGATTCTGCAAGACAACATCAAAGTCTTCGCATGGTCGTACAGTGACATGCCGGGTTTAGATCCAAGGCTAATACAGCACAACATCGTCCTAGACCCGCACACAAAGGCAGTTCAGTAGAAAGCTCGTAAGGTCAAACCAAAAATTGCATTAGCCGTAAGGGACGAAATCACGAAGCTATACCAAGTTGATTTCATCCGCGCAGTTGATTACTCAGAATGGGTGTCCAACATCGTTGTGGTTTCTAAGAAAATAGGAGGAATATGAATTTGTATAGACTTTCGAGATCTGAACAAAGCAACGATCAATGACGATTTCCCACTTCTGAGCATCGATCAACTCATCGACACTACAGCTAGTCATGCCATGTTATCCTTCATGGATGGTTTTTCTGGCTACAACCAAATTCACATCAACCTAGAGCATTAGCTAACAACAACCTTCATGATCCCATGGGGTACCTTTTGTTACACCATGATGCCTTTTGGGCTCAAGAACGCCGAGGCAACTTACTAACAAGCTATGACTTACATTTTCAGTGATTACATCCTAGAAACGTTAAACGACTACGTGGATAATATAACAGTCAAGTCCAAGGAGGCAAGTGATCACCCACGCGATCTAGGGGTAGTCCTCAAGTGTTGTCAAGTGCATAATCAGTGTCTTAATCCTAAAAAGTGTGTCTTTAGGGTAAAAATCAGATGCATGTTAGGATTCATGGTATCTAAGGCTGGAATACAGGTGGACCTTGAAAAATTCAAGGCCATTGTCAACCTGGCACCTCCTACAAACCTTAAGGAGTTGCGTGGTTTGCAAGGTAGGGTATAGTTCATCCGAAAGTTTATAGCGAAGTTGACTGAAAAATTACATCCCATGCAACATCTGCTAAAAAAAGGGGTTAACTTCGAGTGGACAACCCAATGTCAACAAGCCTTCAATGATTTGAAGAAAGAGCTTTTACATCTCCCAACTGTGCATCTGCCACAAAGGGGTAAGCCTTTCTTCATCTATCTCACCACCTCTGACACATCTATCGCAACCCTACTATGTTAGAAACGAAACGACGGATCTGAAATACCAGTGTATTATCTGAGTCATGCATTAATAACGCATGAGGCGAAATACAACGAAGTGGAGAGAAATTGCCTTGCCTTAGTGTTTGCGTTAAAAAAGTGGAGGCACTACCTATTTTGTAGTACAATTAACATCATTTGCAAAAGCAACATACTCCGGGCTATCACTAACAACCTGTATGAAAGTAGCCGGAAAGCCCGATGAAAGGCAATAACAGCGAAGTTCGACCTACACTATGTAAGCCAGTCGTCAACTAAGGGTCAAGCCATACGACGCAAATTACGGCCTCACCCTTCGACGACCGCGCAACCATAGATCCTGAATTCCTAGATAAGCATGTTGGCACTATCAACATCATCCCATCGCACCTGGAAGCCACTTTACACTTCAACGGTGCTTCAACTGCGCGAGGAGGTAGTGCAACTGCCATCATTATGTTCTCCTCTAGGGAAATGCACCTGTTTGCTTATCGTTTTGCATTCCCTTGCACCAACAATGTGGCAGAGTACAAGGGGCTACTCAGAGGCCTCTCAGCTGCCCGAATGTTATGCATACAACACCTGGCAATCCGCGGTGATTCACAACTAGTTGTGAATCAAATCACCGAGGTCTATGCCTGCAAGGCTACGCACTTGCAATCCTACTGTGACCTAGAAAAAAGCCTGCTTAAGAAATTTGCAACCACAGATGTGTAACACGTGCCACGCAACAAAAACACTATGGCTGACGCCTTAGCTATCCTTGCATTAAATATTCCATCATACATTTGCAAATCTACCAACTTCGATTATTAAATGTACTGAACCTATCACTTAGGCGGGACACATAGTCTCCATTAGTGCTACAGATACCCAAGAGTGGTACGCCGACATTAAAGCCTACCTGCAACACGGCGAACCCCTAAGTGGATTGACATTTGCTCAGAGAGACGTGATCTGCAAGTGCGCCTAACAATATACACTCATGGGGAATGATGCCCTGTGTCTACGTTCTTACGATGGGATATTGTTGGCATGCATGGGTCGGGAGCAGGCGCAGAAGATAGTTAATGAAGTGCATGAGGGACTATGTGGTGAACACATAGCACCTAGAGCTAGGGCTACGAAAATCAGATGCCTAGGGTACTATTGGCTCCATATGGAGCATGACTGTCTATCAAAAGTCAAGACGTGTGACACATGCCAGAGATACGCAAATCTCATACACGTCTCACCTACGGACCTGCACCCAACGCAAATCATGTGGCCTTTCCAACGATGGGGACTAGACCTCATAGGACCTATCACGCCTAAGTCCTCTACAGGACATAGCTTCATTATCACCGTCACTGAGTATTTTACTAAGTGCGTGGAAGCCATCCCTCTGAGGAAGACGACGTCTCAGCAAATCTGCCACTTCATCCTGGACAACATCGTGACAAGATTTTGGCTTCCAATAACTATTGTAACCAACAATGGAGCCTTCAAGCTGGTGGAGCCTTCAGGAATGGAGCCTTCAAGCTGGTGGACATAGATAGCAATGAGTTCGCCAACTTGGTGAATCACTCGTACCTCAAGTCGTACTACATCTAAAGCATGACGACAAGTAGCAACGTCCACTACGACATTAAACTGGCAGCAACAAGTAGTGTCTGCTACGACGTTAAATTGGCGGTGACCATTTGCTACGACATAAAACTGGCACAACTAGTCCTCTATGACTATAAACTAGCACGACACATCCGCTATGACGTTAAACTGGCATGTACGGTCTGCTGGGACCTTAAGCTAGCACGGCGGTCCGCTGGGACCCTAAACCAGCACACGGTCTACCAAGACCTTAAACTGGGTTCGTGTCACATCCCTAGCATGCACCTGCACCAAGTACACATCGAACGAGCATACGTAGTGTTGATGTGGGGGTGGGACATTGCAGCTCCAGAACGCAGTTCACGATGCAATGGGAATGCGATCTAGAACGTACGCAATGCCGCCACCTTTGGCATCGTACTGATCCATCGGAGATGTCGTATGACATCGCACTGGCCCTCCAAACCTACTGTCACCACGGCACACTGCCTTGAGGGTAGTTCCTTGGCCAGTGCCCGCTGCTAGAGTTCCAGTAGTATTGTGGCCCAGCCACAATATTGTTACCCTCTAGTCCCTTGCCAACGTCTCGGCTTGCATGATGTTTAGCTATGTGGTAGCTGATCTCATAGCTGAACTGAGAATGCATGCCTTTGACAGAGATTTCATAGCATTCGCACTCACAGCAACTCCCAGGGCCTCCCAGGGCCTTCGATGCTAGCTTCGCCAGGTCGGTGCTACCAAGGCCGCTGTTGGCCTTCCTACTTTGGACACCATACAGCAGCAAAGGTGTCCAAGAACTTCAACAACGTCTACAGCAAGCAAAGCTTTTGCCCTTGCTTTGCATCATGGCTGTTTTGCTCTCCGTCGTACTTACAGGGTGCAATCGAAAGCACATCTTGCCACAGCAGCAAATGCCACGGCATCGTGAAGTGAGTACCTCGACTAGCTTGGCTACTTCAGAGTGCAAATTCCATAACGTGTGTAACATAGCCCGCTGCATGGGAAGTGTCTACAGGCAGGTCAAAACCCCACATGGATGTAACACAACTTATCCTGAGAAAGAAGCACCTGTCCTACAAGAGGTCAAAGGTCAGTAAGAGTAAAGATGAAAATGCGAACAAATCCCTCATGAGCACTCCAACGAGGGACTTTGCTAAGCCTCATCTTTACCCTTTTTCTTGAACCTTCTTCCTTCCTGCTTCACCCTTTCCCCCTGCAAAAACCAATGCAACACTCTCAAGTGTAGCCAANAAGCAACAACGTTAGCATCGTGTCTTCCGTGGTGTTTCGTATTCTTTGTCAACGTCTCTCAAGCCTGTTCTCCAAACATCGACAAAGAGAGGTTAATGAAACACCTAAAATTCGCAGGCATGCTTGCTTCACCAGGTCTTTGCAATTCACGCAACGCTACGATAGTTCTTCAAGAGATGGATGCTCTAATGTTTAGATTGTCCAATTCGGTAAATTTTCTACCCCAGGTGTCAACAGGCTTAACGGATTCTCCAACCTGCCCACCTGAATAGTTCACCCAGCCGATAGCACACTAAGGAGCAGTGCGTGGAATTGTTGGTGTTGCTCAGAATGCGTAAAACACTACTTTAGAAAACGTTTGCAGAGGAAAAGTGCTACGATATGCTACGCTACGCAACATAGCACAGCGTAGCAAAGGCTAGACGATTAGTCCCCTCGCTTGACTTCAAGTCCTTCAGCAATGTCTCCTTCCATCAGAAAGCAACAAATTTGGCAAAAGCAGGTCATGTTTGCTACTCGGCTACACTAAGCTACATGGTGCAACAAAGCGTAGCAATTTTGCGAAAATGACAGAAGGCAACTCAAAGGGCGGGATCAACTAGTTCGCAAGTTTCGCAGTGCAAAAGGCAAAGTTTGCAGATTGATGACATTTTTGCGACTAAGGCCAGTCGCTACGCTATGCTACGCTACATAGCGTAGCATAACATAACAAATATACAATAAATAGTCAGCGTGCTTCAAAGGTTTCCAATGCATGCAACAGGCCATTGCTTCAAATTTTCTGCTTCAAGCTGGTAGCTACGCTGTGTAATGTAGCACAACTTAACAAGATGCTACGCTATAAAGCATAGCAAAGTGTGGCAAGCAGTTACGCTACATCAATGCACTTCACCTAATTGCACCGTTGCTCTGACAACACAATTATAATATGGCAGACTTGTAATTATGGCATGGCAGACCCACTCAACGGTCATGCAAGCACATGCAGCATAGACAGGTCAGCATAAGCTCGGGGCACGTGGCGTCCAAACCACATCTTTCACATACCCTTGGTCCTATAAATACCCCAATGAGTAACGCTCAAAGCCCCTCTCCCCCAGAGCCTGGTTTTCTCTTGGCAATGGAATTGACTAACAATTTTGTTGGCTGACAAGCAAAAAAAAAAAGCTAGCACTATAACCTCGAGCATTGTAAGCTTTCTGTTTAACATTGTGAATAGTTAGCACTCTCTGTTGCCATTTTGTTCTGCCCTTTTCTACCACCTTGGTAGCACTTTGCATTGTTAACGCCTAAGTCTGCGTTCAAGCACACAACCGTCTTGCTCTACACATCTTGGTTACTCTTGGGATCCCTACATTTCTCAACGCTGTGCAACCAACTGAATCCATTTTGACAAAGCAAAGTCGTAGCTTCGAAGCGGTGCATTTTTCTAACTGCATTTCACTTTGTCTCCTATTTACTATTGCATTTTGCACTATTTTATGTCTCTTTTACATTTAAGCATTACTCCGTGCTATCAATCTCATTTTCAAATCACACATTGCAAAAGGTTATATTAACACCGACTAAGTCCTTGTCTGATCGACCAGACTGTTCAGGGTGCCCCGTTTCCGTTTCATCCAGCACGGCCCTCCTACGGATTCGGGGTTAAGACTGTTAACAATCGACGACCCATCGGTGTTTTCCAATCACAGATGTTTTTGGTCGCTACATTACTTTGCCTATATGATTTTTTCACCCTATGTTTCCATTTCGCAATAAATGCGTAGAGTTAACATGTATATTAATAGATT